>VZZY01024434.1:453625-750332 GCA_013400335.1 Eurystomus gularis | reverse complement strand
GGCCCCGGGGGGCGGGAGCCGGCGCCGCTCCCCAGGCTCCTCGGCCCCCAGCCCCCGGCTCGGGAGTTTCTCGGAGGATTGCGCGTAGAAGGGGAAGGGCGGCGGGACGGGCTGGGTCGGGTCCCGGAGCGCGGTGCCTCAGCCCGGGGGCTCTCATCCCGAGCCGGGCATCTTCCTCCGGCTGCCGAAAGTCGCGGCTGAAGAGAAGAAAGCGGAGGGGGGGCTGCGGGAGAAGCACCGGCCCCGCCGCCTCTTCCCCTTCCCCTTCCCCTGGTTTGTTTTCCCCCCCGGGGGAGAGCGGCGTCTCCCGGGCGGCTCCTGGGACTTTTCTCGGGATTCCTCCCCCCCGACCCGACATCCCTCCCCCGGCGAGCAGAGCCGGTGCCTCCGGCTCTTTGTTTACCGAAGTTGGCGCATTTGTTGCAGAGACAAGAGTTGTGTTCGGCGGGTTCAGCCTCCGCCAACAACCCTGCCTCTGTCCCCTTGGCCGGCGGGCGAGGTGCCGCTCTTCCTTTAACAGCCCAAGGATAATTTTTAAAGATTTTTCTCTTTTTCAAGTGACTCAGAGTCATCATTTCACCACATGATCTTCCCCGCGTGCTCTTCCTTGCGTGCGTGTGGAAGGGAAGAGAAGTGGGATGCACTCACTGATGGGCTGGGGTTTTTTTTCCCCCGATCCTTGGCTCATCTCTCTAGTTTTCCGTGGCAGCGCTTTGAAATCATTTCGTACGCCCAAGCGCAACGCATACGACGACTTCTGCCTGAAGACCCTCGCTCGTTTTCAAGGCTTTATGCCGCGTTCGCAGCCCGGGGAGACTGGTGTCTACCTCCATTGTTTCCAGTGCGAGGCTGGACCTTGGTCAGATGCGCTCCAGGCATGGTATAAACACGTCAAGGGCACAACCTTGCCAAAAAAAGCAGTGAGGACATGCACGTTGTGCTCTTCATGTGAGGAAAGCTTTAGTTGCACTCTTCTGGCCTTGGGTTTTTTTCTCCTTGTTTTGCGTCGGTTTTGCGGCTTCCATCCTGCTGACTGCAGCAGAGTCACTCCTGATTTACTTCGGTGCATGTGGGAGGGAAAACAAACCCTTTTTCTTCAGATATATCGTCTCCACCGGTTGTGAAGGTTATAATAACTCTATTTGCTATTCTGGAGAATTACTTGGAGGCTATAAAAATTGAAGTAAAGTGTGAACAGCCACCATCATCTGCAGAGAAACGCCTATAAAGTCTTTCAGAAAAAAGGGTCGTATTTTAGAAAAGACCCAGCAGATGATGTAACAACTTCCAAAAATTAATGCCTAGTGTTTTTCTGCTGTGCTTACCTGCTTTATAATAATATTCCGCTGTCATACCCACATCTTTCAGGCACTGATAAATGAAAATGCTTTCATCTTGATTTATTTTCAGTTGAAAGTCATGCTTTAGATCCAAGATGTGATCTAGTAGGCATGAACTTACAGCTCGGGTACTTGCCGTGATCTCAGTGGTGTCAGCGTTCAGTTTAGGTCTTCAGAAGTTGTCCCCACAAGAGGTTTCAGAGCTTCATCTAACATCTCAGAGGGCACGAGTATAAACCGTACACAACAAAAGTGCATCCCTGGACACTCCCATCATTAAGGGAGATTTATTAAACGCTGCACCCATTTATGGAGAGGTGAAAGTCACTCTGACAAGTCATGTGAGAAAAGGGCCTGGGAATGATTCAGTCTTAACCTTAAGATGATCTCCAGAGGTGCCTTCCAACCCTCATGATTCTGTGATTTGAGAATCCCAGTGTGGTGAGGGTTGGAAGGGACCTCTGGAGATCATCTCGTCCAACCCCTCTGCTCCAGCAGGTCACCCAGAGCAGGGGGCCCAGGATCGTGTCCAGGCACCTTTGGAATCTCTGCAGAGAAGGAGACTCCACAACCTCTCTGGGCAGCCTGGGCCAGGCTCTGGCACCCTCACACCAAAGTTTTTCCTCACATTTAAGTGGATTAACCTTTAGATACCACCTGAGAAAGAAGTATCTTATAAAACACAGTTGGCAGCACCTTTTGTAGCGTACGTGTGCTGTGGAGATTCTCTTTGGTGTAAGGTGATGTGAGGTAAGGAAAAAAAAAAGGCCAAATTCCTGGAAACGTGGCCATAGTAAGGATTTGGTTCTGGTTTTAAAGAAAGATGCAGTTTTTAGTGGCCTCAGAGCACAGTTTTCTTGATTCCTTGTAACTGTCGTCTCCTCTAACTTTTGTTCAGGCTGCTGAAGAACTACAAGGTAAAGAGAGCAACATTTATGGCATCACAGATTACAAAATACCCGTTCTCTAACGATAATACCCAAAGTCTATTAACTTCAGGAAGATTTGTTCGCCATTTTCAGTGCTCCTTGTCAATTGGAGGATTTTGAATTGGAAAAAACTGACAGTAATACCAGTTTTCAGTGAGGTTTTGATACAGAAAAGTGTTTCTTTCTGATGGAAACAGAAAGTTTCCAAAGTAAAAGCCTTTGCGTTTTACAATGAACACGTTTTAATGCTGAATTCAGTAACTCCAAGGATGGTTTGTGGCTAGTCTTCTGGCCTTTAATGACAAACCTCGTTCTTAAACATGGATCCACATTGTTACATGTAATACAGGATTCTGGAAAAAAAAATCACCCAGGAGGGAGGCTGGGTGCATCGGTTCAGGAAAAGCTTTTAGCTGCGGGGTTTCCTTGAACCTCTGCAGGTGGATTCTGAAAGCCAAGGAAATTCTGTGTAAGGAGAACTATATCCTGCCCCCCACCCCAAAAAACCCCCTGTGATCCATCATTGTTTTGCTCTTCCCAACAGAAGCGTTGTCATACACCATCTCCAGACTTGTCAAGCTAAGGGCTCAGAAGTACATGTGTAGATTTTGTGCCTAAATCTGTCATTAAGACTGTGAGGAGTTATGTATACATCAGGAAAATCTATCATAAGGATATCGGAATCCTTAGGATTGCAGCCGTGATTCTTACTGGTGCCACCAGAAGTCTCAGGTGTTGGCCATGGCATCTGGCACAAACCAAAGCAGCTGCCAGCGCTGGCGCGTGTGCTCGGGTGGCCACCACGCCATGTGGAAATGTATGGGAAAGAAAACAAATTCAGAAAAAACCCATTAAATTCTGGAAGGGGTAAATTGACAACAAATTGCGGAGAGATTGAGCTGTGTGAATCCAATTGTTGTTGATACGAGCCATGCCGTGAGAACCTTCATGCAGCTCTGAAAACGCGTTTCCGAGAAACTGCCATCGCGGGATAATTTTGTTTTGGCATTTACAGCAAGTGGAAGTTTTTGGTAGCTACGGGCGTCACAAACGCTCCAGGTCACGGGGATGGGGAGTGAGGCTTTCAAAGCGGGGAAGGGGAGACTGCTGGAAAGCGTGGGGCCAAGTCTTCTTCGTTGCTTTGACAATCTCATTCCGTGTGTTTATCCCCGGACTTCCCTGCGCTGTGGTCGTTGTGTGGGTCTTGGTTTAGAAGCGTACGTTTGATCTGGTAGAGTTGTTGTAAAATAGGCTGTTTAACCTGTTACTTTGCAAACAGTTTCTCAGCGGACCTTGCTGGGGGGTGATTCCAGTGGAAACGCAGCTTCTGCCTCTTCTTGTCTGGGCGTTGTTCAGGGGAGGGCAGCTGGTCGTTGGAACACACCGGTATTCCGAAGATCTGGGTTTGTGATTGCCGTTGACATTAATTCTCCCCGTGTGGGTAAATCCTTGCGCCAGGCGATGAGGCCGCATCCGAGATGAACGATAACGTTTCATCGCTTCTCACTGGACCTCGTGGAATTTCGGCAACGATGCGGGGAAGGGATCTACACCACGCATAGATTTTAGTCTTGTTTTTAAAATGCTTTCTGGAGCTGGAAGCCCTAACTTAGGATTTGGGCTCATGGTGTTTGTACTTTGGAAGTGGCAGAGAACAGTTTCTCGGTTAAACAGCTCAAGGATTCGAGAGGTTTGATAAATTTGAGGAAGTAAAATCTTTGAACTGGTAAATTACTGCATCTTTATGTTGGTAAAAGAGTTGCTGGCCCATTGATCTGGAGATGAAGCATCTGTCTGTTGATAGAGGAGGAGGAAGTAGGTGGTGGGTGTGCCAATTGTGCTAGCAGGGGTGGAGGACGCTTGGCATTTTAGCCCCAGACGATGTGCTGGTTGCAGGATGTTGCCCTTTCCGGTAAGGCAGCTGACGTGGGAATGATGTTTTGCTCCCGTAACTCAAACGACATCCCCGAAACACGTAACGGTTGCTGGTGGCTCTGGCTGAGAGGCTGATACGCCTGTCAGAGGGTGTCTGATTGCACTGAACGTTAAGATTGGAAGGAATACGCAGCATCCAGCAGAATGACTTGAGTTAAAGCTTCGCCGTCCGAAAAATATGTGAGATTATATAATTTGTAGGGTCTTTCTCATCAGGGACAAGAGAGCAACAACTAACAAACGTTTCTTACTTTGTGGTTTTGGGTTTATTTTATGAAATTCTTGGGAGCTACTTGTTAGGCCTTCCCAGTGCAGCAGCTCTGTAGAGTTCAACCCCTCCACACAGCAGGAATTCAGCCTTGGTAGTGAAATCCCCTCCTGCCAAAGCTGTGCTTCGCAAAGTCAGGAATTCAGAACTCGAGGAGCCCTGAACTTCCAGAGCTCTCTGAAGTTTCTGAACTGGGTGAATTTCTTAAGCCATGCAGCTCTTGCTTTATTTTAGGCTTCGTTCAGCACAGCAGGCTATTTTTCTACGATTCCTTGACGCTCTATGACCAATGGTCAATTGTCACATAAACATATAATTAATATTTTGACTGTGGTGAAGTGAAAGAGTTAAGATTTTGATGATAATAACGGCAATGAACTCACTGAAAATTGGAAATTAAATCGCTATCCTTCCTGTTTATAAGATCAGTAAGTTTTGGAAATGATGTTTAAGACCACTGGGATTTGCTGCTGATCTGCATCCTCTTCAAGATCTGCTACATTTTGCTAAGACATAATTCTTGGGTCTAAGCAAGTCTCCTGGTTTCATGGGGAGAGAATCAAAGGCCATCAAGGTCTGCAGGTCGTTAGCAATTTGGAGGCTGGGAGGGGCACAAGCCAGAGCACCTGCCCCAAATTGGCCACAGGTGCATCCCAGACCATAAACCCTCAGGACAAAGGGAGGAGTTGGGGGAGGAGAGAGGCTCTTCCAGCTCTTTTTGTTCCTGCTTCTCCCTGTCTCTGGAGGGTCTTGTTCATCATCCTGCTCCTGAGGATCTGCTTTCCTGTTTGTTGGGACTGCTGTGCGTTCGCTGGGGTGAGTGTGACCTTGGTTACTTTATACTGGTGTTGGTATTAACGTTAGTTTTGCTGTTTCATTAAATTTGTTGTTGTTTCAACCTTCTGCTTTACCTGATCCCCCTTCTCAGCTGGGGTCAGGTGATAGAGCAACTGCTGCAGATTAGCCCCAAGTACGGGTTACAAGAGACAGGAACAAAGATTATGTCTCTGGAAAACATGGAAATTCAGGAGGATTGTATTGTTGGCTCTCGCTGGACTTTGGGTAGGACTTGCAGGACGTGAGCATGTGATATATTTACATTAGGAGCTCATGTGGGATCGGCTGCGCTTGCAGATGACTCGGCAGCGTTTGAATCTTGCTGGTTTTGGGAGGTTTGTGTCTGAAATAGAAACTTGTAAGACTAGGTGATCTTAGGATGTGTTTTCAGTCTCGGTATTTTACATGCATCCTTATATCTGTAAATGGATCTCTTTAGTTTTGGGGCCAATATGGTAAGTTGATGAGTAATCCTAATTCTCTAATTTTTCAGGTAAAAGTGTGGTGTTTTGGCTCATTTATGATATCCCAATTACTTATCTGCATTAAAAAAGAATTAATTTACTTGATTAGGTGAGCAAAGAGAAAGTCAAACCAGTTGCACAGATCTCTGGCCCTGATACCAGACGAGAAAAGCGAGTGGAGGTTTTGTGCTTTGCTTCAGTAGGACCAGAATAAATTCCTGCTTTCAGTACAGATATTGGTAAGACGGTCCCTTTTTGGATGTGTTCGGTGAAAAGAGGAGAGGCACTGGAGCCAGGGTGCAAGGAGGGAGGAATTCTGATTGAAGGAGGAAAAAAAAATCCATAGTGAGAGCAGTTGTGCGTTGGATTATGTTCTCTAGAGAAGCTGTGGAAATGCCGTCCTTGAATAAACTCAAACCCTGATGTAACCAAAGTGCATCGGACGTTGAATTTGGCCCTGCTCCAAGTAAAGGCTTTCCTAAATGACCTCCAGAGATTCCTTTCCATTTAGGTTATCCCATGATTATAAGATCTTACCGAAGCAGAAGGAATGAGGACCTTCGATTTATTTATTTATTTATTTATTTTATTAGGAGGTTTAGAATACGCTGCAATTTGAGTTGTCCTGAAATAATTAGTTTATTCATTTTTTTTGTGGGTGTAATATGGTGGAAATAGGCTCAATATGGCAATAAAATCCTAACACTCAGTCGTATCTCTCAGTGTCAAACAAAGCGAGAAGTACCTGTGCTGGCCTTGTCGTGTATCACGGAATTCGGGTTTGCGAAATAACATCGTATGTCAGATCTTTTGAACTCGTTTCTCCTGAAGCAAGATCTAATTTATTCATTCAGCCCTGTAATTAATTGCTCTATGAGCTTCTATGAGCTTCTATGAGCTTCTATGAGCTTCTATGAGCTTCTATGAGCTTCTATGAGCTTGCATCTATCCCATGTTTTGCCTTGAAAATAGAATTCAGGCAGTAGCAAATAGAAAATGTCTCCCTTTGAATCTTGAACAGCTCAGGTTTGGGGAAACTGATTTAGCTCCCTCATGGAGGAAGACATAAAATCTGAGTTCTTCTCTGTTCTGTGTCTCAAGCAGCTGTCGAGTCAGGGCACTTGTATTAACAATAGTCAACAACCTGTATTTCTTGAGTAGCCTGAAAAGAAAACCAAGTTGAGAAGTAGACATGGAAGGAGGAGATAAAGGACACTGGATGTGAGAGAGCTCTGGAAGTATTGTGGTCGGGATTGGGTGGGATTTGGGAAAACTGAGGCCAGACCTCAGAGTTGCTTATTTCTAAAGTACTAATTTCAGTCCAGTCCAGGTGAGTGTCCAAAGTCATTGCAGTAGCTCCTTAAAGAAATAGGCTTTCTCAGACCAAATGGCCCATGGTATCAAAGATGAAGCAATTTTCTCCCTGTCTATGGAGGGCTGTTAATCCTATACCTTCCTGAAGGGTATACCAGCAGGCTTTGGATCCTACACCTCTATGCTTGATGGGTTGTAGTATGTTGTGGGCTTTCTTGTCAACATGTGTGACCAGTGAAATCTTTGTAATCTCACTACACATCTGTGCCTTTGATAGGTCTGTAAAAGACAGAGGTGAGCTGGCTTTAATCACTGTTCTCTGATCTCAGGAACATACAGAGTACTTAAGAGCCTGGTAATGAAAAGGTAGTAAAAGGTTTTATTTTAATCTTTTCGCTATACTTCCTTATCTTGTCTTTCTTCAGATGCTGCTGTACCTTGCAGCTCGGATGGATTTTATAATGCTGGGGTGATTTGGGACTTGTTCTTAGGAGTTGCTGAATGCCCTCCAGCTCTCATTATAGCTGCTGAAAGTCATTCTTTTACATATGGGCTCTTTCTAATGAGAAGTTCAAGCAAAAGCAGCAGTGAACCCTTTCCACCTAGCAACTACCAGCATTACAGGGAAAGGAAAGGAAAAAAAGACAAGTTTTCTGCTTAACGCAACAACCAGTTTCTACCAGACCAATATTCCTTATAGAAATTAACATCACAAAGTTGTAAAACCGAGATTTTTCTGAAGTGCAACAGGAAGATTAATTTCAAATCAGTTACTTTTGTCGAGAGTGACTCTCTTGAATAATCACAGTTGGTTCATCTGCAGATCTCTCCAAAGTGGATTGAGAGAAAGGTGTGTTTTGGTTTTAATTTCATGGGTACAGAAGTTTTGGCTGGGAGAAGTATAAATAAACAAATATATAACAAATATATATATAGAGAGAGAGAGAGAGCATATGTCTGGCAATGAGCCAAATGGAACTTCCCTAAGGAGAGTTTTGACACAAAAAAAGCTACAGACAAAGCAAAACAAGATAGTAATTAGGAAATGAACCATGAGCAGAAAGACCTTGAGATGCTTTTATAGTGAGGTGCTGTGGGAGCACGGGATGAAGTGTAGAGAGGAGCACTTAGATGAGTGTAAAGAAAGTGGGATATGGAAGCCCTCTTCAGCAGACAGATGAAAGTGGCTTCTGTGTGTGGGAGGAATCCCTGCCTAAGGTTTCACTGAAAAAAAAAAAGTCTTAAGAAGAAAATTACCTGGCTTTTCTAATGTGCTGCTAAGCCAGTTTCTCACTATTCTGTTGTAGAGTTACAGCATTAGTGTCAGACCTTTAGAATCAAAAGAGCTGAGGAAGCAAAGCCATGTGAGATGGTATTTTCTAGGGAGCTCGGGATGAGTGGCAGTTCTTAGCATCCCACCTTTGTTTTTGCCTTTGAGCCTCGGAATGCTCTGTGCTGTTCTGGGAATGCTGCAGCTTGGCTGCCCTGTCAGCGCTTCCCCGAACCTCACACGAGGAAAGTGCTTCTGGAGCTTCAGAGCATGCAGCTGAGGCTCAGCACAAACCTCTGTGGAGATGAGAAAACACGTAAATCCCCATCAGCCTTGTACATCCCTACGAAACAGCAAAAAACCCCTCCAAACCAACAATTAAATGCAGATTTTAGATGGATAGAGAAAAGCTGATAATATGTCTAAATGCACTTTGGAAATGGGAGTCTGTCAAAGCGCAGAGAGAAAAATCCTTTCAGAAGTTTAGTCTCCACAATCAAAAGAATAAAAAGCTGAAGAACTCTAAAGCTGGAGACTGCAGTGCATTATAAAGGAGGAATAACATTGCAAAAACATAGTTCTCTCTCTGCTTGCAAGCTCTCTTTATTTTTGTCCTGCTAAAAGCTCACTGTATCTTTTTGCTGCAGAGTGAGCAGGGTCTTTCATTTCTCTATTTTTTTAATATAAATTAAGTAGACCTCATCAAACTAAGTGTGTTTAGATTTTAACTGGAATAGAAACCTTGCCACTCCCACAGATTGAATAATTTACATTGTAGAAACCTGAAAGGCTTTTCTCTGCCCTCTGACACAGATGGAGCTACTTAGAAAGCTGAAGAGAGATGGTCTCCTCATGGAGATCACCTGAGCTAGTGAAGCTTTCTTCACTTGCAGGAAATCAGGTTATGTGGTTGTTATCTGATTGACTTGTATCTATACAATGCAAGATTTCTTTCAGTCTAAGGTGCAGTTACTTGTGTTTCTTCACATCGTGTTTGTTGCAAAGCGTTATGGAAAGGTCTGGGTAGTTCAGAAAAGAAGGCAACATGAAGGAGCGATATCTGATGGACTGGTGGTGTCATTTACTGTAATGTCAGAGGACTTCTAACAGGAGAACTGGAAGGGAATGGAAAAAGTGCTTCCAAGTCTGGCTTTATGGTGAAAAATTAAATGTATGAATGACAGCAGCTGAAATCCACACTTCATTCAAATGTCGTAAAGGAGTTTAAGTATATTGCAGTATGTTAGGTGCCATGAATGGCTTTAAGTTGTGTTACTAATGTGTAATTTAATCGTAGTGGTTTGATGAAAGCCAGAGCTGACTGAGTTGTGCCAGAAGTAACCACAAAGTGCCAGAGTTTATTTAAGTGGGATTAACTATGAAGCCCTTCCTGTCTCTGTGTTTTCTTTCTCATGAGCTATGTAGATATCATGAAGATAAGTGTGGTTAGATTTTAATTGTAACCGGTTAGGTCTGTTAATCTGTACAATTAGCTGAATGCACTGATGACTCTTTCAAGATGTAGCCTGTGCAGCTGAGACATGGTGTGTCACCTTGCACAGCAGTAATCATAGAATGGTTTGGGTGGGAAGGGGCCTTTAAAGCTCGTCTGGTCCAACCTCCTGCAGGGAGCAGAGACATCTGCAACCAGAGCAGGTTGCTCAGAGCCCCGGCCAACCTCACCTGCAGTGGTTCCAGGGATGGGGCAGTGACCACCTCTCTGGGCAGCCTGGGCCAGGCTCTCACCACCCTCAGTGTCAAACATTTCTTCCCTCTCTTTAGTCTAAATCTCCCTCTTTTTATTTAAAACTATCACCCCTTGTCCTGTCACAACGGACCCTGCTAGAAGGTCTGTCCGCATCTTTCTGGGACAGGTACTAAACTTGCATCCACCCTGACCTGTTGACATTTTCTACATCCCTTGTGTTTTTAAAAGAATCGGAGAGAATGGATGGAGAACAATACTACCTGTAACCTCTTCTGGTCACATTTAATAAGCCTGGATCATCTCAGAAAAAGCATGGGAGGACCCGATGGCAAATAGTTTCTTGCATTTATGGGTCCACAGAAGGTTCCAGGTTTCAGTGTTCAGCCAGTGTGTGATAATTATTCACACTGAAACTATCACCCCTTTTCTGCAGAGCCTTGTGGCCAGAAGAGTGTCGAGGTCAATTTGAGATCTCAACAGAGATCCTGGCCTTTTTCTTGTACTGGCAATAATTTAATTTTCTGTTATTTAAGTTTCTTAGGTATTTGGTTCTCACAGCTCGTCTGACCTGTGAAATTCTTGGCTGTGTGGACCTCTTGGTTTTCAGTGAGGTTTCTGGGCTGTAGCTGGATTTCTAGGCTGTAGTTCATGTGTTGGAGTGCTCCAGTACTGCTGGGGCTTCACTCTGCTTATTCACCTGTTGGGAAGCCCACGTAATTAATGCCCAAAATCCAATGCTGGGTTTGCAGTTTTAAAGGTCATTTGAAGCATGTTGGCTCTGGACTAGGATGTGTGTCTGAGATGCACCTTGCCTCAAGCCCTTACAAACCAAAATGGGGAATGGAGTCAGAAAAGGAAGCATGCAAATGTTTTGCTTTAGGGCCTACAGAAAGTTTCTGGAGTTCTGGTTCAGGCTGTTTTTCTCCTTGGTACTTCTTCATGTTTCTGCATACAGCAATAATTCCACTGTTCCTTTTTTTTGTTGGCCACAAGTGCCTATGAGCATATTACCATTTCAGTAGGCAAGTTCTCTGGATTTGAGTGGGCTCATGATTTGGAGACCATGCTTCTTCTTAATTCTGTAATGTTTGCAAAGTGGTTTAGAGGTGCTAAAACTCATTGTGAAGTCAAAAATCCTCTGTTTGCAGAAGAATGCAGCAACTATGGATTCTGTTGGCAGGATTATTTTCAGGTGTGACAGGTTTGAGTTGATCCTGGTGGGATTAGCTCTCCTGCACTGACTGCATGCTCAGCTGGGGGGGCCACCTCACCTTGTCACCTCAGCACAGGCTTGTGGAGAAGACAGGGGTCAGCCTCTTAAGGGTGTTCTGGAGAATGGGAAAATAAACAAGTGTCCCCCAAATGCTGGAACTGACCATCTGCATATAGGGAAGGAACAAGTTTGAGTCAGGGAAGAGTTTTGTGGGGGTTTTTTTGCTGATGGATAGAAGTTCTGTTTTATTTGCGTTACAAGAACTTTGAGTTTTGGTTTTTTGGTATATTGCCTCTCAACCTATTCATTCAGTTTTTGGTAACTGGAACTGGCTAAGAAATTACAGCGTATTCACTGCAATCAGAAGGAGAAATCCTAATCTCTTGGGAGTCAACCCTTCATTTTTGCATGGACCTTTTCCTCTGAAGGACAAAACCTCCTCTGACAGTGAATGCCAACCATCTAGGCAGAAGAATCATTCCCAGGGCAGCCTGATCACACTCAGTTCTCTTCCTTCGGAAGCAAAGCAAGAAATTATGCCGATGTTTAAGGGGTAATCTCTGTGGCTTTAAAGAATAAACTATCGCCGTCTGACTGTGCTAAGTGTTGAGTAGGTTCTCTATGGGAGTGAGTAACCTCATCCCCCATGGAGAACAGCAGGAGTTACGGATACCCGTGTCCTACTCAGGCATCACTCTGGAGGGATCGAGCTGTATCCGAGGCAGCTGTACCCCCGGCTGGGCTCAGTAAGTGCAGGCGCTATTAGAAGGTGCCATTAGATGAAGTCATTGAACCATTAGGAAGCCTGCAAAAATGAGTACCCTCTTCTAAGCTGGGAAGTGTTGTGGTTGAGAACATACCCGCCGGATGTCCTCAAGGGAAGGTTTCTTTCACACGTACAGACTCTGCCAGCGTTACCTGCCAGCATTTCTCTAGCACGGGACTTAGCTCCGTAACGTTTCATGGATCCCTACATCATGCTGAGTAGCGCTGGTCATCTATTATTAATATGCTTGCGTTCTTTGTCCTCCATTACTTTAAGATGCTTTCAGGGTGTGTTCCACTCTCATTTTACTAGGTCAACAAAGGCTTTTCCAATGTCAGGAGCTAGGATATACCAATTTTCTGGAAGCAACAAAATGCCTCAGATTTTGAGGTCATTTCATTATGCAGGGATGTCTTTGAGTGTCATACGCAGTTTTTATAGAATTTCCTGTTTTCCTGTTTGAGTCCATAGCTATACCCAATTATAGGCTTTGCGTTAGAAATGCAGGCTGTATGGCAAGGTGAGACTTCCTCTGGCTCTCATAATGAGTTAGTCTTTGGCAGATATACAGAATTCAACTTTTACGTTAGAGAATCAGGTAGTTGTTTTAGTTGGAAGACACCTTTTAAGATCATGGAGTCCAACCGCTAACCCAGCACTGCCAGGTCATCACTAACCCATGTCCCTCAGCACCACATCTCCATGCTTGGAAACCCCTCCAGGGATGGAGACTCCACCACTGCCCTGGGCAGTCTAGGCCAGGCCTTGGCAACCCTTTCCACAAAGAAACTTTTCCTAATATCTGACATAAACCTACTCTAGCACAACTTGAGGCCATTTCCTCTTGTCCTATTGCTTGCTACCTGAGAGAACAGATTGACCCCCACCTGGTTACAAGCTCCTTTCAGGGAGTTGTAGAGTTAACTTGTGTAAGCAAACACAATGTTGATGGAGACAGTTGCATGTCTGCTTTGCTTTGACATTGCCCAAGCTGTTTTGAAGGCAGAGCTGTGAGCCAAACCTGCAGCTCAGGGCTCAAACCAACATGTTCCACAGCATCAGGCTAAAATAGTGGTAGAAAGTAAGAAACCATAATAAGTGGTCACTTTTCTGAACATGTAAGACAATTTTTTTTTAAAATATGTGATTTTTGATTCTTATCTCAAGGGGTTGTAAGAACTAGTGCAGTGGGATATCAAGAAGAAAGGCAACAACCTTGTTTTAATGGTATTTTGGTGCACTTTTTATGCAGGTGGAGAAACCTTTGGCTTGGTTCTCTTAGTTTTCTAAAGGAGGACAAATATTCTCACTGAATTTCATGGGAAAAGGGTTATTCTGGTGTGAACAGTGCACATTTTCCCCTGTTCTTTCTCATACAGGAATTACTTCTGCTTGCAAAGTGTATATATATATTCCATGGCTTATCCACTGCTCCATCTTTACTCTTTCGTGAAAACAATAAATTTCTCAGGGATTAAGAGTTCTGTCGAAGGATGTTTGATCAAGAGCACATCATTTGTACAGTTGATTCTGTCTTGAGGCAGGTGATCTCCTGTGGCTGCTTCTGACCCCGATCTCAGACATGGCTAAAAGGAAATGTGCGCAAGCTGAAGCCAAACTCGTAATGACTTGCAATATTATGTTGGATATAAAGATGGTATAAAAAAAGACCCTGGAACGTGCAGGTGTTGTAGTGATGTACATTGCTTAGTTTATCTAAATTGCAGGCTGCAGCCTTGGCAATACGGACACAGCTTCGTTACAAGGGCCTGTTCTACTCCTGTTGCACACCAAGTTATGAGGTGACTCTCTTCCCTTTTAAAATAGTGAATTAAATGGTATCTTTTGAAGAGTGAGAATCTCATTAACGGCAAGCGGGAAGCTGTACATGCCGCCTGAATGCTGATCATCAGAAAGGGCTTTTGTTAATTATGGATTGGGTCAAATTATGTTTGTTTGCTACATGTATTGTGGGGCTTTAAAAAGGAATTATGAAGGGTTCTAATAATGGCAGAAAATGAACAGCCAAAAGGATGAGAAGCAGGGCAATGGCAAAGAATAGAAAGCATAGAAGAGAATACGTGCCTGCTTTTGCATGTCAGGGTCTTGCTTCTGTTGCTGTGTCATTCCAGCCTTGCTGTTTTAAAGCACCACCTGACCTCTGACAGCCTCAGTGATTCCAGGAGCGCTCACATTCTGAATAAAACAAGTCAGTCTGCTGGGCTCAGCTTCCCTGCTTCTGTCTGTAGTCTGGAGAGCTCACAGTTTCTCACAAACTTCAAAAAAGTCCCACTTCTACTGACTGTCTGGTGGTGATTTAGAAACCTGTTTTCTCAGTTTTGGATTTTATGGTAGTTTTCTTCTCTTGCTTATTTACTGAATGTACAAGGATGACCGTGCCTTTGACTGACATGACCCAAAGCCATTTACTGAGAGGATATTTTTTGCATTGAATCATATTTCGTGCTGAATCATTGCAGTCATCATGGCTTTATGAAAGGCAGGTCCTGCTTGTCTAACCTGATCTCCTTCTATGACAAGGTGACCTGCTTAGTGGGTGGGGGAAAGGCTTGTGGCTGTGTCTACCTGGACTTGAGCAAAGCTCCACACTTAATTTGTGGTGTGTCTCCATTAACACATTGGTTTAAGAGGAAACTACACTAGTGGTCACCTACTTATTTCTAATAGTCAATAAAATGTGTCCCCTATGGGAGAGCTTCCATCCTCATGGTAGCACATTGTTCAGCCAGATGTTTTAACAGCTGCAAAAGCAGCAAGATTTTTGGTAACTGCTGATAACAAATCTGTCAATATTTCTCCTTTTAATCTTTTGATTACAAACTATAAAACTCTTGATGCTGTTGCCCCACGGAGCAGAATATTACCTACTCCTCTACTATACGATGGTATTCATAGAGTACTTTGGGTTGGAAGGGACCTTTGAAGCTCTTCTAGTCTTCCACCTCAGGGGTTAGGAGTTTCCAGTATTGTTTTTCTTGGGAAAAATAGAAAAGAAAGAAAATTAGAAAAGAAAAATGATTAAAGAATGAAAAGCTCCTTCTTTAATAAGCAAAAATACCTTCAGTGAGAAACTTTTGGCAGGGAACGTTACCTTTGTTCAGAAATTCTATTGTGGTGCCTCTCTAAGAGCTGACACTTCTTGATGGGCCTTCAGTCTTCTCTGTGGCTGACTTCTGCTTTGTGTGAAGTGACATACTTTCCTCTGTTGACATATGATATGAATCTCTAGTCAGAATGCATCACGACGGGTACAGTACAGGTGAAGAGCGTCTAGAAGAAAAACGACAGTTTTATGTGGGATATTAAAAAAAAGGAAAGTCAAATTTTCACCTCATGTGCAAGTTATAATTTATTCAGAAGCATCTCTGTGGTCTAACAGTTATTATAGAGAAACTTCAGCCATACTCGTAAAAAATACGAGCATGTAGATATGTGGAGCAGGAAAATATTTCACTTTAGTGGCACTTCTAATATAAGTGTCCAAACACAATCTTGGGGTTCGCTCTTGGGCAGGAATTTTGCCATGAGGAATTGTTTGGTCAATCCAGAAAAGCAGCAACATGAGGAACTGGGGGGTGGGGGAGGTCTGAGCTTGTAGAAAGCCCATTTTGTTTGTTTCTAACCGGATTTTGACAGTTAATGGATATTCATGGGATAGTTTTCATACTGTCAAATCAATATTTCTGGGATAAAAAGTCTTCTGCTATAAGAGTTTTAAAAATCTGTTTATTATTCATGTGCAACATTTAGACTGCGCTACTGCAACTCTGCAATAATTCCTTAACAATCAGCATATACTTAATTAGTGTCTTTGATAATAGTGAATGCAAAGGTCAAACATGAATTTCAGCTGTTGCTGGGTAAATGAGTAGATTCAGCGTTTGAAATAAAAAATATATAGGGAAAAGATTCCCATATTGAAGAACAAACCAGTATTTGTTATTGTGAGCAAAATTCAAGAGATTCACATAGCTGAAGTTAAATGGATGCGAGAGTGTATCTAAGACTGGGCTTTAAGCTGTGAACAATCATGCCCTACCAATTTTATTGGGGCTTTTTTTAGAACAAAACTGTGTTTTCCCTGGAAAGGATTGCTAAGCAAACTGTGGATGTGACAAAAGGGCTGAATAGTAAAACCACTTTGTACTTAATGTATCAATCTTATCATAAATTGTCTGGAGACGAGCGTCTGCAGGAAAATTACAGGAGGCACCAAAGAAGCTGGCAACTGCATTTTCAAATTTATAGACGGGAATAAAAAATAAGTAATTGTTGGGTTTCTGTTGTGTGATATATGCTTGCCCACTGTTCTTTTTCTTCCTGCAAAGGGATTAATTTATAAGTGCGTGAAAAAAGACAATTTTTGTGTGTCTGGGCTCATAAACAATTTTTCATACTCTTTGTATTTCTTCATGTTTTCTTTAGTACTTGCAAATATTTATTTTTAAGAGGTTTCATAGATTATTCTCTGCTGTACACAACTCATTCTTTCTGTCTCTTATCATATGTAACGTGGAAGGTCAGACTCTGGTGTTGCAGCACTAGCAAGGGGATGTGTTTCAGTCAGCGTGGGATGTAGTAAATCACACATCAAAAACTAGGTCTCAAGGTCAGACTCACGACAGCTACATGCTAAACCAGCTTTCCTTCCTTCCCTAAACCTTAGACTTGGCTCTTCTCCACTGCCTTTCACTAAACACAAAATTTGGGCAAACTCTTGCCCAATAGATACTCAAAGTATGTTTTGAGGGATGTCTCTAGGGATGAGAACTTTTTTTTTAGGTTAGTGTATGTTTACATGCCTCGAATCTTCTGTAGTTCTTCAATTACAGCTTTTGATTGCTTCTTAGCAGCTTAGCATGACTTAGGCAGGAAGTAGTTGATGATGCATGAGATAAAATGATAGCCACTAGGTTTGGGTTTTTTCCCCTCTTCATTTTAACACACTGCATATGGATATCTTCAGTGTCCCATTTTATGTATTTTTACTGTCGGTGCAGAGAAGTGGAACAAATGTGAGCAAGAATGGATTTCATTTGCTATTCCACTGCTGTTATCCTGTTAGTTCTTTATTACTTAGTGAAAACCGATCTTGAAGTAATGGTATGGTGCTGCTTAAGAGCAGAGTTGTGATTAATGGCAAGGGTTTGGTCTTTTTTCTGTTGTAATGGGGGGAATGCTAACTTAAAGCAGAAGTTATGTCATTTACCTTACTCACTAGGAGTATAATGTAAGCTGTGTGGAAGATGCCTGCTGTTCGCAGTAGAGCTGATGACATTACTCATTAGACATATTTTTTTCTTCCAGTGGATGGAGGCAAATTGCGCACATGGAGATCTCAGTTTTTACATATCCATGCATCATTCAGTGATGCAGCATCACCGTGTTTAAGTGATTAAACAATTTATGTGGATGTATTTCAGGCTCTTGGCTGTTTGGAAACCACTCGGGGTGGTTGCTCCAGGTATCAGAGCTACGTGAATACCTACTTAAATCACCCAGGATTATCTCTTCTTTCCCAGCTGGATGATCAAGCCTTACTGGGCATGTAACAGTGACAAAGCAACGTGATGAGGACAACGTTGTCCTTTCCTTTTCCCATCACCCACTGTTTGACCTTTCCAATTTCCTGAGATGGTGGAAGGCCATGGCTAGGGCAGCACTGCCAGAACCTCTCTGGGGAGGTGGTTCTTGCACCTGCTGAAGTGGTTGCTTTGCACTGTGCTGGAGACATACCAAGAACCACATGGAAGTACATTATCCTGTCACTTGTGAATGAGGCTGATAACACTGGAAAGGGGCCTAGATGTGTTTTCAGGGCTGCTTATAGATTTCAGTAATTGCCCAAAATATAGCAATCAACCTGGAGAAGAGCCTGAACTGCAGGTGGTCTAATAAGCTCTGAAATATGGATTTGTGTTCTTCTGTCCCCAGCAAAGGGAATGAAATGCATACCCCTGCTTCCCTATCCTCTTCTAATCCTTCTTTTCTTCTCCATTCATACAAAAACTCGCTGTTGGACTAGATGACAACCTAGTGTTGAGAATCACTTTTTTTGAATGCTGAAGAAGGAATTGAGCTTGTCTCCCATGACGCCCCTGGTCTGGAGGGGAAGCAGGGAAGTGCCCAGGTTGCTTTTTAAAACAGCCAGCGATGGATGCTGCTCAAAAAGTGACTCTAAAAGGTGTGAAAGCTCCAGAGCATCAAACTCTGAAGTGCCCAAATTAGGATATTTCAGATCCCCTTACTTTCTGGATTCAAATTGATTCAGGCATGAACTAGATGTCAAACGCTTCCTCCCTCTTTCTTTGGCATAGAAAAAGACACTTGAAGTGCTGAGGGAGATCTAAGGAAGCAGCTGTGGCTGACATCGAGGTCAACAGTGCAGAGTTTGTCAGGTTCAGAGCTAGGCATCAAAATCCTCACAGCACTTTTAGCCTGTAATTGTAGAATTGCTGGTTTAGCTCGTTTTGTATTCTTAAGATGCTTCCTTTGAAGGCAGTAGATCTTTAGGGGATCATAGGATCACAGGTCATATATGAAGATTAGCACTGAGTTCATAAAATTAGTTTATTGAAATCAGTTTTCACATTACATCTTTCCCCAGTGCTCGGGGAGGGGGGGGGGCAGAATTATCCACACAAATGCTGCAGAAATAATGAAAGACAGTGCTAGCCTGACTGAGAGGAAAAGTAATTGAGAATCTGAGGGAGGAACTGTGGGTGGTTTTGCTCCTCTGTCTGACCAAACTGATCTTGGGACCTTCTCCAGTTCTTTGAACTTCTGCCCTCTGATACTTTTTCATTTTTTCCCCTTGTTTCTCCTGTCATATTGGGAGTGTGCTGTCACAGCATCCAACACCCTTGCATCATCCCCTCAAACTTACCTTGGCTTAAGAAAGCTTGATAAAAGCCATAACTCAGTCCCTACCCACCAGAATGTATATTTGCGTGGGGTAAGGAGCTGAGGAATTCTTTCCCTTCCAGTCTTGTACAACACACCCACTGCTTAGTTCTTAATCCTTAAAATACCCTCTAAACTGCTGAACTGAAGCCCATGGTATACTTATTTTATGCAATTACTTTCAGGCTTTATATTCAGAAGCAAATTCCATGCCAAGCTACTTACCAGAGTGGATGTGGAGAGCAGGGCCAACAGTTCTTTACTCCTTTGCAGCTGTATTTCCTGTCGTAAGCTTAAAATGATTATGGGTTGGATAAAATAAGACCTAAAAATCAAAGCAGATTTACATCAAAGCAGAATTAAAAAGCCCAAGAGCTGCAGCACAAAACTGGGCTATCTTCTGCATCGCTCATGGCAACTCTGTGGTCCATACATGCCATCAGATCAGAATGTACATCTGGACTTGGTGTAAGAAATTTCTTCTTTGCTACATGGAATAGAATCATAGAATAAAAGCAACTAGGTTGGAAGAGTCCTCAAGGATCATCTGGTCCAAACTTTCTTGGCAGAAGTGTGGTCTAGAGAAGCTGGCCCAGCACCTTGTCCAGCTGAATCTCAAGTGTCCGATGCTGGGGAATCTGCCACCTTCCTGAGGAGATTATCCAATGTCTGATTGTTCTCATTGTGAAAAATGTTCCTCCTGTGTCCAGTTGGAATCTCCCCAAGAGTAACTTGTACCCATCATCCCTCATCTTTTCCATATGACTTCAAAAGTGAGTCTCCATCTTGTCTGTAGCCACCCTTTAAATACTGGACCGTGGTGATAAGGTCTCCCCTGAGCCTTCTTCAGGCTGAACAAACCCAGTTCCTTTAGCTTTTTCTCATAGGGCAGCTTCCCAAGCCTTGAATCATCTTCGTGGCCCTTCTCTGGACCCCTTCCAGGCTGTCCACAACTCTTCTGTATAGTGGGGACCAAAAGTGAACCCGCTCTTCCCAGTGTGGCCTGACAAGCGCTGAGTAGAGTGAGATGATGATTCTTTATCTCTGCTGGTGATGCCCTTGTCGACGCGTCAGCATCCTGTTGGGTTTCTTTACTGCAGCAAAGAAACATTCCTCACTCCGGTTGAGGTGGTTGTTGACCAGGATTTAGCATGTTTACATGTGGCTTTCCATATATTTTGGATCATTTAAGAAAGACTGAAAGGAATATTAGAAATACTTTTTTAAATAACTAGTGCGTGGACCTGAGCTATCCTGGTGTGTATTATTGTCTGGCTTAATTCCTGTGGTTTACCTGAAGTATACTAATGTTTTTCAAGACAAAGGTTCATTGATTATTCTGGTGTTCTCAGGGAATCATTGCTGTCTTTCTAGCACAGTTGCCTGTAACCTTTTGAGAACTGGCTTCTATTTAGACGAATTGTCATTTTTTTTGATCTCTGAAAAGCTATGAGAGGATCAGAGACGACATGGACATCACACTTTTTTAATACACAGCTCTTTGTTGAGCTGAACTGCGTGTTGCCGTGCTTTTAATTATTCAAGACACTTGAAAAATGCAGAAGCAAAAAGAAGGAAATCTGAAGAAGCTATTAATGATCCCAAAGCAAAACCAAACCCAGAGTATATCAAGGAGGAGAAAGTCTCCTGTTAAACAGGTCTAACAGACAGCACAGTTAAATGAGCCCAGTAAATTTGAACGATTTTTCTTTTTTTGCTCAGAAGTCACCAAGACAAGAATCCAAAACCTTGATGCTTGCTGTTGAAACCTAGTCTGACAGGGTATACTGTAAATTAAGACGACAATGTATTTGCCCAATGATACTGTTTAGATTTCAGGGTACATTTTTAATCTTTGAAGCAGTTTATAAATGTTAATGAGTGAATGCTTGCGGCCTGAGTTGGGTATGTGTGTTTTGAAGCATGGATAGGCTATGCATAGGTTGGCCCAATTAATGGGGTGGTTTAATCTGAAAAGTCAAAAATTGAGACAGGTCATGTAGAGCTTCCTACATAAAATGTGAAGTTTTCAGTAGCTTAAACTGTACATCAATGTTAGTGGCCCATGAAAGTGCAACATAATGATAAATGATATTGAAGGGAGCCTTTTGAGGAGAAAGTAGTATGTGACTGAATGGGGAGAAATGTGCATTATGTTGCTAATATGTAGATAGGTCAATTTAAATCACACTTTCTACTGATGCGGTGAAAATTCTTATTTCCTGTGACCACTCAGGGTAATAAAACCTGATCTCACAAATATTTAGTGAAAATGTACACAAAAGGGTGGGAGCACCATATAAAGAACTGATGTATAAAACTGAGGAAATATTTTCTGGGTATTTCTTATTACTTCCTTTCTGAATTCTCTTAAATTCAAAGTTCCTCTCTTAATTTATGCGTAACCAAACTAAGCATAGTCCTGGTTAACATTTCAAAATATATTACGGAATTTCAGTGGGTCTAATAATACATAATTAATCTTTAACATTTGCGTGCATTATATTTTCAAAACATACCCCAAGTATACTTTAACACTTTATAAAATGCCCTCCGGTACCAGTCTTTATGTAGCCTTGGGTTGTGTTTTTTGGTGTAAAAGAAAAGATACTTAATGTCTAAGTTAAAGACTAGGTAGAGTTAAACTGTTTGGAGTTCTGGAGCTGAGAGCTGGGCTTGTTTCCTAAGTGATCTACAAGGATGATTATCTTTTACAAACTATGTTGGGAATTGCTGCGGTAAGTGGCTGGTGGGTAGCCCCGTTCGAGCGTCTTCTTTGGAACACTTCAGGTTTCTTTCTTTAGACCCAGTAGAGACCCATTTCAGTTCCCTGCAACCATCTCCCTTAATTGACTGGGTGTTTCTGTCAAGCAGAGGTTTTTAGTGTGATGGAGTGACAAGGCTCAGGAGCTGTCAAACCCTCCATTTCCCAGCAAATAGGTTTGTGATGAATTAGCTGCGTGCCTCATACCAGAGCGTGACAAGCCCAGCTGACACGAGCTGAGGTCCTCTGCCACCATCCAACCAGGTCAGCATCCCAGGGAGACCAGTTGGGATACCACCAACTCGCAGGTCTCTTCAGGGCATGAGTTCAGATCTGGAAACCTAATCCCCTTGATAACTGCGCTTTCTAATGTCCTTCAATACAAATGAACTTTATTCTGTGATTACTCCTCACAGTTAAGGTTGCCTTGACCTCAAAACTGTTTCCTTTGTAGACTAGTATTTCTCTGAACTTGCTTACCCCTGGCAAATACTAATACTCCAGTCGTATTGCTGTCTGTCTTCTGCTATGTCTGCATCTTTTATTCAGGAGAGCTGCTTGATGCTGCTAATTTGTGGTAGATTAACTGTGGGCTCTTTTATTGTAACAGTACTCAGAAGAACAATAACCCCACAGCATTTTACAGGAAGCCGGTATCATGTGTTGAAGTGATTTAATTGCGAAGCTCATGTTTTTTCATATGATTTTTGCCTCTGTATTTAAGTGTTTATGAATGGCACAATAGTTTTATAAGTGAGGTATGCTGCAAATCAAGTAGCAAAACCACATATAGGTACAATTCTCAGTAAGTTTCCACTAACAGAAGGAAGGACTCACATCAGCTGTGTAAACTGCATTTTAGCTCAGTGAGAAGAAAAGCCTTTCAGTGGTACCTGTAAGACCTTGTCTTCTGCTGTACAAAGGGTTGAGTTAGGCTTCCACCATCATCCAGATTGTGTCCCTCAAAGCCTTGTCCTTGCATGATGCAGGCAGATTCTGGCTGCATCTTTATAAGTATATACACATGAAAAATAACTTTTTCTTATGCTATATGTTACTTGTACCACTCTACAATATATTTAAATGGATAGTTTTTTCATTTTTTTACCTTTATCTGGGATTATTAAGATGTTATACATTAGACATCTTTTTTTGTGGAATAAAAACAAGTTACTAGTAACAGTTATTTGTCATATTTACAAGATTTTAGGATATAAAGAACTGCTGCATGGCATCCAAAAGCCATTTGATACAGCCCTATGATAACAGGGCATTCCTTCTTTGGATGTGTTGCCAAAATGCTGACCAGTAGGCTGGGAGAAGGGGAGACCAGCAGTCATCAGCACATCTGCGGACAGCAAATCATTTGTAGGCTTCTTAATTTGGGCTTGGGGAAGAATGAATGGAGCTGAGTGTCGTGAAAGCCCGGGAGTCATTATAAACACATGCCAAGTGACGTGTGCTGGAAGAAATAATTTGAGATGCCTTGGATCCGTGTTATTTGTCTGT
The DNA here is from genome assembly GCA_013400335.1 of Eurystomus gularis. NCBI lineage: Eukaryota > Metazoa > Chordata > Aves > Coraciiformes > Coraciidae > Eurystomus > Eurystomus gularis. The sequence continues at coordinate 727,091 of VZZY01024434.1, read as the reverse complement.
ACAACTAGATAGTTCTAACAACTTGGCTTGTTCTTTTTATTTTATTTTAATCTCAAGGAGATTGTATCACTTTGCTTTCTCAAACTAGTCCTCTCATGGTACTTAGCAGTAATTACTGGGGTAGTAGTACCCTTGTGGCTTCTTACTGTTGAGGTACTTCTCTAACACCGGCTTTGCTCAAAGGAGACAATTCAGGAGGTCAAATTAGAGGCATGGCCCTTCAAGAAACATCTTAGAGCCTGGGGTTCTTGCAGTGACCAAAGGTGAAGTCATGCTGAGCCAGCTACCGGAAACTGAGGAGCAATCATCAACAGGACTCATTATCTTAATGTTAGTAGCTCAGTTATATAGGTGAGTTACTGCTGCACTAAAATAGATGGGACGGCTGCAGTTCATCACTGTTCAGCTGAATTAGCAGGTGAAATTCAATAGTGAGAGACTCTAGAAAAGAAGCAGAGGGTCACAGAGCCAGTGGGTGAAGGCTGGAAGAAGCAGTGTTTACCCAGCGAGATCTAATCGGTGCTCAGGTGGTTGAGAACAGGGATGGCCAGTTTTAATGAGTCCTCAGAGACATGAGAAATGTGTGGCAAGCTACTTGCTGTTGGGTTTGGATAAGCAGAAAATACAAAATGCCCAGCACTGTAATAATGTAAGTGAGGGTTGCCATTTCTCATGCTGCTTGACTCAGTCGCTAATAGGCACAGCCATGGGCTGTGGTCTGAGCAAAGTTTGTTTACCTAATGTTTCTTAGAGTTAATGGTTTTCAGTTTAGACAAATCAAAACCATGGAAAAACTGCAAGAAAGATATGGACCTGTTGGAGTGGGGCCAGAGGAGCCATCAAATGATGGGAGGGCTGGAAGCCCTCTGCTGGGAGGCCAGGCTGAGAGAGTTGGGCTTGTTCAGCCTGGAGAAGAGAAGGCTCCAGGGAGACCTTCTGGTGGCCTTTCAATACTTGAAGGGGATCTATAAGAAAGGTAAAGAATTTTTAAGCAGGACCTGTTGTGACAGGACAAGGAGTGATGGCTTGAAACTAAAAGAGGGGAGATTTACACTAGAGAGACAGAAATTTTTTCATCTTCAGTCAGTTTTGTAATACTGGAAAGCAGTTCAGGGCTGACGACCTAAAGCACTCCTTAGTTAAAATTCCACATACAAAATGGAGTTTTATAGCCCCATATTAAGTTGCTTCCTCCCTCTCACTCCCGTGTCATCAAGAGAATCCCAAGCATTATTAAAAAAAAATTATTACAGTGATGGCTTATTTTTGATAAGCCCACCCAAACCCAATCAGGTATATTCTACCTTCGTAGAACCATACCAGTTTTGCTTTGTAGGGATTTTCTTTCCAAAAGACCCAGAGGCAGAGCACTCAGAACTAAAATCTGATATAACATCTGACATAGCTTCCAATTCAGTACCATGCCAGCTAAAAGCAGCTTTTTTTCTGACAGTAGGTTACCTCTCGTTACCTCAGCATGGGGGAAAAAACTCAATTTTCCCATGAATAAACTCATACGGGGATGATAGTTGGCAAAATGTGGAATAAACCTATGGATTTACCATAGATTTTATTTTAGAAATCCCTGTATTCCTTTCTCACGAGGCACTATTTAAGCTTCAGTTCCACTGTTGTATCTTTAATGCTGTATCATTACAAGGTATGTAAAAACTAAAGCGTGGTCTTGTATGGGCTGAATTATTTCAATGTTAACAAGCAGAGCAGGACAAAGCCCAAGTGTGCTCAGGTCTGCTGTCTGAAATAAATGAAGCAGAAATACTACTGTGAGCTCTACAAGGTGAGATAGGGTCTCATCTCCTTTGATTGCAACGGATCTTTAGGCACGTCTGCTGGGTGCAAAGAAATGTAGACATCTTTTGTTTGTACACTGCAAAAAAGGGATGTGGCTCTTAGTGTATCCTGAGGGATTACAGGTCCCCATTGGTACAGAAAGGAAGGAAGCACCATGCATCCTCCTGCCGAAGAGGCGATGGGCTGGTTTTCCTGTTCTACACGTGGAGTAGGTGACCCAAGGAGGGATGGCAGCATGCTGAGACACTGTTCCTTGTAAGGCATTCTCTCTGTTTGCTATTTTGTGAAACTGTAGTCAGATTTAGTGCAGTACTGTAGATCCACTGAATGGTTTGGGTGGGAAGGGACCTTTAAAGCTCATCTAGTCCAGCCCCCCTGCAGGGAGCAGGGACATCTGCAGCTAGAGCAGGTTGCTCAGAGCCCCGGCCAACCTCACCTGCAATGGTTCCAGGGATGGGGCAGCGACCACCTCGCTGGGCAATGCTTATAGTTGGGGATGATGAGGCACTTTCTGGGAAGATATTTCTAGTGAAAAGTAAACTTGCCAGTCCCATGGCCCCCATGTTTCTGTTCTGTTTGCAGAAAGAGTCTGTCTACAACAGCTTTAGTGAGCTATAGATGATTCCTTTTGTTCTTTGTAGATGAGAACTCTAGGTCACTGTAATTCATTTCTATCAGTACTAAGGTGGCCAGCAGAACTAGGGCAGGGATCGTCCTCCTGTACTGGGCACTGGGGAGGCTGCATCTTAAATCCTGGGGTCAGTTTTGGGCCCCTCACTCCAAGAAGGTTATTGAGGGGCTGGAGCATGTGCAGAGAAGGACAATAGAGCTGAAGAGGGGTCTAGAGCACAAGTCTTGTGAGTAGCAGCTGAGGGACCTGGGGGTGTTCAGCCTGGAGAAAAGGAGGCTCAGCTGAGATCTACTCACTCTTGGCAAGTCCCTGAAAGGAGGTTGCAGCCAGGTTGGGGTCGGTCTCTTTTCCTAAGAAAGTTGCCTGTCTTACTCTGTGCCAAGGTAGGCTTGGCTTGGGAAGCCCTGAGCTGGGGCCAGAGATGCCCTGTCACCAAGAGCAGATGACAGCAGGGTTGGATGCTTCTGTTACTCCTGCATCTCCTCTCCAAGCTGTTTGCAAAGCTGCAGAATAAGGGGAAGGAGAAACGTTGGTAGCGGAAACTTTTTTTTTTTTTGTACTGCTGGCTGTTAGGGTAAGAATGACAAATCTATTCTTCTTTCTTTTAGTCTTTCTGAGCTGGAGCATTCTCTGTCCTCCTTAGTGTGTCCAGAGAGTTGGCTTGTTTTAAAGAGACCTTTAAGGTGTCTGTGTATTAAGGGGAATTAGCTCAAGTGGTAGAGCGCTCGCTTAGCATGCGAGAGGCAGCGGGATCGATGCCCGCATTCTCCAGTGATTTTTGGGCTGCTCAACCCTGGAGAAAAGGAGGCTCAGGGGAGACCTCACTCTCTGCAAAGGAGGTTGGAGCCAGGTGGGGTTGGGCTCTTCTCCCAAGGAACAAGTGATAAGACGAGGAAATGGCCTCAAATTGTTCCAGGGGAGGTGTAGGTTGGATATTAGAAGAAATTTCTTGCCCGAAAGGGTTGTGAGGCTCTGGAGGAGGCTGCCCAGGGCAGTGGTGGAGTCCCCATCCCTGGAGGGGTTTCAAAGCCGTGGGGAGTGGTCTAGTGGTGCCCTGGCAGTGCTTAGTTAATGGTTGGCCTCAATCATCTTAAAAGGTCTCTTTCAACCAGGACTATTCTATGATTTCATGTGTTTGTTCTGCGTTGTAGTCTTACTTGTAGTTGTGGTTTCCACGCTGGTGCCATGCAGTACTTCACTCTAAGAGTGCATTGCAATCTGTTGATCTTACGCTGCATTTTACTGTCTCAGAACTGTAAGGCACTAGGAAAACTTTGAAATCAGCTTATTGACAGAAGACCACTGTAAAAATCTTTGTTGCATTCATGTCCCTGCTTGCCTTCCACTTGTGGGTGGTCACCAGGCTGTATATTGAGCTCACGACTTAAGATGCCTGAATCTGAGGAATATTCAGAAACTGCCTCTGCCTGGACTGTGGGAGAACTGCAGTTTTTCTGTGGCATGGAGCTCAGAGACTGGTTGCCCTATAACCAAAGATCAACCCCCAATGTTTGGGGCTACTCAATGTCTCCATAGACCACACTCTTCTCGCTGGGTCTTGGTTGCAGTCAGAGGCTGATTTTCTGTAGCAGTGTCACACTTTCTTCTGGAACTTTTCCCTTCCCTCATCTACAGCAAGTTAGTCACTAGAAAAGCCTTTGCCCTGGGCTGGTGGCCTTGGTTGTGCTACTAGGACAGGATCAATCAGTTGCTGATGGGTCTTTTGGGGACAGATGAATGGAAAGCCACAGCAAGTAACACATGGGAAACCCTTCCAGCAAGGCTGTAAACTGGAGATCAGGACTTGAAATAGGTTAATTTTTACATAGCTATAGTTTTGATGCATTTTAAGGATGCCACAGGCTAAAGCTTCGTAATAGAAGTGATTAGTATTTGTTAGGAAAATGTATTCAAATGCCTTTTTTTCAGTTGTTGATTTAGCGTTCCCTCTGAAAGCAACTGCGGTCTTTGGCAACTAATTCTGTGGCAATTAAAATGAAATGTCTAAAAGTGCTGAATTATCTCTGTCTCGGCACAATAAAACCGGACATACTTGCTTGTGTGAGTAGATCTTTTCCCTTCTGATTTGCTAAGGTTATCACGGGAGTCTTGAAATATAGCCCATTTGTGCAGGTCTAATTTCCAACCAGCTCAGCCCCTACTTCATGGTTTTTGTGGGGGTTTTTAATGTTTTCTACAAAAAAATGGATGGGGTATTCAGAAGGAAGTCACTATATTTCAAAATACCCAGGTGAGCCTCTGGCTACAGGGATCACGCTGCTTAATAGCAGATAATGTTGCTCCAAGACTGGGGTGGTTCTTCAGGATTTGTAGTTTAATGTGTTTGACAGGGACGTGTCTCTGAGTAAAACCAAACAGATGGCTGCAGGGGACTGACCTTTAGCTCTCATCTGTTACCAATTCTTGCCCCTTTGGGTGGGAACTAAGCAAATGCAATCATGTTTTGCTGTTCCACATGTTCCATCTATATGGTAAAAGCACGTTTTCTGTTAGAAGAAGGGAAAGATGGAGCAACATAAAGTGCAGGGATGATACTTTTAAGAGATGGTAATGGGTCACTGTGGATCATTTAAATGGTGAGTACATTCCAGTCAGCTAGAAGAGGTTGAGGAAATTGCAATCACAATACTGAATTAATTTGTGTGAATGCTGGTAGCTGCTGCTTTCAGTAATTCTTCTTAAGATAGAAAATAGTTTTCAGAAAGACTCATGGAAGAAGTGGAGCAGAAGCAGGATTCAAACCTGGTGTCACAGAACTAGCCAAACCATACCTGGAAGAAATGGGAATCAAGTTTGGCTCTATGACCAGGCCAGTTGGGTCATACGGTTTGTTTTGGGAACCATTAGGAGTTTCATGTGTTAACTTCCATGGGAAGGATGCTCCCACCAGTAGAAATGAGAAGCTGCACCTGCTGACGTGCTTACATTGGCTACCAGAAGTGAAGCCATCCATAGATACCTGCCATTTCCATGTTCAACTTTCTCTTCCTGCCTTGGAAAGTATAAAGAGAAACACCCAGAAAAAATCTCTCAACGCAGGCAATGACTGTGTGGATGTCAGAGAGGAGCACTTCATGTTCCTGTGCCTCCACAAAAGAAAAATCCAGGGAAGCGCATCTCCTCAGTTGTCTCACTCCCTTCTTTTGTGCTGAGTTTGCAGGTGCTCCGTTTCTTTTGTTTAAAACCAGCAGAAGGTCGCCTGTGTCGCACAATTTTGGTAGCCCTCAGTAGTAAATCCAGCTAGCAAATCCTCAAAGCAGTTAATAAAATCACTGCAGCAGACCTCCCACTGAATCCTGCTGGGGCTCCTGAGAAAAATAATTAATCTCAAACCTACTTACTTCAACATTGTTCGCTTGCTGAACAAATGTCTGGGGAAAAAAAGACCTTCCTGAGATAATCACCTAGTTCAGAGTGTGGCTCTGACTGAGAAAAGTACTTAGCCATAATGGAGATGCTGGGCCACTTTTTTTATCATTTTCCTAGCGTAGGTTCCCCAAAGGGAAGAGTTAAACCCAAAGGCTGATGTCACTGAGAAGATGTATTATTAATATTGGAAGTATTTTTATTTTTGTAGTGGTATTTAGGAGCCTGTATAAATTGTTCCCAGTTTGAGCATTTTGTATGCCAACAGTGAAGAGATTGGCTCTTCCTTTACAGGGTTTACATCATAAATAGGAAGATGGAAGGGTCCAGTAAATTAATGAGCAGCTGAGTTAAAACGAAAAGATTAAAAGTTTGGTGCTTTGTTTAGATTGTTTTCTGTAATTTTGAAATATGCAAATTTCCTATTGGTTTTGCAGATTTTGGGGGGAAGTGAAGTTCAGTTCTTGCTTGCAAATTTACAGGAGAATATAAAAAGTGTGGCTTGCAAGGGGCTAGAGGTTTGTGGAACAGATTTTTTTGTGGCCTCAGCGATGCCTTCAGCAGTGGCAACAGCATGGTCGTGGTACTTGGGTCCTGTTGTTCACTTCCAGTTTCTTGTCATTCTCATCTCTCTTCTTGCTGTACCATCTTTCAGAAAAAGTAGAAATAAATGGACTGGGTTCTCAGCATGTCCTGAGGTATGCCTGTAGATATCAACCTTCAGTGGGGTGTGAGGTTGGGTTTTTGAGTAAGATCATCTTTATCAAGCATGGTGACTCTGCAGCGCTCTGTGTCCTATTCTGATGGAGCCAGATGGATGTTTTATTTGACTTCTGATACATCCCTCTGAGGTTTGATTTCAGTCTTATCTGAAGAACAGCAGGTGATTCTTGCTGTGCCAGGAAAGTCTGTGAGGAGACTTAAAATCCTGGTACCAGGACCAGCCAGGTCCTGGTATGAGGATGGTACCTGGCTGGTGAAGGTGTTGTGCCACAAGCTCTTGCTGGCTGTACCCACCAGCAAAGGAACTCTGGTGGCTGTGGCCGTAGGAGTGTTGGCCAGTGTTTGTGTGCTGAGTTTGCCCCAGACACTGTGACTGAAGGTAATCATCGAACCATTAAGTTTGGAAGAGACCTCTAAGATCATCAAGTCCAACTGTCAACCCAGCACTACCATGACCAATAGATGATGTCCTGAAGTTTACACACTTATACTTCTTTTTTGAGCACCTCCAGGGATGGTGACACCCTTTTTTTAACAGGCTTCGCTATTCTGAAAACAAATTGGACTACACCATGGAAAACATTTCGCTTGGAAATATTTATTTGTAGGCGAGTAAGCTGTGAAAATGTAATTCTCTTGATAAACTCTCCCTGCTGTATCAGTGTTGATGGTACACGAGGCAGTTCCTTGCTGTGCCTTGTTCTTTCACAGGAAATCCCAGGAAATACTCAGTTTGTCGTTAAAAGTGCAGCACTAATGGTCTTGTTACACGTTTACATCAGACACAGGAGAAACTGCCCATGTTTGAAAACATTTTGTTAAAGTTTTTGGATGTATTTGCTAAATAAGTTCTAGCCATAACTCACCTGAAATTTAAGAGATTTGTAGCAGCATATGATAAATGAACTATTAGTTCAGAGTATCATTTTTTTAATGCTAAAATTTGAAAACAATTAACTTAATAATGACTTTTCATATTGTTTCCATCCTCGACGCATTAACTGCTCATTACATCTTTGTATTGTCTATTGATCCGTTTATTATATCAATTTATTCCATTCTCCTGCTTACCAATTGCACCCATGAGCCTGAATTTATTGGAAGAGTTAAATGACGTTTAATGCACTGTAGCTGGGAAGCAGAGCCAGTAGACAAACCTATTATTATACTAATGGATTTTTTTTGAATTACATCTACTAACCTCAATGTTATCATCCATGGTATTCTCAAACTCAATGACAGGTGGGATAGTTTAATGTCTTCTGAGCTGTGTACAGTTCTGGTCTGTTTGCTTAATGAACCTGTAGTTTCAGATGTTGTTTTCCTTTGTTTCTAAGAAGCTTAAATGTTTAAAACAGTCATAAACATAACAAGCAAGCAGCAGAAGTGTTCTCGAATGCGGAGGTAATTTTCCTTTCCGATGTCTGAGGAAGCAGCACTGTGCTGCCCCTAGTTCTGAATAAATTAGAATAAAATTAGTTGGAAAAATCCTTCTAGAAACATAATACTAATATAAATTAAAATGAGTCGCCTAATTTCTGTAGAATGATGTGGTTAAAAGTGTTCCCTGTGGATTGAAAGTTACATCACTTTGGAGGTGTAGGAAGACCCACCCCAGAGGGTCCTTCTCATGTCTTTGCTGTGAAGCAAGAACAAATGCATTAATGTCTGAGTAAATAGAAACGTTTGATTTCAGGTATTCCTGACTAAACTGCTGATGATTACTTTTGGACTCTGTATAACTTTGAAGAAGGTTAAACAAGCCCTGATCATAGAATGGTTTGGGTTGGAGGGGACCTTGAAATGTCACCTAGTCCAACCCCCCTGCAGGGAGCAGGGACATCTGCAACTAGAGCAGGTTGCTCAGAGCCCCGGCCAACCTCACCTGCAATGGTTCCAGGGATGGGGCAGCCACCACCTCTCTGGGCAACCTGGGCCAGGCTCTCACCACCCTCAGTGTCAAACATTTCTTCCTTCTCTCTAGTCTAAATGTCCCCTCGTTTAGTTTAAAACCATTGCCTATTGTCCCTTTGGAACAAGCCCTGCTAAAAAGGCAATATTCGTGCCTTAGCACTCATTCTCCTGTAGAGAAACAACTGCGGAAGGATCAGCCTTGTTTGTCCAGTGAATAATAAGCAAGCAAAAGCTTCCAGTCAGCAGGAGATCAGGAGAACTAGTTCCTCAGCAGCTGAGTAACTCCCTTCATCTTTGCCGGGCACGTGAGCGATGAAACACCTAGTTATGTTCGTCTTTTTAGCTGTGGGAAGAGGTGACAGCCCACCTTATTCTTGGTACCCTTAACAAGAAAACAAATCTCTTTGGGAATATCAGTTGTTTTACTTAAATACAGTATTAGGAGTGTCAGCTTAGTTCTTGCTGGTCTGATGGAGGCAGCCACACAATCAGGCTCTGCTTCTGAGGCCTGATTTACTATGCAGAGGTGACAACTTCTCCTGAACACGAGCTGTCCATGCAATCCTGACATTCTTCCATCGTCACAGAGTTTTTCATTCCCTCACCCTCTGCATTTATGGAAGTGATTTGAATCCTCTCTCACACAGGAGCAGGCTCCTGGCTCCCCTCTGGTGCTGGAGCAGGGAGGCTGCTGGCTGGAGGAACTGCCAGAGCTTTTTGCTTTCATGATCTGGTGGCATGAAGTTACTCAGCTCCTCTTTTGTTGGTGAGCTGGATGAAAGAGAGGTTATCACAACAGCTTTGGTGTACGTGGCACTGTGGGCCTACATCATTTGTCACAGAGCCTGAAAAGAGTTTATGGAGTCAACAGCTGTCTTGGGCTGTCAGTCAGCGCTAGAGCAGCCTCTTTGGAGAGAGTGGAGGCTGGAGAGTCACCTTCTCCACATCCCCCCCGGCTTTATTCACAAGAAGTGTTCTGCAGAGGTGTCAGGAGAAGCCGCAAGCAGATGGCAGACCTCACTTGGGATTCAGCAATGAGCTGAACGAGGTGGTGAAGCTTGAGTTGCACCTTCTTGAAAGTCTCATAAACATACCCTGTGGATTGTGTGTGATGAATTAGGATGAACCTGTCCAAGAGTATTAGATCTTTTTTAAAAATCTGGGTTTTTTTTTTTCACTCTTGCAGTTGTTTCCTTTCCTGTCAGTGTGGTTTTTAGTGAAATATCACATCTATCCTCCCAGTAATAATTCCCATGAAGGCATTCAACAAGCCCTTTAATATCTGAGGTCTTAGCATGAACTGTCCTGGGCCTTTTAAGGAATTTTTTCCCATGGGACCTAGACATAACTAAAGGAGATCTACAATCATTCTTTACAAGTGTAGAGAAAGCCAGTCTTTGAGGAACCTACCTCAAATTAGCATTGTTGGCAGCTTGGCAGGTATTAATAATGTAATTACCTTTCCCACAATCACCTCTGCTGATTTGAATGTATAAAGCTACTTTGCTTTCCTATGAAGGAGACTGAAATATCATCTGTGTGGATGTGTTTTGGGCTTGCACTCCAGATCAATTCACTGCTACTTTTAGTTGAAATCTGAGCAGATGAGGTTGTGAGAGCACATATCTTTTCTGTGATCTGTCAAGAGCCGAGTTGTTCAATGTTAGAGTGTTTAGATGTGGTTCTCCCTGAATTATTGTGGGTTTTATGTAAGTAAGAAAATCCTTCTGGATTTTACACAGGATTTCAGTGCAGTCCAGTACTGGAGGACATCCAAGATCAGAAGATCCATCTAGTGAAGACATTAAATATCTATCTCAGCCTGCTAAAATGACACAACACATTTGAAAAGGATGAGGATCCTCTTAGTGGCTTTTTTGTTTTCTACTTGGGGTTGTTACAACTGGTTTTGGTATTTTTTTCCAACTTTAATTTCTGTACTGTTAACGTCACTGGGAGCTATTGTTGAGTCAAGGAAATCAGAATGGCTTATCTGTGACATTCAAGGTGACCCCTTTCAAAAAAGGGTGACAAACTGTCTAGCAATCACTGTAAATCTATGTGCCCTGAGTTAGAAAGTAGTTTTCAGTACCAGGAACTTGGCAGGAGTTTGACCCAAATTATTTCAGTGCAACCTTGGTGATGGGAATCAAATTTTTTCATCCAGGAGAGGGCTGAATTATTAGTTATGGGCAGTTTTATGCAGAGTTTTACTTTTTAGTGAACAGTTCAGCCGCAGATCAAGCACAGCTTATCCGTTATATTTACTTTCCATAAAGTAAATAGGACATGGAGTCACTCACTTTTTATGGATAAAGGTGTACCAAGAGAGGGGTTACGGGAATCTGCTCCAAATCCCAAAGGCTGGGAGTAGATAACACCAAAAACTACCACAATAACAACAGAAACTGATTGTAAACAGGAAATTGCAGTGAAAACTTTCAAGCGTAGACAAACCATGCCATGTACTCTAATATCATGCTGAAGTTTACGAATTGTTTTGCTGGAACTAATTAATATCCTGCTTTTTTAATACTGCAGAGACCTGAAGTTAGTAGTTTGATAATTAGACAGTGTTTTGAAATTTAGGCACAAATTGGAGATGATCAGAAATGCTGAGGGACTGTGCAGGTCAAGCGTGCCCCATTATTTGAGGTATTTAATGCATTTTTGTGGTAGCTGATGAGGTGCAGAGTGCTTTGTAAGGTGGACAGAGAGGGTCTTCTCCATTTAACAGCTGGACTTGATGATCTTAAGGTCTCTTCCAACCAAAACAATTCTATGGTTGTACATTATATCTGTAGGCATAAATAGATGTACGTTTTTCTATTTCAGTGTAAGCTAAACCCCCTCATATGATGCTACAACAAGCAAGCCCAGTTTCTTAATTTTTTTTGTTGTTGAGATGGTTTGTTAAATAACTTTTAGGAGCAGCTGAAGGTCACTGGCTAGTGTGGAAATAGCTTGTGTAAACATTGCAGAATTTTGGCAGTGTTTGTGAATTTGTATCCATTTGCATTCACATACCTGTATTTTTATCTGATCAGTATTGTGATTTTGACAGTAAAAGTTTAAATCACAAGTACAGGTTCTGTTTGCAATAGGGTTGATAAGGGATAAAGAAGCATTTGATATGTCCTGTTATGCTCCGGTTAGTAAGTCGTGTGTAAGGAGAGGCCAACAGAAGTTGGCAGTACACACAATTCTTTTGAATTCTGGCTGATATATTGAGAGTATCTTGTTTAATATAACCATGGGAAATTAGTTGTATTTGTCTGATTTAAAGGTTTTAAGATCACAGTTGTGCAATGATCTTTACATGAAGATAACCAGGGAGATCACTATGTTGTAATCCTAAGGATTAATGGGGGGGAGGGAAAGGGTAGGAATAATCTAGTGCTATTAGTACTATTGTTTGCAAAGACTTTTAATTGGCATAAGATATCTACACATGTTTAAATCTGCAGATTTAGAAAAAAAATTTCATTCAGCTTTTTCTCTATAGCTCATCTCGGTCCTTCTACCATATTTCTGTGTCCTCAGTGATGTAGACAATTCTCTCAAAATCTAATATCGTGAAGCATGTGTAACTGTATTGGTACAGCAATAAAAGTCAGATTAGGTCATGAAAAGATGTTAACTCTCCTTTCTAAGACAAGGATAGAAAGCTGACCTACGCAGTTCATTAGACCTTCTGGAGGAGAGTGGCGAGTGATGGGCAAGTAATAGATTCCAAATGGTAGCCCTGGGAATATGAAGAGCCACCAAGAAGAATGCAAACAGCTGGGAGTTCAGTTTATGCCATTCATTTTCCCGTTGTTAATATGCTGTAGTGTACAGAAGTAGGACATATAAGGAGAAATATCTTGTTATTATGGTGTTTATAGGGGAATATTATGTATATGATGTGCTTGGTGCAGTTTTTTTGGTGGTTTTGTTTTGTTTTGAAAATGCATACAAAAAAGATCTGCAGGGAAATTGAATATTTGCGTTGTGGCTGCTTAACTGCTTTTTTTTATTCTTAACTTACGGTTTAAGGAACTATAATGGAGCCAAGCATGGAGTCAGATCCTTCCAGCAGCAGAAATGTGTAGGGAAGGGAATAGCCTCTGCTTCGGTGTCACACATACAACCTAAAGATACTTCCCCTCTCTAAATAGAAAGAAACACGTTCATTGAGTCTGTCATCCCTGGTATATTCAGTCATGTGTTCAATCAGGTTCTTGATTCTATCTTGCTGGTTTTCAGCCCAACTGGAGCAGCAGAAAGCGTTCAGTGATGTACGTAACAACATGGAATTGATGCCTGCTGGGTCCCTGTCTCACTGCTCTTCTCACTTTGACAGTTTATTATGTTGCTTTTCTACTGCTCGTATGTTCCCCCCATTTCTCTCTCCTGTATACAGACCCTTCCCACCTAAACCCAGATGACAAGCGTGTATACTGAGCACATAAATGAATTCCTAATTTCTATAGATGCTGCATTTCATTCCCATTAAGTGAGGGCATTAAAACAAATTAGAACATTACTTAATGTGGTGTAAAATTATTACTGTATGAGCAGTCAATTAACAAGATAAAATTTACGATAATGCCTTAAAGGTGAAATGTGAGAGCTTTTAACAAAAAAAAGGAAAGAAAACATGCTTTCTTGATCCTCAAATCATTATCAGAGTATACAGACAAACAACTGTGGCAAGTACATTTTATTACAGATGCCTTAACCTTAGATTCTGAACTGAGTGTGAGCCTCTAAAAGGAGGTGAAGCATTGCTTGGGTGCCTTTACAAGGATGGTCCAACGTGCAGGTTCAGGACCTACATGTGGTTTGTGGTCATCCCTCACCACAGCTGGACATCTGTGACTCTGCCTGACTTAGGAGAGTATTTACTAGAAGCTCACTAGGTAGAGAATTCATTATTTTCATTTTATCTTGACTTCGATGGTATTTAATATCATCTCAGCAGAAACTTCTTGAGTCAGTGTTTTTCAATAGTTTTTTTTCCTCAAAGACTCAGAGTTTTTAATGCTGCTGTGATCTCCTATCCACAAAATGTCCTGCATACAGAAGCCATGGGGTTTCTGTTGTCCAGTTCCAAGTCTAGTAGTTTTTTTCAGTCCCAGCATGTTTCTTAACATGTTCGTGTGTTTGAAGGCCTGTAAGGAAAAGGACTTTGTTCTGTGGTCCTTTGTTCTTGTACATGTCTAAAGTCCTTTGTTCCTGTATGTGTTTTTATACCAGGGAAGTTTTAATTCAAAAAATCTGTGTTGTTGATGTTCTAATGCAGGCTTCTGGTGTTCGGTGATGATTTTATCCTTTGCAAATAAATTCAAGTCCTGAACACAGGCTGCCTGATGAAGAGCTCACTTAACTTCAAAACAATCAACTTCTTTCTCTTCTACATAACTTTAGCAAATATTTACTGTGTAATGGACACAGAGAAATGAATCAGCCAAAACCCTTGCTAGTATCTTGTCAATTTAACTGTTTATTGCAAGCACAGCTCTAAAATATACTGGAAGTTGTATGGAAAGATAAGGAGACAGTCTCTGCTTGACAGGGCTTAAAACCTAAGTAGTTTAGATACAAATGATGAGACACAGAGCCCAGTAAATGGGAAGTAAATCAACAGCAAGTGTTAATTTGTTTTATTGCTCTGAAAAACAAGAGGCTTTTACTGACACTGCTTCTGTCCAAGCTTCAGTGAAGGGAGAGTGGTAGCAAATGTGGGTGCATGTTTAAAGGGACAACTGCAAAGAGTCTGCCACAAAGCTGATAAGATTTCATTTGATACCGATAATACTTTTTTTATCGTATCTGGCATGTTGCCTTTCCTTTGTAAATGAGGTTGCAGATGAAAAATATATTCTCTAGATTGACAAGCAAAGTGCTTCCTGATCGCAAGACTTGCAGCCATTAATGTATGGTTACGAGACCTCTTCGACCTGCGCGGGAAACCAACAGAATCCACCCAGCTATAAGGGAAGATCTGGACTGCGAGGCACTAGCTGTGCATATTTATTGATGTGAAATCTGGTATTTTTGTACCATCTCCCCCACCGTGGCAGCATCGGGCTGGGGAGGTGTGTGCTCACAAACCTAGTTGTTGTGCGTGGTCTGTGGAACACGCAGTTTGCTGTGGTATGCTTCTCCTCACAGACGTCTTTGTCTGAAGGATTTGATTGAATGAGTTGTCATATCAGGAAACTCGGGAAGTCAATTGGTAATACTGATATTCCTGTAAAATGTGAGGACTGAGCCAAGAGCTGCTGTCTTGCAAGAGGCATTTCAACAGTCCTGGCTGATAAATCAGATTGAATTGTGTTCTGTAAGTGCTGTAGCTTGAATTTCCTGCTGCTCTGGCTAAACTATGGAGGCAGAAGTTGCACAAAATCCCATCACAAAGTCATGGCTTTGGGTATGAGAGCACGGAAAGGGGAGAGAGGAAGAGGAGAATTTGTTTGAGAGTTACCAGCTATTGCAGCCTTTGGTCCTGTAGATCCGTGCAGAGTGTTTATGGCTGAAGTATTGAGAAAACTGCTCCATGAACAGTAAGAATAGTTAAAATGTCACCTGTACAAAATCATGAATGGAAAGTACCGTGTCTGTTGAAACCTTCTTAACTATTACTAGGCGCCTGGCAACTTCATTCCTTTCCACCATAAAAACCACAGTGTCTGAACTGACTGAGTAGAAGCAGCAAGTAGCTGCTGTGAGCTTTTATGAAAAAGATCAAACTGTATCTGGGAAGGATATCACTAAGTGGACTTCGTTATTGCGTTTTGAGTATGTAGGGTGAGGGACTGGAGCGCAGAACAGCACCAAAAGCTGTGTCATTCGTTTCTTGCACCTGAATCAGAATCTGATGGTTTAAAATGTGCCAGGTCACCACTAAAAGAGCTTCAGGTTGTGCAAGGAGAGGTTTAGGTTGGACTTGGGGAACAATTGCTTGCCCAAAAGGGCTGTGAAGGGCTGGCCCAGGCTGCCCAGGGCAGTGGTGGAGTCCCCATCCCTGGAGGGGTTTCCAAGCTGTGGAGATGTGCTGCTGAGGGACATGGTTTAGTGGTGCCCTGGCAGTGCTGGGGTAATGGTTGGACTTGATGATCTTAAAGATCTCTTCCAACCAAAATGATTCCATGGTTCTATGATAAAATGTCTGTTCGCAAAGTCCTGATCAATGTGTCATGTTAAGGCTTGCTGACCCAGGAGGAAACCTGTGACTCTTGACTCAGAAGTGAGAAGAAAAAATTTACAAATCATCTGAGGGGCATGAAACTGTTTTTTGTGCCTGCAGTTGATCCTTCTGATCTTTACTTGCTCTTAGATGTTGAAACAGAGTTTTTCAAAGAGGGTTTAGGCCTGGGTAATGCAGAGTTAACTTTTTGCCTTCCACAGGGCATGGACTTGCTTTAGAGCTGAAGCGCAGCACAGAAGTGCTTCAGCTTACTTGGTTTTATGTACTACTACAGGACATTTTGATGTTGGGTTTTTAAGATCAACAAGTGCTTGAATAGAAGAGCATATCTCTGGCTTCTGCTATTAATAGTCTTAGATCTAAAATTATTATTTATTGTTAGGAAGAACTCTACTTGGGACACATGGGAGTCTTTGCTGCCTTAGTCACTGTTTTGGCCAGGGTCACTCTCTGCCTGGAAGAATCCGCCCTCCCCTGGGCTCGATCCAAAAGACCTTAATACCCGTCTGCAGCTTTGCTTTAATTTTTGTTACTTTGGATAAATTAAAGCTGGTTAGGAATTGAATATTGTGGATATTTTGGAATGAGAGGAAGATTGCATTGCTGGAACGATGGTTTTCCAGCAAACAGGAGCTGCAGTTTCTCTTGCAAGTGGAAGAGCGATTTGACTGCACACACAGAACTGATCAGGTGATAAGGTGCTCACTGGGGATGTGGGACATCTTGTGGAAGCCCTAATTGGATTAAACAGAACAGAAGGTTGTACTTTGGTCTTCTCCATCTTGGAAGTGCCCTGAACACAGAATTATTGTCCTTGCAGAAGGATGAAAAAGGGGTAGCTGGGATAAATCTTCCCCCTTCCTTCCCATTTCATGGATACTTTTGAAGAGTCTTGGGTTTTTTCCTTAAATAGATGCAAATTTTTGTCAGAATTTAATGGGTTAAGACTTTGCATTTAACTTCCATTTTTTTCCACCAGTTTCCCACACATGTATCATGCCCTACTGCTCTGTAGGACTATTATTTATGTTTTTCCAGTCTCCTTTCATAGTGGTCTTAATCCTGTTTATAAACACATGCCCCTTCCTTTTGTCTTTGTATCTGAATGGCTTTCAGAAGAACACTGTTTTCCTAAGAAAGATACAGCTGAATGTATCTTAAGTGTGTTGAAAGTATCTTATGTAAGTGAGAGTAAAACAAAGATGTTCTCAAAGGGTGTTGATAAAATGGAGACAGCTTGCTAACGTAAGTGGGAAAAATCCTTTTCCTTTAAATGGAACTAAGCCAGTTTATGCCAGCTGAACTTCTGGTTATAAACATGGTATTTCCCATTTATACAGTTCCCTTGATCATAAAAGGGATGGGAATAATCAAGCTTGACTTTTTTTTTTTGATGCAATATAAGAGGTCCTGCACAAGTGTTTTTTTTCATGGTACTTTCCCTGCACTCCTTACTTCCCCGTGCTGATGGCAGACAGACCATCTTTACACGGGAAAACAGTTTTGACCTTCTACATCCATTTAATTTCTGCCCTCCACAACAGGGTTTCGAGCAGGGCTGCCAGGTGTGAGTCAGATTTTCTTTTGCTATCAGGAGTAAAGCAAACCTTGTTACATCAGGATCAGATCATCAAACAACCACCATGTAGAAGGTACACTGGGCTTTTTACTGTCTTGTGTCACTGACCCAAAAGTGAGATGTTTTGTTTGGCTATAAAGCCGACTCGACATTTCCTCTTTGCTTTTCCTCCCCGGTGAATGAAACTTGGGCCACATTTAGAGCTCATCTCTACTTAGAGCTCATCTCTATTGACCAGAGAGTTGTCCCCAGGCAGCTGTTGTTTGTAAAACTGCAGTGTGATAAATGGGATGTCAACTTTAAAGCTGCAGCCCAGGGATGCTTTGTGTGAGGAGGAGGCTTGTTGGCAGCATGTGCTGCTACCTGGGTAGGGAGGTGGGCAAGAATTGTCCTGGTCCTTTGGCCTGGCTACCCAGGCACCCGTCCTGAAGAAGGAGGAGGCTTCCTTAAGGATTCTCCCCTGGAAGGGAAAGGCTTCAGAAAACATTGGTGGGGTAGAGCAGTTGTTGGAGAGGCAGCAAAGCAGTGAAGTCTGGGAATGGCCCCAGAACAGTGAATTCACCAGTATCTCTCCAGTGGATCACTTGGATCATGCCTGTCGTGGGTGCAGTGGAGCTTTCGGTCAAGCCTTCCCTGTGGAATTGCTTTCAAGCAGAGTTTAAGGCAGGTGCCTGAACACAGCTAATACCTTATTTTCAATTCCTTCTGGCAACGTAGCATCTGGAGAAGATCAGAGAAAAATGTAGCTTCTTACAGCATCAGCTTCCACTGACATCCCTCACCTAGAGAGACACAATCCGTTGCACTCCAGCCTCTGGCCCTGGTGTAAACCTTCACTGTTTCTCTTCTCTTTTCTACTGTTTCTTTCTGATTTCTGCTGGGGATAAATAGATGGTGCTTCTAAGGACTCTCAGGTGTCCACTGAAGTACTGTGAATGAAGAGGCTTTGTTGGTGATCGTTCTATTACTTGCAAAGGGCTTTGGAAAGATACGTGCTATTCCTCTTGTACTCATTTGACCTTTCTTCGAACTTATAGCTCCTTATGACATTCTTTATGGATCCCTTCTTCACTTTCCCTCTTTCTTTAGTGCTTTGAAGAATTTCTTCCTCCTCCTCATCCACAACCTCCTCTAATGGGGCCCTGTGACCAAGAAAAAGATTTAGAAAGAATAAAGGGAGTTATTTGCTGTTTTTACATTTAGTTTTCCTCTTTGATTTTTTTTCTCATTTGTGAGATTAGAATCAATTATCTTTCGCTATCATTTTACTTTCTCTTTACTTGATGGACTTCTTTATTTGAAAACAGAGAGAATTTAGAAAAGCAGAGGTTGGTAATTGTTGCAAGAGCCAGTGGTTGCCTGTATCTTACTCTGTGCCAAGGTAGGCTTGGCTTGGGAAGCCCTGAGCTGGGGCCAGAGATGCCCTGTCACCAAGAGCAGATGACAGCAGGGTTGGATGCTTCTGTTACTCCTGCATCTCCTCTCCAAGCTGTTTGCAAAGCTGCAGAATAAGGGGAAGGAGAAACGTTGGTAGCGGAAACTTTTTTTTTGTACTGCTGGCTATTAGGGTAAGAATGACAAATCTATTCTTCTTTCTTTTAGTCTTTCTGAGCTGGAGCATTCTCTGTCCTCCTTAGTGTGTCCAGAGAGTTGGCTTGTTTTAAAGAGACCTTTAAGGTATCTGTGTACTAAGGGGAATTAGCTCAAGTGGTAGAGCGCTCGCTTAGCATGCGAGAGGCAGCGGGATCGATGCCCGCATTCTCCAGTGTTTTTTTTTTTTTAATTTTTTTTTTTTGCTGCTCACTCCAAGAAGGACATTGAGGGGCTGGAGCATGTGCAGACAAAAGCAATGAAGCTGGGGAAGGGTCTAGAGCCACAAGGGTTGTGAGGAGTAGCTGAGGGAGCTGGGGGTGTTGAGCCTGGAGAAAAGGAGGCTCAGGGGAGACCTTCTGGCTCTCCACAACTCCCTGACAGGAGGTTGGAGCCAGGTGGGGTTGGGCTCTTCTCCCAAGGAATAAGTGATAGTACAAGAAGAAATGGCCTCAAGTTGCACCAGGGGAGGTTTAGGTTGGACGTAAGGAAAAATGTCTTCCCTGAAAGTGTTGCCAAGGGCTGTGGTGGAGTCTCCATCCCTGGAGGGGTTTCAAAGCTGTGGAGATGTGGTGCTGAGGGACATGGTTTAGTGGTGCCCTGGTAGTGCTGGGTTAAGGGTTGGACTTGACGATCTTAAAGGTCTCTTACAACCCAAACAATTCTATGATTCTATATTGAAGATTGTTTCCCTTGCTCTTGACATTGCCTCTGAAATTGTTTCCTTTATAAATGGGCTGTTATTTTATGTCCTGTTGATTTCTGCTCTGAAATAACTAGGAGGGTGTTGAGTTTGTTCTCTCTGCTCCTAGAAGATGTTGAGAGGGGTTTGTTTTGTCTTTTTTTTTTCCTTTATTGATCTTTTAAATAACACTTTCTCTCCAGTCTGTGCAGTTTAGCTGATCAATGATGTGGCACAAGAGCTATAACAGGTGAGTTTGTCAGAAAAGCACATGCTAGAGATGGTCTGTCTGGCCTACTGGCCAGAATATTGTCTATCACCTCTTCCCAAATGATCTGCTGACCACCATCGTATTTATGGAGGAAATTCAATTGACTTTCTTATGCATTATTAGCATACTAAGCATGCACAGATATTTATTGAGATCACACAGCCTGTTTTGTAACAAAGCAACACAGTGATGTCCTCTAAATAGCAATGACAACAGTGCCTCAACACAGAGATTCCCCTGTCGTAGGCAGGGTGGAATTCTAATCCGTACTCACACCAGTCACTCTGCTCTCACATCCTCGGTATCACGAAGGGTTTGCTTACAAAGTATATTTTCATGGCAGCCCCACGGTTTGCATTGTCAATAGAGCCCTGAAGGCTGCATCCTGTCCTTTAAATTTTGCAAATTCAGCCTTTGTTACACGGCGTATTTGTTATCAGCTTGAAGTGATTCTGTAAGATGAATTATTTTAAGGCAAATATCACCCCAAAATCACCTCTAAGACAGTTTTATATACAAGGTGGGAGCCTTCCAAAAGATGGGATTTAATTAATTAGCTCTGGCTAGGTAGCACTGCTTCCATCACTGAAGTGACAGCTGAAGTGCAAGGCAAGCTCAGACTCCACTGCGCTGTTAGATTATTCTGCTCCTCTGGAATCATAGAATCATTATGGTTGGAAAGGACCACCAGGATTATCAAGTCCAACCTTCAGCCTAACATCTCTCTAGCCACTAGACCACAGCCTTAAGTGCTACATCCACTTGTTTTCTTAACATCTCCAGGGATGGTGACTCCACCACCTTCCTGGGCAGCCTGTTCCAGTGCCCAACCACTCTCTCAGTAAAGAATTTCTTCCTGATATCTAATTATCTGGAGTCTCAAGGGTCAAGGAATATCTGCTGTCAAAGGAAAAAACAGGCAGAATTTGCTGCTTCCTAAAAGTTCCTCATGCTGTTTTGCACTTTGACCTATAAAATGATGGTTATTGGCAAGTTGTAAAGGGATACAGGCTGAGATACGTTCTGCTGCAGATTTAACATTAGTGCTGCCCTTACACAGCTAATTAAGCAAAGTCATGGGAATTAGGACAATGTTGCGGCCAGAATTTTGCTAAGTGGCTTCTAAAAGAGGCTTCTATCACCTTAAATGAATAGCTCCTGCCTACCTGCTGTAGTTCAATTGGTGCGTGCTGCCTTCAGAGCTGGCCTCGTGCTGACTGGATGGGAAGAAATTTCACCTGTTAATACCAAGTTACAGATTAAAAATGTTTTCTCAGCCAGGGCTCGGGATATAGGGTGGAACAGGCAAGAACTAATGCAGAAGTTATTGGAAGAATGAGGGGACAGCCTGTGATGTGGGTTTTAGGAGAGGATGCCATTAGACTGACAGGGAGGTCTTTAAACCTCTTAAAACAGAGGAGAAAGAAAATCCCTTTAGGATTGAAGGGAAAGAGTTGAAAGTGAGGGATTCAGAACTTCAGTAGTTAGTGTTCTCTAGAATCAGGGCATCAATTTCAAATGAATTTTCCTGGTTTAATGCTCTAAATACATGTAGATATATAGAGTTAGTAGAGGTGTCTTGCTCTGTATGTATATACAAGAGATTATACAAGTCATAATTTCAAAATTGTTTCTCTTCAGGCAGTCTGTGATGATTTTTTGTTTGTTTGTTTTCCAATGTGTCGTGTTTGGTTTGTTTTTGTTTTGTTTTTAAACCACTTCAAACTCTAAGCACAACCTAGATTAGAAAAGCCTTTTCAGGTTGCTACAGTGTGTTCCTCTTGATGATGGTTAACCCCTGGAACTATCTGAACCACCCAGGGTGATACTCACTGTCACAGGTTGTGGTTATAGTCTATGTAATAGAATTGTCTTTCTCAAAAGCTCTTTATTCTTAGCACAAAGATTAGTGACCTCTGAAAAGTTCCGTGGAAAGGAAAAGTTGAGGTGTAAGTCACTTGAGGTGCAAACAGCCCTTCAGCACCAGCAAGAAGGAACGAGAGAATGATGCAAAATTACAAGTTGAAAAATGACTTCTAGGGAACTTCTGAAAGATAAGCACTGTGGCGTGTATCTGTGTATATACAGAAATACCTGAATACCGATGCACTCAGACTTCATGGGGTGTGATTGATCTGAGTCATCACACAAGGTCCTAAAGGACAAATAAAGTTTTTCTTTGACATTTGCTTCTCTGCTCAGATCTGGCAGAGAACTCACTTTTATAGGCATTTTTCATTTCCTGTGCTTCTTGAGTGGTTACAACCCAGAACAGAAAAAAGCAGAAGAAAAAAAATGCACTAGAATATGTCTAAAATCATGTAAGGAGCTCATTCAGGAAAGTGCTATGTGGTTCTGAGCGAAACTATTTTGGCTGAAGGTTTTTCAATGGTGGAAAAAATACCCGAGAGGTTTGTCACCTGTTTTTGAATAATGAGAACAGGATAGCTCTAGAAGAATCTAATACCCTGAATATTTAGTATTTCTTCATGAAGTACAAAAGGCAAACAATAGAGGACATGTGCTGTAAAGTGCAGTAGAGATGGATCATGAACAGAGGAGTAAGAGCACAGAGATGATACAGGGCTGTTGAGTTTGGCCAGAAGAGTTTCTGTAGGACAGATGGAGAGATGCTTTTCACCAAGGCCTGTAGTGACAGGACAGGGCGCAGTGGTTTTAATCTGGTTTAGATTGGGCACAGGAAAAAATTATTTACAATGAGGCTGGTGAGACCCTGGAACAGGTTGCCCGGAGAAGTTGTGGAGTTAATGGCAGGCTAAAGTTGATAACTTCTTAACATTTATTCCAGTGGGACTTGGGTCTGAATAGAACCTAGGAACCAATTAAGAATTTTTTCTTTGCTTTTTCTCAAGCATCTTATCTTAATGAAGGCCAGACTGAAAAACCATAAGGGATTGTACCACATTCACTGGGCCCTCACAGGTTGTTCTGGAACAGGGAGCTGACAGCCCTCTCAATAGACAGCTAATTGCTCTATTGCTTTTGGAGTCTGCTAAATAATACATAGCTAC
Organism: Eurystomus gularis; assembly: GCA_013400335.1. Lineage (NCBI taxonomy): Eukaryota > Metazoa > Chordata > Aves > Coraciiformes > Coraciidae > Eurystomus > Eurystomus gularis. The sequence goes on along the minus strand of VZZY01024434.1, from coordinate 704,275 downwards.
CTTACTGGCAGACATCTTCAGCCCTATTTGCCAGGAAATCTGTAAAAATACCTTCAAATACAAGCCTGAAATGGATGGATTTGTTAGAAACGGTGGTTTTGGCACATGGAGTTTTCTTCACGCCCTCCCAGCTGATGTGGTTCTGTGTTGCTGTTGGTAATTGTCTCTTTTTGCTGTGCCCCACAGGGATAAACACGCTTTTCAGCTGTCTACTTGCTAGATTTGCTCTCCTTCACAGATGTCAACCATGCTCTTCTTGCAATCAGTTATCTAAATGAGTAACATAATTATGTTAAACTCAGTGCAATTGTTCCTAAATTGTATTTAACCTGAGAGTTGTTTTGGCTTGGAAGTGGAGCTGGTTTTTCCAGCTCCCCTTTTTTAAAATTAGTTTTTTAGTTTAGGTGTAATCATATCAGTTGTTTTCCTTTTTTTTTTTCTTTTAATTGATGAGAATTCTAGGTCACTATAATTCATTCGTGTTAAAAATAGTCTGGCCAGGACTGGAGCAGGGATTGTCCTACTGTACTCTGTACTAGTGAGGCTGCAGCTCAAATCCTGGGTTCAGTTCTGGGCTCCTCACTCAAAGAAGGACACTGAGGGGCTGGAGTGTGTCCAGAGAGGGGCAATAGAGCTGGGGAAGGGTCTAGAGAACAAGTCTGGTGAGGAGCAGCTGAGGGACCTGGGGGTGTTGAGCCTGGAGAAAAGGAGGCTCAGGGGAAACCTTCTGGCTCTCAACTCCCTGAGAGGAGGTTGGAGCCGGGTGGGGTTGGGCTCTTCTCCCAGGGAACAATTGATAGAAGAAGAGGAAATGGCCTCAAGTTTCTCCAGGGGAGGTTTACATTGGACATGAGGAAAAACGTCTTCACTGTGAGGGTTGTGAAGGGCTGGCCCAGGCTGCCCAGGGAAGTGGAGTCCCCATCCCTGGAGGCATTTCCAAGCTGTGGAGATGTGGTGCTGAGGGACATGGTGCCCTGGCAGTGCTGGGTTAATGGTTGGATTAGGTGATCTTAAAGGACTCTTCCAACCAAAATGATCCTATGATTTCATGGACCTGTAAAATCTCCAGATCAGAGGCAGTGACTTGCTTTAAAAGCACAAAGTCCTTTTTCTCCGAGCAGCCCATGGAGTTATCATTGAGATTAAGAGTCTGTAATAACTGATCAGCAGCACAGCAGCTCAGCCAATGCAAACAATTACTGCTGTGGTCTTTAGAGCTACCCAAATGTATTTTAGTCCAGTTCTATTAAAAAAAAGGCAAACAGAGCTGTGTTGAGATCATCCCCACCCTGACTTTCTGGTAATTTATATGGAAACTGCATCAAACTGGTGATTTTACTGGTGTTACATAAACTAGCATGTAACAATTAGTGCAAAACCATGTATCGAACATTATTTTTGTTAGTGTAGACACTTCAATTAGAGGCAGATGGAGTGAACTGAAATAGCTTCATTTATATATGCTTAAGCTGTGTAGGTAGATGACTCTTTGCACTGATGGAGCAAAGTATCTTAAATTGCAAAATTAATTAGAAGACCAGAGTGTTGCATTTAATCTCATCCTATAACACTGCTGAGAAATGAGCAACTGTGAGGGAGAATACAAAAGAGGACTGAAAAAGAGAGGGGCTGGAGGAAAAGAACTATGTAGTGGCTACTTGAAGTTACTTTCTACTAGTTAGTTGTTACTTCCAAACCTAATTTTTATTTATTATTTTTTTTCTTTTACATGCAAATGATGCTGCTACTAAGGCTGCCTGCTCAGGCAGGCTGAGCTTGTCTCCCTAAGTGCCTCTCTTTGGTGTTACTATGTAGAACTTGCGTTCAATGATTTGCAGTAATTTGGGGCACAACTCATCTTCCTGATGATTCTTCATGCCACAGGGGTTGAAGTGGTCCCTTTTGTTTAGCAAAAGAAAACCGAATTCTAATGAGAAAGTTAATGTATTGGAAAATGGCTCCAAATGGGATAAAATTGCATTTTGTTAACTAATTAAATTTATTTTTCATCCTTAAACATAAAAAATAAAATCGTTTCCAGAGCGTGGTGTTTCTTTGCTTTCAAGGCCTTTTGGGGATGTATTGGCATTCATTCTCTACCTTACTCGCTCTCCATTCAAAAGATTGCTTCAAATGCCTATTTTCTGTCTCAAAGATTCCAGTTCTTCTTTCTGTGGCCTGATTTCTTTGTGTTAAGGGCTCTTGCTTTCCTTTGTAATCTGTAGTACTTTTATGCTATACATCTTATTTTTTTCCATTACGCCGTAAGAACATGTAATCTAAGTTAAATCAGTCATTTTTTAAATGTTCAATTTGAGTTTTCTCTGATTATTAGTTCTTGTGTAGCTGGGTATCCTACACAAGTCTGGTGAGGAGCAGCTGAGGACTTGGTGTTTTTCAGCCTGGAGAAAAGGAGGCTCAGGGGAGACCTCCTCGCTCTTGACAACTCCCTGAAAGGAGGTTGGAGCCAGGTGGGGTCGGGCTCTTCTCCCAAGGAACAAGCAACAGGACAAGAGGAATCGAGCTCTGGGTTGTGCCAGGAAAGGTTTAGGTTGGATATATAGAAAATATTCAGTGCAAGAGTTGTTTAAGGCTTGGAAGAGGCTGGCCAAGGGCAGTGGTAGAGTCCCCATCCCTGGAGGGGTTTCCAAGCTGTGGAGATGTGGTGCTGAGGGACGTGGGTTAGTGGTGCCCTGGCAGCACTGGTTTAATGGTTGGACTTGGTGTAAAGGTCCCTTCCAAACAAAATGATCCTATTATTCTAAGAATTGCACTACTCTCTTGTGAATGTGACAGTGGAACAAATGTAGCTATGCATGACTTGCTATTTTAATTAGTGGCCTGTTATGATATGCATAATGAGCCTAGAAGGAAAGAGCCCTAACGTAGCTATTACCATGTATGTTGGGCTGAACACTTCTCTAAAATCAGCTTAAGATTTGGGCCTTTCTAATTTTTAAAAATTATTAACGAATTGGAGCAGTAGTTCATTAGTGGAGCAGTGGTGTTAACTTGGTTGGCAAATCCTTTTTTCTAATACTCTAATGGGAAGCGTATGCTTTGGTTGGATTCTGTGTTATTTAGAAGAGAACTTCCAAACTTTTTGTTAGCTGTTTGGGTTTTTTAATGTGCATTTTCTACAAGAAAACAAACCTGGAAAAGCAGATGTTAGCAGACGCAAATTGCCTCTGTTCCTTTCCATAGCTGTAGGTACCACAGATCTCAGAAGTGTCTGAAGCTTCAAGGGAACTCTTTTTAACAGGATGAAGCACCATCTTTATTGCCATTTAGAGCTTTTTCTAACCCCAGTGGGACTCTGTTAAAGAGCACTGTCTGATGAGCAGCACTGTATCGGGGATGGTTGCCAACTTATTAGCAGCAGCCTGACCACGGCTTCGCTGCTGGTGTCTGTGAGTAGTAATTTGTGTTCAGAAAGTAAAAACAGGGAAGCTGTCAGGAGAATAGCTGGGTTTAGATTTGTTGTTCGGTAGAATCACAGGAGAGTTTCATTGATGCCTAACAGCTGTTTCTGCTGTTGAGAAGAGGGTGTCCAAGGGAAAGGTATTTATCATTTTAAAATTGTTTTTAGCTGTGCTACCTTATTAAAAGTACCAGTAAAAATTTAGACTATGCTCTCCTTAAGCATCTGGATTGTGCTAGATCCTGGATAAGGGATCCCAACAGGCGTTGAATCCTTGTCACTAATTTTGAGTGAACTTTCTGTGGCTGCATTGTTACATCTGAGCTGAGACAACAGCATTAGTTTCTACCTGTGTTTTGAACAGAGTTAATAATAAAATCACCAAATCGTTTGGGTTGGAAGGGACCTTGAAAGCTCATCCAGTCCAACCCCCTGCAGTGAGCAGGAACATCTGCAACTAGAGCAGGTTGCTCAGAGCCCCGGCCAACCTCACCTGCAATGGTGCCAGGGATGAGGCAGCGACCACCTCTCTGGGTGACCTGGGCCAGAGGCTCACCACCCTCAGCATCAAAAACATCTTCCTTCTCTCTAGCCTAAATCTCCCTTTTAGTTTAAAACCATCATCCCTTGCCCTGTCTCAAGAGGTTGCGTTAAAAAGTCTGTCCCCATCTTTCTGACAGGCCCCTTTAAGTCCTGAAAGGCTGCAAGAAGGTCTTCCTGGAGCCTCTTCTTCTCCAGGCTGAACAAGCCCAACTGCCTCAGCCCATCTTCATAGCAGAGGGGTTCCAGCCCTCTAGAAAACCTGAAGAAAGAGTGGAGAGGATAAGGAGCAGAAAAAATTGTGCAGAAATGTCTCAGAGATGTGGTAGGTAGGTTTCAGCAGCAGCAGTTGTGGCAGTAGGACCTCTTTGGGGAGCGTGGTAGCTGGATGGAGATATCAATGCCAAAGACTTCCTGTATGGAAAGAGTAAGTCATGAGAGGAGTCAAGTCACTCATTGTACATGAGCACTAAGCAGCAGTTACATCTGCGTGCTGGTTCTGTGCTTTGTTAGGGCTTCGGCATTTGCTTCTGGTACTTTGCCATTCTCCGAGAACTACTGGATAGCTTTCTGCTCACACTGACTTGCTCAGTATTTGGGAACCTGTGGAGCTTGTTTAGAAAAAAAAAACAGATTAAATACAAAGTGTAAGACTTTACTCCTTTAACTCCTGTTGAAACTAGTTGGACAACATGTAAGTAAAAATTTATTTAGTTTTTGACCAGCTGTTTGGCACTCTGAGCACTGTCTTGATCATTTAAAAAATAATCGTATACACTTAAATAGTGGGAAACAAGGTAGAAGTGATGTGCTTGGGCAGATCACGTAAGTCAGTGGAAAAGCCACAGATAGAATTGCTGCCCTTGCTTTCCCCTCTGTCTTGGAACTTCAGGAAAAGAAGAAAAACCACCACAGAAAAGCTGAACAGGGCTGTTGGTCCTGGTGTGAGTCTGTGGAGAGAGTAGAGAAAGGAAAAACGACCATCACTTAAGCTCCAGGGTTGATAATGTGAAATAATATTTATAGGCTGAGATCTGCAGGTGGCTTTAGTTAGTGACATGGGACAGGTATCAATTAGAGAAAATTTCCATAACGTAATTAAGAGATAACACTTTACTGCTCCATTTTTTTTTTCTTTCACTTGAAAATTCTCTATTGATTTTAATTAAGCTTGTCTTGGACTCATGACCATAATCAATGTGACTTTTTTTCCCCTAATTTAACAGCTAGCTTTGCTCATCAAGGAACTTTTCCCAGGTGTAACATGCTCTAGTTGTGAAGTTTCATTCTGTGCTGTTCAACTACTAGTTCTTAGAATGGCTTAAAAATGCTCTAGCGCCATTTTCTGAAGGCATAAGGATAATTTTTCCAAATTAGTGAGTGCATAGTCTCAATTTGCTTGGATGTTTTATTCTTCCACAGAAAGCAGATACTTAAGTAGTAGGTGCCTATTGGAAAACACCTGAAAATGTCTTTTTCTTTTTCCCTATGTTGTCTTAAGAGGAAGGGGAATAAAGGGCACTTGCGAAACTTACTTAAATTTGAATAATCATTGTAATTTTTGTCATAGCAATTTGAGCAATCTAAGTGCTGTTTCTGGAATCAACTTAAGTACTTTTAATCTACTCTCTCTATATATAAAATACATAAATAATAATCTGTATGGAATAATCCTGCTGAAGGAACCATTCTGGATTGTTAGTGAAACCAAATTATGTGTGTGTGAATGCTGAAAAAAATTTCCTTTATAAGGGATTTCTGCGTTCACTTTCTAAGGGATTTCTGAGTTTTCCTGTGAATATTTTTGCTTAGGCTCAGAACCTGATCCCTCTTTCTGTATTGTCTTGTTGTTCCTATAGCACAAGTAACATCTACTACCACTTTTGAGCAGTTGTCTTCGCTTCGTTGCTTGAGAGATGTCAGGCAGTGACCCATAGTATCAGCTCACGTCCTTCATGTCTGATTAAATTTAGCTAAGAGACGAAGGATCCACTAGATCTGTGAATAGTCAACATTTGTAATGAAGGCTGGCATGCTAATAAGGCCCTTCTGAAAGTAGTACTTGGTTCTTTTGAATATATGGTTATTAATTTCCTCATGGAAATACTCAAGAGCACTTATCTGCATAATCAGGGCCTCACAAATATTAACTAATTTCTTCTCACAAAACTTGGATAGGAGTTATTTTTGGAGTAACTCAGTTTTCTATTTTTTTTTTCCCCTGGGGTAGATATTCCCTTCCCTTGGAAATTTCTTGTTTTAAAAAAAAAGAAAAAGAGATCCTGGGTGTCTCTCACCTGAATACCAAACGTGGGAAATGTCCAAATAAATGGTTCCCTTGAAAAATTTAGATGAAGTTATTTCCCAGAATACCCTTTAATTCAGGTATGTTTAGAAGTCTGAATATTTGCAGCAACATTCCTTTGTAACACTCAGTGATTTGGAGTTCCTCATGCTCATGGACTGAGTATTTGAATAATTTTTAATACGTGTAGTTTAATAGCACTGTGAAATAAGGACATACAGTTACTCCCACTTCAAAGACACTGAAGTATTGGACTCACAGCTAATGGATTTATATTGCTCTGAGGGCTGAGCTCCCAGTTCTGCTGATACTCCACTGAGCCAGCCTAAATTTCATCCAGTCTTAGCTGGAAGCATCTCGCTGAAGTGCTACAGCAAGGAAAGCCTAATCTTACCCTTTGGTCAGCAGACAGAGACCTCTATATAGTACAATTTATTAAGTTAAATGTGTGAGGTGCCTAAATGCAAATTTAATGTTATGTACTTACTGCCATTGATTGCAGAGGGAGACTCTTGTCTTCCCTTAGATTTAGTGAAACTTGGTACCTGAATGTCCTCAGCAAATAATCCAAAACCAGCGAGGAAGGTGGTGAGGAGCAGAGGCTGGCAGCCAGCCACGGGCTAGAGCTATTAGTATGAGACCTTTGCCCTTGTCTTCTAATACAGCTTTGCTACAGTGTAAATATGAGATGTCCCTGGACCAGCATTGCAAAACAGATCTGTCTAAATAAACAAGGAAGAAAATAAATCCCTGTGACCCTGATGGACTTCTGCAGGGCCCAGAGGCTCTTTGATTAAGTAAAACTGTCACCTACCAGTGTTATCTTTTTACTTTCATTTTGTTCGTTAGCGTTCAGTACTGCTAACAGTAAGACGTATTTAATGGGTGTGTGAAGTCACCCATAGCCATTTATCTGTAGATTGTTGGCTCCTCTCCAGCTGCTGTAAAAGTGATTAAAGCACAAGAAAGCTCAGGAGGGACTTTTTATGAGGGCTACTAGTGACAGGATGAGGGGGTAATGGCTTCAAACTGGAAGAGGAGAGATTTAGATGAGAAATTAGGAAGAAGCTCTTCACTCTGAGGGTGGGGAGACACTGAACAGGTTGCCCACAAAGGTTGTAGATGCCCCAACACTGGATATGTTCAAAACCAGGCTGGATGGGGCTTTGAGCAACCTGGTCTAATGGGAGGTGTCCCTGCAATGGCAGGGGGGTTGGAACTAGGTGAGCTTTAAGGTCCCTTCCAACTCAAACCAGCCTATGATTCTATGTTATCATCTTATGGCTGCTTAGTCCTCTGCCAATGTCTGAAAGCCCATGTCAGCTTGGCTCAATTCTTCATCCAGTTGATACCAAATTCAGAGTCTGGCTATGACATGTGGAAATAGGTCAGTGACACTGTGAATCAACTCCTGTCCCCCATTTCTGTCCTGTGTCCAGCCTGGGAGAAGCTCTTTGGTCTTCAAGGCAACCAGTCAAGGAACTTCTATGGACTGAATGATACCTAATAATAAATTTTTTGCAAATCAGAGAAAAATAATTTAACTTTTACCTTATAATAATTAGGGATGATATCTCAGTTAAATTTCACTCTGATCCCACAGCTCTGGAGGTTTTCTTCACTGTCTAGGTCCTAAGGGCTGCCTCCTGGAGCTGCCACCAGGATGAGTTCAGTCCCTTCACTTCAAGCTGCTGCTGTGAGATCAGAGGTTTTGAGGTTCCCAAGGCAAAGCTGGGTGTTGGTGCTTTGGATGGATCTTGGCTCCTGGCTCTTAGCAAAGTTCCAGTTGAATCAAAGCTTCACAACAGGGAGGCTGGAGGCACAAAGAAGCTCTACTTAAACTGATGTCTTTAGCATTTCCAGATTGCCCACCATGAACTGAAGAGTGTGGAAACCGAGGGAGCTTTCAAAGAGGCTTGGCCACCTTAGCAAAGAGGAAGGGCTTGATCAACTGGATGAGTTAAAATTTCTGGATTTGTAGTTTTCATTATAAGAACCTGAGGATCCTGGATCCTTATTCTGGTAGAGGAATAATTTAAATTTTCCCTGTGAGCTTAACAGAAATGAAATATATTTGAAATGTCAGAATTTCCCGTGAAAGGGAAATTTAAATTTTTGAGCAGCTTTACTGTAATTGCCTATTCATCAGCTTCTGAACTAGTTGTAAAATGGCCAAGGAATGGCTTTTTTATCACAGTTTTGATGTTAAAGTTTGGTTCACTTTATTTTACTCTACCTTGGCTCTTGTAAGTGCAGTAATAGTTTAGTTTCTGCTTTGAGTTTAATTTCTCACTGACTTTCAGCTAAGGGAGGATGTGCAGAGGAATTGTAGTAATTCAGGTGGAAGAAAAATGTGTATGAGCTGTCTGAATATAGAAAGCGTTAATTAAGAATATGCATTATAGATACACTTTATTCCAGAGTGCCACAGAATCTCTTGGCTGAAGCAGATTATTTTTTTTTTTCTTCTTTGTGGTGAGAGTTCTGAAGCAATGTAAATTTTAGTGCTCAAAGTACTGTAGGATTAATTATAGTCCTAAACCCATCAGACTTTCAGGAAGCCCAACCCAATGCTTGCAAAGAACGAATGGCTCCCAAAAAGAGAGAGTGCAATTTGACTTAAAGGCTGAAAAAATGGCTTCATCTTTTCTTAAAAAAACTCAGTATCTCACAGGATTAGGCTCCTTATTAAAGATATACATCTTGAAGAGTGACTGTGAATCGAGATACAGCATGGTCAGGAGCAGGTAATGTATTCATAGGTCCGTTGAAAGGCATAAAACTGAGTTTAAAAATAATTTAGATAAAGTTTTATTAATAAAGAAGAAGTTGAAATAGCATTTAAAGAAACCTTTTGGTGTATTGAGTTAAAGTTATTTTACTTACTGAACCTCTTGATTATGCAAAGAAAAGCACCAGTGTATTATATTCATTGAACCATTAAATGGGAGTCCAGCAAGTGATTAAAATTAATAAGTCAGCATGAAACCTGGGTGGATGCAGAGGAAAAAGCCCAGGGTGACTAGCTGTCAAATTGCTGCATCTGTTTGTCAAGATGAGTGGTGTGGCCCAATTTTTTTTATAATAGTCTTCCTATTAGGCTTTATTATAATTCTTGTGTGCTTGTCATTGTTAAAGCGTTAGATCAGAATTAAATGGGATATGTGTAACTGTTCTTGGAACAGTGGGATGTATTGCTAGTTAACCAAAACCCCATGATTTCCTATTCAGTGGTGGCAGTTTCTTGACCTAGTAGGTAAGCAACGTTTGCATTAAAGTTCTATACGGCTGTTTTGATGCAGGTTGGCCAGCTTGGAAGCTGTGGAGAGGAGATGGTAGAGCCAAAGATGTGGTGGGGTGCAGCTTTCTTCTTTTTTTTTTTTTATATGGTATGAAGAGTGTTTAACCCCTGTGCTGCTGATTGAATGTTGGTTCTGTCTCTTAGATTGCACCACACGGTGCTACTGAGTCCTAGTGGCCACCGCTTTTGGTGACATGCTAATGGAACATCTGCAGCACAGCAGAGACCAGGCTGGCCCTGCAGTGAAACGATTGTACTTTATTGCAGGTTCTGATCCTTAGTAGTACGTATTTTGGAGTCCTAGCTCATTTACCATTCTCATTTATGACAGTAGCCGGCTTTCCTATTCCTCTTACACCCTGTTGTGGCTAAGCCTTAGGTAGGTGATGTCAGTAGCTCTCTCTCTCCTGCATTCCAAGGACCTCAATTAAACTTTTGGTATGAATAATACATACATTTTGATTAAAATGAAAGAGCGCTGGATGGACACTGAATGGTTTTATATCACTAAGTCGGCAATCTGAAACGGGCACTAAATTGTAAAAAGCCTGACGTCGTTTAATCCTTCGGTAACAAAACACAGGTGCCCAGCTCCGTGTCTAACTGCATTCAGATGACGAGGCTGGATTCTCATCAGTTAAGCAAGTATGAGTCTGAAATAACTTTCCTGACGGTGTTATTGTGGATTTGCAGTAGTGAAATGGAGGATCAAATATGGATTTTGAACTTAAATCTTTTCACTTCTTACTTAAGTAACTTGCCTGAGCCTTTTGCTGTGCTGGTTCTTACTTCTGGACAGCTCACACCAAGTGTGTGACCCGTTTGAGTGACAGCAGGAAGATTATCAGGAAAAAGGGTGCCAGGCAAGTTTACAGGTGTGGTGTTGAAGCCTTCTCTGAACCCACCTGCTGTGGACCTCCACTCCTTTGGAGTCACCACAACCTTCCTTCCTAGTGCTGTGAGCTGCCTTCACTTTAAATCATGTATATTGTTTTCCAAAACAAACCACAGACCATTGGTGTTAGCTGGGTGGATGGCGATGCATTGATTATTGGTTTGACCTAATTAACTCCACGATGTTAAACAACAGTCAGTGGTAGAAACAACTCACAAGTTATTGAAGTCATTGGATTCAGATGCTGTAAAATGGCATCTTGCTCCTGCTGTGCATTTCCCACTGTAATTCTTGGACATTAGGAGAAAGTTCTTTACTATGAGGGTGGTTGGTCACTGCAATAGGTTGCCCAGAGAAGTGGTGGAGACCCCATCCCTGGAGTCATTCAAGGTCAGGCTTGATGGGGCTCTGAGCAACCTAATCTAGTTAGAGATGTCCCTGCTTATTGTTGGGGGGGTTGGACTAGATGGTCTCTAGGGGTCCCTTCCAACCCAATACATTCTATGATTCTTAGGAATGAGACTTCATGTGGCACTGCTGGTAGGAGGTGGTTAAGTGTCTCTTGAAGAACAAGTCCTAACATCTTCACTTTGCCCTAGAAGGATTTTGTAGCTGCAGAAATGTCTTGTAGCACACAAGAGGAAATCTGTGTGGTGCTTGGGGTCACAGAGCTGCCCCTGGCCTCACCTCTTGCATGGCATGATGCACAATCTTGATGCAGGCCTACTGCAAAACCCTGAGGGAGAAAAGACTGAATTTGTTTCAGGAAATTCACTCTTGTGTTGGTCGGAGCACTTGACTTCTGAGGAAATGAGATGATCTCGGTGTGGCTGTTGAGATGCCTTCACTCGGGTAATCCTGACAGGTAAAGCAATAAACTTATTTCTGTTAAAACACTTGGCATGGACTTCAAGTTGTGTCAGGGGGAGGTTTAGATTAGATGTTAGGAAGAAATTCTTTACTGAGAGAGTGGTTGGGCACTGGAACGGACTGTCCAGGGAGGTGGTGGAGTCGAAGAGTAGTACTTGGCACCTCTGAAACTCAAACTTGTCCTAGAAGTCAGCCAACCTGAGAGCAGAATTCACATCTCTTCACCCTCTTGTCTATCGCTCAGTCACTTAGACTGTGTATATTCCAATATGTGCTTAATCACTAAAATAATAATTACAAACCCATATGGTAATTGGGTTTAGTTCTCTTTGATGTGGATTGTGCAGAATTATGGGTAGGTGCCATGTGTCTTGGGAGGTCATGGATGGTCCCGTGGGGGATGTCACCATGGCAACACTGATGGATGCAGAATTTCCAAGCATGGATTTACAAAGGAGAGGGGGGAAAAAGAGAAGTCTTGCACACTATGCCAGTTATCTGTTCAAACACAGGGAATACAGATGGAATGCTTCTTAATAAAGTTATCGTTGTACTGTCGCAGCGTAATAATGATGCGCTAAAAACTATTGATTAGCAGCTGAAAGCTAGAAGTAAGGTCTAAGCAGTGGCTATGTAATTCTCCGTCATAACCTCAGTTTCTTTGTAGTTGCTATTCTGTCTGTCCTGTGATGGCTGTGGTTTGGTTTGGCTGTGAAGCTAAAGGAACTATTATTGAAGTGTTATGTTTGTGATTTCGTTTGTATTTTGATGCTGAGCAAGTGACCAAGTCTTTAAGTGGCCACTTAGTTCCTGCTGTGAAGGTTAAACATGTTTATAGATGGGCAGGAATGTTTTGACATGTCTTTAAAGACACCTGTTTATTGAAGCCCAAATATTTACATGCTTTCATAAACTATCAGCAAAACAAGCATTAGGAGCTGTCTCATTTCTAGGGAGCTGTGCTAGACAGGTTTCCTCTGAGTCTGAGATGTCAAGGATTCCTGAGAGCTGGGGATCTGGGAGAGCCTGAGCTCCAGGGAAGGTTTTTGTAGATTTGTTCCTTTAGGGCAGGAACCTTCAAATTCCCCCACCTGACAGGGATCTAAGGGCTCCTAGGTGCAAATCTGGAGCTGGGGTACTTGAGAAGCATCAGTAATCCTGCCTGGGGTCATAGTTCCCAGACCTGCTGGGTTCCTGCTCCTTGGTCCAGGGTGCTGCAAAATCTGGTGGTATTCCCTGTTATGGTGATGCTGTGGTTTGATTAGGATAAATGGTATTTTTTTTCCCCTTCCCTGAGGGGTTTAAGAAGTCTAGTTTGTGTTTTGTGCCAGATTGTGTCATGGTTCTGCACGCAGATCTCCCATTCTCCTCAAAGCAAGGCTCCTTTGTTCTACCTTCTGCACTATCCGCTCTGAGGGAGAGCGGGGAGAAAATGGAGACCAATCACTTCATCTTTAAGTGGGGAACTCCCATACCAGAGGGGAATGAAGGAATAAGGAAATTAACAAGTAAGGTAGAAGAAATTCTGGGTTTGGAGTTTCTCCACACCGAAGAACAAGTGCAAACTCCAGCCATAAGGAAAAACCAGTACTCCAGAACATGTGCTGACCTTCCCCTTTCCTTATTATATTTATTTGTCAATCCTCAACATGTAGCTTTTGTTAGTGGAACTCTAAATGGTGGCCGTAAAGCTTTCTTTGTTGTTTTGCCTCTGCTGCTTGAGATTTCTGTCTTTTATAGCGAGCTCTTTGTATTTCTAGAGACCAGCCAAGAATTGTTTATCTGAAATCCCCTATTATAAAGATAATGTGCAGTTTTAAAGCATGCTGTATTTGGAGATATTTGGACCAGTGATTATCTACACATTAAAGTCATAAAAGAGGAAAATTAAGAGATAAACACTGCAGGAGGTATATAAATGGATACTTAAAGGCTTTAAAATGGTCCTTCTTGCTTTCATATTCATAGTTCTTAGCACTTTATAATGTACAGCTGGCAAAATGGTTGTCACAATGTTTTGCCAGGAATTAAATCCATCTAACCCTCTGACCATGCTTCCTAAAGTAGTAAATGCCACGTCCTTAGAAAGCATATTTGGCAGGGCAAAGACTTTATTGTTTCTTTTTACTTCTGTGCACAAAGCTGTCGCTTGTGTTTGCCTTTGTCTGTTGTATGCTTGCAGAAATGTAACTGATATAAAGGTAATGGTGCAGGATTTTTTTTTTCAGTAAAAGCTTGGAGTATCAAATATAATTGAGTTCACTAATCCTGAATATAATAACATGTGTCCTTCTGTGAACCTGGACATACGTGTGTCGGGGATAGAGTCACTGCTGGTCTCGTCTGCTTTGTGGGGAGGCAAACTGGTCTTTGAAATGACTCCTGTAGATACTTGGATTTTTAAAACAACCCCCCATGAGTTTATGGAGTGGTAAATAGCACAAGAAGAGATGGCAAGGCTTCATCTGCTCTGTCGCTTGGGTATGATACAGGACCAAGCAGGCTTACTCCGGTCTTGCCAGGTATTTGCTTAGTGTGCTCTGGAAACATCCAAGGGTGGTAATTCTACTATACTTCCATGGAGCCTGCTTTGTTGCCTGACTGCCTTTGCCACTAGAAAGCTTCTCTTTCCCCCCAAGTCTCCTCGCTTGTCCCCTGCTGCTTTTTAAGCCATTATTTCTCTTTCCATCCTCAGGGTGGATACAGAGATTAAAACACTACTTTTCCTTTTACAACTACCCTTTATGTATTTGAAGACTTATCCTGGCTCCACTCAGTCTAAGCCAAGTCCTGATTTTTCTTGATCTTTTGATCAAGTCATCTAGATCTGATCTTTCTCAGCTTTTGCTAGGTCCACACCTTTCCTGAAGTACCGTGTCCACACCTGTGGGTTTGCCCATGCACGGGCGAGCAGGAGATTGATCAGCTTTGTGTATCTCACGGATGCTATTCCTCCATTACATGCTCCAGGTAGTGTGAAACCGCTGGCAGCAGGGAGAGGGAAAGAGGAGGTTTTAAAGGCCGAGTGTCTTTCACCTTTCTTAAATGAATGGTCAGCATTGGGCTCATCGCGTGAGTAAGACAGGGAGCATTCTGACTTTAGTGAATGCTATCGTTCTATGTCATCTCAACATTTTAAAATACATCAAGGGAGTTTTAATGCATTTTTCTATCTGATTTTAAGGTAATATAGTTTCACATCTGGCTAAGTAGAGATAAGTATGCCGGTTATTTCCGAGTTGACAAAGTTGCTGGGTCAGTATTTTGCAGGCAGGGTTTCGTAGTAGTCATCATAACACCAAAGTGGAATACGCAACTGGAATCTGTGGAGAATCCTATTAGCATTTCTGCATTGCTAATTCTGACAATGGTAACGTACTTCAATTTGATAAGAATTTCATGAATGCAGTGCGGGCCCGTGTCCCAGTTTCACATGGCTTTAATATTAATGGCAACATGCCTGAGACTAGATCGTGTTTAAATGTCAGTAGAATTGGTGGGTGGACCAAGAGGAGAATAAATTATTCACGTACAAACAAGTGCATTAATGATTTTCTGTAAGACTTTTAACTTTGGGGAATGGCACCGGTATACCTGACAAGAAGCACTAAGTAAGTCTGGCAGGAGAAGACTGCGACATGGCTGATTCTTTTTTTTTTTTTGCCAATCTCCAGGAGCACCAGATGTCTATTTAGCTTCCTTATGTAAAGGAATAATTTAAATCTAACCTCAGACTGTAAATACCAAAGATATTTTCAAACAAAACAGGCTTTTTTTTATCAATTCCGGGAAAGGTCACCTATAAATATTTCATTAGCCAAATTCATTAATTTCAATTACACATGGATTGAATCTAATCCAATCACTCTTCCTCTCAACTACAATTAAAATATAAAATGGGCTGAATCCACTCTGGGATACTCAAAGCCGACAATTAATAAAGTAATATTTCAAATTACTTTTACTGTGCAGTGTTGCTGTTTATATGAAATACACTGAAATTAATAAGGACAGGTCAATTTAATTCCCGTTCAACCTTGCTAGTCTTATAAGTTTACATTTGGCCTGAATATTAAATTTGGCCCAGTTTTTTCCCCTGAGTTCCTTTTGATGTAATGATATACAGTATGCAGAGAGAAAAGCAAGAGAGTGATAAAAAGATTTTTCTGTGCTAGAAAAATCTAACGGAGAAGATGAAATGCTGAAGACCTGTGAATGAAAGACATGACAGGCTTCTTTCTTGTGCTCCTCCCAGCCTCCTCTTAACTGTGGTTTTTGTCTGAATGAGTTATTAGTTTCTCCCCGAGTTCCCTTCATCTGAGTGACACGCTGCATGTATAAGATAGCAGGAATGTGAAGCAAAATGTAGAATTAGCCTATTAAAATGATGCATCTGTGTTCAGGCTTTTTCTTTTTACATGTTTAGATTTTCTCAGCCTGTCACATGTAGCTGTCACTTGCTATTGCCTGGATAAGTGTTTTAATTAACTCTCTGGGCCCAAGAAAGTGGAAATTTTAAGTGTTACAGTTCTGAGAGGGCCAGATCTGGACTGCAGATACATTCCCAAAGTGCCCAGCTGAGAGCTGGGGGGAGGCTGTGCTAGAAGCCAACTATTTTACAAAAGAAAGAGGTTATTAGCTTTCAAAGGTTTTAGGTGTAATACTTTTTTTTTCTTCATGTATGGCTCAATGTGTTGCATAGTCAGCGGGATTATGAAAAGCATGATGGAAAACACACCGAAGCTGATGGGAGTCTCTCTGTTGCTTTAAGATCAGATGTTTATTAAGAATGCTCTGCTCTGTTGTGGAGGAAACATTGGCCTCGCCCTCTGAAATGCCGGTTAAGGTGGGACTGGTGCTCTGGGATGCAGTCATCAAGTGAATGAAGCTGATGTGCTGTTGTGTCATAAACCCAGATTTTATAAGATCTCCTTCTCCACAAGTATGTCATAGTATTTATTCCTGAGAGGAATAAGATGTATATAATTACTTATGCACTGTGTGTGAATAGCATCAGGCTTCCCCTTCCAAGGTGACATTAGCCCTGAGTTCCATTCAATATGTAGATGCTCTCCTGAGAGAAGAAGTGCTTCAGTTTTCCATGTTGACATTGTAACTATTGAAGTGGGAACCAGAGTTGGGGTGAAGGCTTCCTGATTTATCTGGGAATTGTCACCATGCTCCAGACAGCACTAATGGTGCCTGGAAATGACGTGGGTGAGAGATGGTCAGGGTGGGTTCTGTCCTTAGCTGGAGGTACTTGTTTCAAACAGGAACCAGCTGGACTTTACATTGCTCCATACATCTGTTAGAGAAATCCTCTGTTGATCTCATTGCCTTTATTCTGATGTTTCTCCTTTCTAAAAAAAAAAAATAATATTAAATGAAGCCTTCATTGTCTTTTCAACAATCAGCTTTGATAGAAGCACTTAAGTTTGCCAGCAACATGGTCTGCAAAGACAACCTTTTGAGTAGGATTTCTTTTATTCCTAAGGTCTCAGCCATCAATGTCTTCCTGTATTCAATGACTTGTCTTAAAACCTTCAAAAATATCTGTAGAAAAGGAAACCAGGGGGCTCTTCCAGGTTAATGTATTGATTACTTATGCCCGTGACTGTAGCAAGATACTTGCGAATACATGTGCTGATTGTGACAATTTCTCATTAGAATGGTGGGGGTTTTTCTGTCTTTTCAAATTAAAAAAAGGGCCAGGAGTGATGCAAAGGAGAAAAGAAAAATCATAAGTCAGTTGAACCACATAAATACCTTAACATCTCTATACTAGTGTGGCACAAATCTTGATTCAGCCAGCAAGTATAAAAAGTAAACATGTAGGATGCGATGAGAAGTAAATTAGATTTTAAAAAATCAGGTTTTGTATTTCAGAATGAGATTAGCACAGGGAAGAAGACTTTTAAATATGATTATAAGCTAGCTGCTACGGGTTATTTACTTGATTTGGGATGTTGAGGAGAGGAGAATGTGATATTAATCTTTAACATAATTTAAATGTTGGGGAGGGAGTTCGAATAGTTATGGCACTATTGATTGTACTGAAGAACGTAGAAAACAGGGCTTTATCCAATATGTGAGTCTAAAAACATGCTTGCATAGGTTGCAACCTCTGCAATTATTTTTACGAACTGCTTGCATAAAAGGAGGTTGAGTTGAAAGATTCTCAGTCATTAGCCTAATGCTGCGGTAGCTGAAACCTTCAAAACAGTTATTTCACCATGTCTAAAGATCTTCAATGTGTGTTCTCATGGATTTATAAAAATCTTATTTAAGTGCTCAGTGATGGAGTGAAAAGTGTGATAAGGTCTCAATTACGTGTCTTAGGACTAGAAGACGGATGTCTACACAGACTGTTTGGCTATCAACATAAACATGAACCAGCTGCCTGGAAGACAAGGATAAAGGCAGGTGGGACCATCTGCACCAAGAGCAGCAGTCCCTTAACTATAGTAGTACCAGCCCTGGAATTTGTGTTGGAGCAAGAATAAGGAAAGTGAATTCATAGGAGTTTGTATATGATCCAAAATAAGCAGCAATATAAAAATCAGCAGAACAAAAGCGAATGCATTTCTTTTGCTAGACTGACATTGACTCAGAATAAATATAAGCTTCTCTCTTGGTGACTTGGGTTGGTATTAGGTGATGGTACAAACATGTGATGACCAGTTAGAGAAAATCATCAGCAACAGCAGCGGTGGTCTCCATGGTGACAGAAGAGCTCACCACAGAGCAGCTATTTAAAAGAGAGAATAATGCTTTTTGTAGCTTTTAAAAGAAATTAAAGTCTCTATGACACCCAACAGTTTAAAATCTGTTTATTCACCTTTGGAGAATTAAGTACGCAGGACAGCAAGTCCTCCTACTTCTTTTTATCTCCTCTTTCCTACATCCCCTTCTCCTCCACATTTTTTTATTTATTTTTTTTCCTCAGGACCCTGTCTGGTAGCCTGCTTGGTGTACTCATCGAGCACAAATTCACTATTAGGTTTCAGATAATCAATTAAAAGACTTTAAATGGCTGCTCACTTGGGGAGGAAGTTCTCCAGTTCTGTGGTCTGTAATCATGTTTGTGGAAGAAGTGAGAGATCTCAGCCAGAGCTGTCAAACACGGAAACCTAAAACTAACTACTTAACTCCATCCTGAAGCATGTTAAATATTTGAAAGTATTTCTATCATGACCTAATACAGTATACTTTCTGCCTTTCTACCACTGTTTACCTAGAAGCAAAGTAGTGAAGTGAAAAACCTGTGCTCCAATGTCCCCATGTAGAATAGCTGTGTCCTTCAGGTGCAGTGTCAACCTCTCTCTGAAAGAATGGATAATGAAGGCCATTTAATTTTCTTATTTTGAGTATCCAGTTCTAATTTCAGATGTGCCTGCAGCCCTTTTTCACTTTTTAAAGATTAACAGTTAAAGGTTAACAGTTTTAAAGATTCACAGTTAAAATTCCGTGAATGCATCTGTGGGCTAGTATATTCATGTGGTCAGTTTTCCATTTCAATAGCACTGACATAAAAGGAACAAGCAAAGAATGCAGAGAAGTAAAACAGAACGGCAAAACCCCCGTGGCTTTGGTATAAACTGACTCATGTTCTTGGAACAGCATCATAGTTAAATAAACATGTTACTAACATTGCTTTTTTTTCTGTCATCTCTTTATTCTTTTTGATCACTTTATTCTTTTTTTTGCACATTGAGAGGAAATTTCTATACAAACTCTGGTTAACCCAAGAGTTCTCACCATGACGCGCACACACGCTGTACTGGAGCCCATGAGTTTGCATTTTCTACCATCTAAGGGGCAAGAATCCAACAGCTGAACATGCAAGAACATGTTGTTCTTTCAGATGCATTAAAGATTTTTTTGGAAGGGATCTGATGTCTGCTGTGTTCATGCTTCCTGTAGTCTTGGATTTGAAATCATTATTTGCTTGTGTTTTATTGGTTGTTTTTTCTTCATTTTTTTACCAGCCGTAATATTTCATGTAGTCAGGTAACTTGACACTAGAATCTCATTTATTTTCTGCTAAGTGTTGATGGTGATTACTGTGAAGACTGACAGTAACTGTGTCTTAGAGCTCCAATTATCTTTTTTTTTACTTGAAGCAACTTTAATAGAAAAGACTGAATTAACTTTTTCTGCAAAATATAACCTTTCTGAGTATAGTTGACAAGTAATTTGCTTAGATAATACAAGAAACTCCAATACTTTTGTGTAGCTTTAGTAACAAATAGAAGCATGTCAGCTGAATATTGAAGCAAGTACAAATGGTTTTCTTAATGACAAACACCATGTGATGATAGATTTAATTCAACTCTTTGACTCTATCTTGGCTTGGCAGGCTATTCATCAAAATTGGCACTTGGAATAGAGTACTGTTGAGAGGGAAAATTTTCATCATTTTTGAAAGACCATGGGCACTGTTCTCATGAAAAATCAGAGGTACAGTAAGTTCAGAAACCTGCCAAAAAATGAGCAATTTAGTGTCTGGACAGGATACGTCAGGAACTTAGGCATTCACAAAGAGTGTACTTCACCTCTCTGAGAACAAAGTCCAGCTGAGAACTTTCATCTAGTTTAATTTTCAAGCTTGACTTTTCCTCTCAGAAGACCATGTCTCTGTACAAGACTCTACTCATGCCAGCACAACTTGAAGAGGAATTTTCAAAGCCTGTATCTGACCAAGATTACTTTCCCATATCTCCACAAATAATTTTAATGAACCTCTTCTGTGTCAGAAGAAGATGATGCCATGCCTTTTAATTTGGTGACCCAGAAAACTCTGTGATGTTGATGTGACCCAAGGGCTTGTGCATTAAAATTAATCTGTGACAGACACTGCATATTAACATGATACTTGATGTCTTGTCACAGTAGTTTCAGACTTCATATTTCTCATACTGTCTCTGAGCCTTTTAGGAGGGCAGAGTTTGTGGCTGGGAGTAACACTCTTAAAGGAAGTGTGAGTATGCAGCGTGCATGTCACAAGCCTAGACAAAACTCCTTTGATTTCTGTAAAAAGACGTATTTCCAGTTGCTGGAATTAGAATGGCTAATCGTAAAGGTGGATGAGTGTCAGCTCCAGGTGATTGATCCATTCATGAAGTGTTTAACGAGACACAGATAAACAGGATGCTGGTTGTTTGCAGGTTTTCCTTTTTAAAAGCATTTATCATGTGGTTCCAAAGTGAGACTTTTGAGTATCATTCACTTAAACTGGCCTCCAACTCAGTGTTGCTGTTTCCTCTCCCTGCCCAACTCAACATCCAACTTTAAGACTAGGTGCCTTTCTTTCCATTTATGTACTTTAGACCTACAAGATGGATGAGGTAAACAAGGGCGAAGAAAATCTACCTACTTCTGGTAGGAGCAACACAGAATTTCCCTTCTCATCTGGCAGCTTCTGCTAAGTTAATGTGCATGGGCCAGTCCCTTCTCTTTTTTTTTTTTTTTTTTAATTATGCTAGTAGACCAGTCCAGCTAGTACCCAAGAAGATGTGGTGTCTCTTAGATACCTGCCACCCACAGCCTAAAGCTAGTCCTGAGTGATAAACCCGTGTCCATTGTTGTGAATCAGCAACTCTCAGCAGTTGTGTAACTATTAACTTGGTTATTCAAGTGGCTGTGGAAGACTCGTGGTGGTACCTTTACATGGAGAAGGTTGAAATGGTAGTGGAGAACATCTTCATACTGCCCATCTGGGATTCCAAATGTTGTAAAACTATGTGCTGGTTGCCTTTTTGTATTGTTTTTTGTTGGTAGACTGGTATGCTGTGTGCACATAGACCAAAGATGTAGTTGTGGTAAGTCTCACAGGCAGTGATCAAGCTCCCTTGCCCTGTGGGGACAACGTGGATACTGGTCGCTAATCTTTACTAGTGCCTTAGGTCTTGGCATTGTGAAAGTCAGTCTGAATTTTCCTCGTTACTTCTGCTATTTATTATTAAAAGACACATAACAAACCAATTATGTTAACAGATAACAGCAGATTGGAGATTTTATTTGGAGAGGGTTAACTTTAATTTTATCAACAATTTCCTTTTATAGTTAAAAAAAATTATGGAAGAATTTAAGGTGTTTTTTTTGCTTATTTCTACCATTGCAGAGGATGTCTGGAGGAGAGGTTTCAAGATGAAAATTTACAGTGGCCCCAATTTTTGTCAAAATACAGCTGAGCCACTCTGTTTTTATTCAGTTGTCAATTATGAAGTCCTCTTGAGAAATGCTTGTTTGGGATCTGTAGAATACTGAAAAAGTACCAGTGGTATCTCAACTATTTGTTGTTTGTGTGTGGAAAAGGACTGGTCACTCAAAATGGTAGAAACAGCATTCTTCATCTTACTTAGGTTATGTAGGTGTTCTGTTTTGAAACATAAGCTGTGTTAGAACATTGTCAACCTGCAGAATAAGAGCTTCTTCGTAAACAAAGTTACTGCATGGAGTAGTACTAAGAAACCAGTGTGAAGTATGAACTGGTGACATGATCTAGTAATTAGAGAGAGAAAACACTGTTAGAGAACAACTGGGACATGTAACGGTGCAACAGTTTTGTGGAGACCTTGTAGACCCGATGTCTAGGAAGGCATAGGAAGCACAGAGTGCTCTGAAAGTCTTTCTCATAGTGTGTCCT
The DNA here is from genome assembly GCA_013400335.1 of Eurystomus gularis. Classification (NCBI taxonomy): domain Eukaryota; kingdom Metazoa; phylum Chordata; class Aves; order Coraciiformes; family Coraciidae; genus Eurystomus; species Eurystomus gularis. The sequence goes on along the minus strand of VZZY01024434.1, from coordinate 682,295 downwards.
CATAGAGGATGGTCTGGAGCCAAGTTCTTGTTAAAAGAAAAGGATCTGGGCTGCTTTAGGTAGCGTGGTTGCAGCTCCTCTTGCACCTGTGGCCCAGGATCCATATGCACAGCTGAAGTGGGTGAGGTATGGTCTTCATCGCTCCCACCTTGAAGGTTAATACAATGTGCAGCTGGATGGACGGACACTGGGAGAGTGGCGTGTGGTCAGCACACTCATATCTCATAATCCACACATTCAGGCTTTGTTTCTTAACATTCTGTGAACTTGTGAAGGTTGTGGCTCAGGTGCCTTATAGGTGCTTCTTGATTATCATCTTTGTGCAGTAATGATCCCCGTTACTTACATGACACTATCTCTTGTTCCCTTTTTATGCAAGTGAAATACATTTTCATAATTTAACCTTTCATGTCACTGTTTCCATGATCCATTAACACTGTGAACTGTAAATCCATGATACGTGGATGACATTGGCTTTTAAATGAGAAAAACAGCTTATTTTTGGAATGGAGAGCCTAATAACTTGGAGAATTAAGTGAACAAATCAGGCCCTGGGAAGCTGAGATGGCAACATCAAACAACATAATGAACAGAGCAATCATTCTGGGAACAACAGAAGAGCAGATAAGAATGAAGTTTATCTTTGCCCTTAGGGAAGCACTATGGAACAAAAATACAGGATTGCCTGTTTTCATTAGGTAACAAAAAAACCCCAACACCTTATCAGGTATGGGAAAGAAAACTTGGCTTGCTTTTTAGATTAAATTTCCGGAGGCCAGAACAATATTCATATAAATATTAAAGTTATTACGTAGTTAAGCATTAAAGTTAGTCCTCAGTGGATTTTTTTTTTCTGTGCAGTCTTCATCTACTTTTGTTAAAATGATGAGATTGTAACGCTGAACTTTGCTCAGTAGGTTCTGTGTCTGATATATATCCAGAGTTTTATGTCAGAAGAAGCTTTGGGGATGTACAGGTCTAGTACTTGATGGGTTAGTTGGACTGATGGATTTTTATGTCCAAATCACTGAGAATCTGCAGAATCACATGCAGTTGTGTTTTAATGCAGAAAAACAAGTTTTGACAATTTCTCTAAAATCTAAAAGTCAGGCTTAACTCACAGGTTTTATTTTTTGTGGGTCCAAACTAAAGGAATGGTTTCCTCTACAAAATAAGCAGTATTTGTTCACTTATTGGTACATGGCATTTTTGTCTTTCTGACAGTTAACACACATCTATCTGAGGTCCAGCATCACTAGCAAGCTCCAGCAGGTATCTCAGTAGTAGACCATGTCTGAACATCATAATTAAATCAGCAATAAACAGCCAAGCAGGCTCCTGAAAGTGCTCCTCTGGCTGTGTTTCAACAATCATAATTCAGGAGAGTGGTTTTCTGAGTTGTATTTGATCTAATTTGCTTTTATTAATTATTATACAATTAGTGTATGAAGAAATGCTAAGCTCTTGCCTCAAGCATCTCCCAGCCAAGAGGCCTGACTAGTTCTTACTCAAATTAACAGAAAGGCTAGCACGGGTTTTGATTAAATTTATTTAGAATTTGAAGACGCTATTTCTGGGGTTATTGGAATGAGGAGATGGTAAAATGGAGAGCTGGTGGACTTCTTAAGAGGCAAGAGGTTGGGAGTGATAAGAGCAAAGTAATCTCATGGCTGAGATGCTGTTCTTCAGCACCAAGTTCAGTAAGGCCTGCCACTTTTATCAGTAAGTTTCCTCATACTGGTACCACTGCTAGTTTAGTTTTCTTCCTTGAGTTTTGAATCAGCCCAGATTCTCCTGTTTTTGTTTTCCCTTCCTTCTCTATAGCTAATTACCCTTGGGTGATGAGATCCTCTTTTTCTTTGTACCTCTGTATTTGGCACTGGTGAGGCTGCACCTCAAATCCTGGGTTCAGTTTTGGGCCCCTCGCTCCAAGGAGGACTTTGAGGGGCTGGAGCATGTGCAGAGAAGGGTAGTGAAGCTGGGGAAGGGTCTAGAGCACAGGTCTGGTGAGGAGCAGCTGAGGGACCTGGGGGTGTTGAGCCTGGAGAAAAAGAGGCTCGAGGGAGACCTTTGCACTCTTGACAACTCCCTGAAGAGGTGTGGTTGGTCTCTTCTGCTAAGGAACAAGTGATAGGACAAGAGGAAATGGTCTCAGGTTGCACCAGGGGAGGTTTAGGTTGTACATGAGGACCAATTTCTTCCCTGCAAGGGTTGAGAAGGGCTGGCCCAGGCTGCCCAGGGCAGTGGTGGAGTCCCTATCCCTGGGAGGGTTTCAAAGCTGTGGAGATGTGGTGCTGAGGGACGTGGTTTAATGTTGCCTTGGCAGTGCTGGGTTAACAGTTGGACTTGATAATCTTAAAGGTCTTTTCCAGCCAAAGTGATTCTGTGATTCTAAGTGATACCATTCTAGTGGACTGAAACGGAGCTTAACTTTCACCTGTCAGCAGACATTGCAATAAGAGCATGCTTTCTGAAATCCTCCCTCTACTCAGTGAGAGCCGAGGATGGTAACTATATCCAAGACATTACCCAGAAATATTTTTATAAATAGAAACAGTGAAATACATTTGAGCTTCTGAATCTCACACTCAGTCAACGTTCATAAATCTTTGAATGGATGAAGAGTCATTTGAATTTATTAAAATATTAATGAGCATTGACAAAGTTAACATGAAAGTATGGGGAACCTCTTGTAAATGAAGAGGCACTCATATGTGAATACTAATTTTCCTGTCCAGTAATGTGTTCCTGCTGGAACATGTAAGAAGTACAAATAGTCATTATGTCAGGAGACACAATGTAGTAAGATGTAAATGTACTAACATCATATAAGTATCTGCTTGATACCATCTGACTCATTTATGGCACTACTGGTTCTCCAATTATTCTTCTCCTCTTGCAGTGAAAGATTCAAGTGCTATTATCTTCAGATTTAATACTTATGAATACTGGAAACAAAAAACTTCATTTTCACTGAACCTTAGATGCCTCTGTTCATACAAACAGACATACCTCATGCCAATTTTATGTTGTGTAGTGGAATCTTCTTTTTTAAATTTTATTTTTCCTGCCTTGCCCCCGCTGTCCCTTTCTGATTGAATGTTGAGGTAGATCTCCAGAGAGTAGAAAAACAGGGAGCAAGGTGGGAAACGCCTTTTCTGAAAAGTGTGTAAGATATTAAACATTTACAAGACAGCTTTTCTTCGTTTGGAGAAGCTTATTGGTAAGGGTGGGAGAGGACACTGCTGAATACTTCTGAGAATTAGACCATGTGTTAGTAACAAAATTGGAGTTGGATGAAGAGACTCTTTTAATGTGTTAAGTATTCTCTAAGGGGTCTTCAAGGGCCACAGATAATACCCACTGGACTGGGAGCAAGTTTGAAGCATCTCCTTCCATTTCTAACACAGAGTTGTCTATTTTTGTAACAATAATTAAAGCAAGAAACCAGGACAGGGATCTCCAATATCCCATAGTGTATAGAACCTCCCTTTCTCACTGTTTTTAGGTGAAGCATTTTCACTTTACTCTTACAGCATGAGACAGGTGGGTATCACATTTCACAGATGTGAGTACATCAGGGTCATGCTCCTACCCTGGAGAACAGTTAGTTATATGAGATGGAACAGGTCATCCCACCCACAGTGACCAATAACCTGGTCATAAGTGCTTGTCCTTGGGCCTTAAAAACTAGCTGAATAGTTTGTAGCCTATGTGAGGCAAATTTTTGTGTTCATGGAATCATAGAATGGTTTGGGTCGGAAGGGACCTTTTAAAGGTCATCTGCCATGAGCAGGGACATCTTTAATTAGATCAGGTTGCTCTGAGCAACCTGATCTTGAATATTTCCAGGGGTGAGGCATCGACCACCTCTCTGGGCAACCTTGGCCGGTGTCTCACCACCCTCAGCGTAAAAAAAGAGTAATTTTAATGCTGACCATCATGTCTGCATGGGGTAATTCATCTCTAACCCTGCTGTGGACACAACTGGGAAAGATCTCCTTACAAACCTGAATTCACGTGCTTGCAGAGAGTTTTGTTTTCATCAGTTTGGCTTCTTTCTGGAAAAATATCTTCCTGAAAATATTTCTGAAAGCAAGCACTGGATACTTACTGGCATGAATCCAGCAGGAATTGCAATGGTCCTGTGAAGTAGGCTGAGCTTTATACCAGTCTCCCCAGGCAAAGGACAGAGAGTTACATCTCCTGTGGAGTTTGTGGATAACTTAGTAATAATAGATGGATTTTTGACTGAAAAGGTTTAGCAAGTGGTGAGATGTGACCCCAGCCAGTGACACTAACTGTAATTGCTTCGCGTTCACCTTGTGCTGCCTCACAGGGTTTTGGAGGCCTTCATCTGTTATTCCCCACGTTGCAGGTGGATTGTCATCTCCTTGGGGCAGTGATTACCTTTTCATGATGCATGTGCTTTCTTTTATACCAAGGGGCTAAGCAAGCCATGGTGGTGGCTTTTACATGCATCTACAAAATAAATACATTTTACTGTTGGGGCTGAATTATTTTCTGCTGGGACTATTTGCTGGTGACATGAGAAACTTTGTTACAGGAACGCCACGGGACTTATTCTGTTTGGCCTCTGCCTGTGCATTTTTTCTGTCTCCAGTTCTTTAGGAGCGTGGTTTTTCTTTCAGAGCAATTCAGTGACTTGCTGATATTTGTACAATGGGCCAGGGAGAAAATAAAAGAAATAAAAAGGTTTCTCTGCTCCCAAGGCTTTGCCTTTACAATCCATATCTCCTCATCACTTTCTCTCCTTTTTCCTCCGTGAGGAACTCTTGCCCTTATGCGGCTTAGCTCCGCTGACCTTTTTTCTCTCCTGTTTCACAGGGATATGACATCTATTAAAATTGAAAAGGAGGCACAGAAATATCTGAACTCCTTCTGTTTTGACATCATGTTTCTGGTCATGGGATTTTTAGAAGTGAATAGACTGTCCTTTTTCCTCACAAAAGGTATAGTGATTTCCTGTGTTCAAGCATGACTCACGTTGTAGAGTCAGGATGGTTTACTACTCGGAGTAGTTTCCTGATTCTCTGTTTACAATTTTATTCTTTGCTTCCTTCATGTTTTGTGTTAGGTTTTTCCTTAAGCCCTAAATTTATTTTGCTGTTTCATCAGGCTTCACTGTCATGTAAAAGTACTGAGAATATTAATCCCTCTGTATCTTAGGAGCTGTTGGGGCTTTTAGCTGGGTTTGGTGAAGAAATCAACACAGTCTTTAGTATTTTAACATACCTATAACCGAATGAAATGTCAAAAAAGACAAACCTGTGCTTTACAGATATGCTCTTCAGTAGACATGTTCATGACTAAATCTCAGCTCTGCTCCAAAACTAACTTTAATCAGGGCAGAGGCCAAATTATCTTCTGATTTATTACAGCCTCTTTCCCCCAAAACTTCATCTCGAAACAGGCACAGGACTTCTTGCCACTCAGATGCAAAGAGAGAGAGCTTGTAAGGCTGTGTACCGTGGAAAATGTCACCTAAATTTTAACTTCAGAATTTTAATTAAAACCATTTTTAAGTTCTCTTAGTTTGCTCCTTCTTTTCCAGATTAGCTGAACATGACTTTGGTGTCCTGATAGCATCTGGCATTCACGATGCTTTGTTCATAGCAAATTGTTCTAAGTCAAGTTATTGAATATTTGACCTGAAATCTGTGTTGTCGGCCTTTGCACTGCGTTGCTCGCAATGTTTCTATTGTAGGAGGGTTTTTCAGTATTCAGCATGATAGACAAGGATTAAAAAAGTGATGTAGTACAGAGCTGTATCAAATGAAAATCTATTTCTGCATGGATTTGGTATTTTATTTTACTAACTGTGTGCAAAGTCAGATCCTGGGGTGACAGTGCAGGCAAGATGTCTAACCCTGTACTGTTCTGGGACAAGGTTCTTCCTGGCAACAATGTAGAACATCCCTTCAAATAGCAGGAATTTCCAACTAGTGACAAATAGATGTAGGGAAGAACTTAGAGAAGTGGGAAAGTGTGTTTTAGAGGGTTTTTTATGTAAGAGGTGATATTGTGTTCATAATCAAAACTGTGAAGCAATGCTCATTTGTTATGCGAAGACAGGTTTATTTTTGTTCTATCATTATGAATGATGGATGTAAATTGGGTGCAGTCTGATACCTTGATTTTTCTTCTTATGTGAAAAGGAAAATTAAATTTTTAATATAATTTGCACAACAAGTAATAAAGCGGCATGGGAAGCAGAGACCAAAGAACTGTCATGTGAAAGGAAATTTTATTTAGTAAAGTTATGATCTAATTGTGCATCTAATCAATAATGACAAAATCCCTGAGGATAGGTAAGAAGTTAGAGTGAAAAAGAAATTTCTAGTATACCAAAACCACTTTTACCCTAGAGACAGGTAGATAATGCCCAATAATCTATCGATATGATCAAAAATTCTCAGCTTTGTTTGTTCAAGGTACACTGTATGTCCTCAAAATCAAAACAGATTTATTTTAACATTGTAAACATTTGGGTTTAAATGGATAAACGAACAAGACCGTTGGTGCTAGAGGCAGCCCCATGCAGGGGGGGCCTGGGCGTCATGCAGGTGACAGGTAGCAGGAAGGACATCCATGGGAGTAATGAGGAGATGCACGTCCAGAGTATAACAACTACTTCAACTGTGGAAAATACTTCTCCTGACTTCACGATCCATTTGGTGTGTTGAGTGGGTGGGGAAGGTAGAGGGGGGAAAATGATGAATTTTGTGGTTTTGTCCCATTGGACATCCAAGCCTACTGTACCAGGAGTTACTTGCTTCCTCTGGCCCTCGTCTCCCTTCATGACAATGATTTTTGCAAGCCACCTGGATGAAAGTGAAGGAGAAGAAGGTTACCTGTGAGTAACCTTGGCTGTGTTCAAGGAACAGGATCAGCCGTCTCCTGCCCTGGCTCTGCCCAAGGTGTGCTGCGCCCACTTTTGCCACAGTGGAGACTCGGGTTCTTCTCTGTGCAGCCAAGCACCGGTCCTTGCTTTTTACTCTGTAAACCTTTAAGACTGTCCTTGTCTTCTAATGAGTTCAGAGAGGAGTTCTGTGTATGAGCTTATGGATATCGTGCAGTATGCTGTGACCTCAGCAATAGCCTCTGGATGAGCTTCTTGGTAGTGCTGGGCTAGTGGTTGGACTTGATGGTCTTAAATGTCTCTTCCAACCAAAACAATTCTATGATTCAGGAGCTAATTACCATAACTATTGAGTCTTTCTTAAATGTCACCCTATGTGTTTGCTCTGCACAAGCAGACAAATGAAATCCTTAACCTGAGCCATTTGAAATCTAAATGAGGACACAGAGAGGCAGGATGTGCTGTGGAGATTGAGGAAGGATTTGCCTTGGAATTTAATATGTGCTATTTGTTTTATTCTTTGGGCATCGTACAAAAATTACACTTCAGGAGAGACAGAATATGAAAAGACCAATAAATCAAGATGCTGTGTAAGGTACAATGAACAAGAGGAACCAACAAAGCAGGAGAAAAACTTGTTGAGGCTGATTTCATTGGAAGGGTTTATTAGTGGAGGAAGAGGATGAAATATGATGGACTCTGATATTCATCCTGTAATTTAGTGTGTACATGTGCACTACTGTGTTTTCTTCTTCCCCATGCTACACATAATTCAGATGCTCCATTCTGTGCTGATAAGTATTCAGATTTATAACAGTTTTAATTTCTAATCTACTCCTGGTGCCCATAACGTGTATATATTACATCCATATATTATGCCTATTACAAGAAGCCCTTTCTCTCACAGCCTGCGTATATGCTGCTCCTGGCACGTATGCCAAGCAACTGTTGATCTGATTTAGGAAACAGGGTTTCTAGCTCCTGACTAAAACTGTCTGGAATATTCTGACATTTGCTGCACGAAAGTTCAGCAGTCAGATTGCAGCATATGACCCTAAAAGCTTTAAATGACCTCGTGCTTACTGCAAAACAGGTGGAGACTCGCTGAATGCCCTGTTTCATCATTTGCTAGTATAACTAGCTCAGTTTAACATTGGGAGCAAGAATAAAACAATATTGATACTCAGATTGTCAAACATGACGGTACAGTTTGGGTTCCTCCTCTTTCCGCAGACCTCTGGAGCTGTAGGGTCCCATTTTTCTCATTTCTTTGGGCAGCAGAGAGTCACTCCTGTGGCTTTATTGAAGGGACCATCTGAATGACCTCTGTTCCTGAAGTTGAGGGAATCCTGGGTGTGTAATGGGAACTGGGAAGGTTAGTGGAAGACCTTTGGATGGCTGTGCATTTTAAGTACATATTTTGCAGCCCTCTCTGAAAGACTAGCTTCAAATATTGATAGAAAAAAAAATTTTTCATGATCTCATGGGATAATGATTAGGATTTATTCTGTACCTGGTTTAAAAGGGTAAGAAAACAGACTTAAACATAACCATCATGAATTAAATGAAGTAAGTGTAAAGTTCAAAAACTCAAATATATCAGTGCACTGACAGACCCAGGAAGTCTAACGGAATTCAACCCAACTATATGCCATTTCAGGCATTTAAAATATTGAATGTAAAACTACAAATACATAAAGGAATAATTTGTACAAGCTGTCAGTCAGAGTAGAAATACATGTTGTACAAATTTTTCCATTTGTCATAACTGAAGGAAAAGAGAAAAGACGTCAAGGCACACTTTTGGAAATGTGGTTTATTTTAAAGGCAGGATAAATGAGTTATGACTCACAGGGCTGGTAATAAAAAAGAGCATCTTTCACCTCAGAGTCCTTCATTTAAATCCCAGTCCAGGTTGCTGTAGATGCTATCACCTGAAGACTTCTAGGGATCTTTTTATCCTGATGATAAAAACCAGCATGTGGTACTTAAACCAGGAAGGTAAGTGAACAGATGTAGAGACTTCGTTGCTTTCTGATGTCCTGCAGTATGATAAAACTCTTTGAGTATCTCAGTGCTGCCTCTCTGATACATATTCTGTTTGTCCGGTCTTTATGTCTAGATTTCTACATCATGGTCTTTATCATGGTCTCCATGAGGCCAGAGGTCAGCCAGAAATGTGAATTATTAGTAGGACCATGAGAGAGGGTATATATCCAGTACTTACTGTGGGTCATCAGACCCAAACGCTTTATTATATAGACTTGCTTCTCTTCCTTTCTCTGGCCGTGGTATAAAGGAGACCATTACAAGCAAAAATCATCTCTTTTCTGTCATCTAAGGTTTGAATTCATAGGCTTGAAGCTTCCCAAAAACCCAGCTGAATGAAGGAAAGCCAAAGCTCTGTTCATTTAATCCACAACGAAAACTTGCAGCTTGCAAAGTCTGGCCTCGTGATCTGCTGCTCTAGTCAACTTGCTGTATTCTCATTTCTTTCCATGTTAGACTTGAAACACTAGCAAATGGGGAAAGCATAAAATATTTAAAGCCTGTAAGGCACTGCAAACATCAAAATTATCTATCCCACATGTGTGGCATTGCACGGAGTCTTTCAGGGCAGCGTTTGCAGCTTGGGAGCTGTAGAAATCACAGAAATAGAAATAAACTTTGGAATATACGTACGATCCCAGACTTCCCCTCTCGCTTGCTGTCGGGTAGCGCGTGTTAGGTTCCAAAAGAGTAAGAGATTTACTGCGTTGCCTAATGAGTGACTGAAAATGATTGAAGTGGAAGTAAACCTTGGAAAAGCTCTAAATCCCTCCACTCATTTGGCTCTTGCTGAGCTGTTTGTATGAGCTGAAATATTTGTATTTAACTGAAGAGGAGAGCAAGTCAACCTAAGGTTATAAAACTTCCGTTTGGGCCTGAAGGAAACTCATTAATGTCCACAGCATGTGGTCCTCTCATGCCAGGACTGCCACCTGTCATCTGCTTAGCCTGGAAAGCTTTGACTAAGAGAAACGTGCGGGAGGGTATGTATATAAATTGCAGAATAAAAAGGGTACTGCTGTCCCTAGGGAAGAAGTGGAGAGTATTTGAATCAAAGTGGTTGCTAAGCTTCCCCTGCCCACTGTCCAGATAAAGCATATTTAGAATTTTGTGGCTTTTTTATTTATTTATCTGCGATCTCTTCCTGTGCTATCTCTTTGGACTAAGTTGCCTGGAGTTCAGGAAGCAGAAGAAAAGTAGTGGCTTAAGGTGTGTAAGAACCTAATAATGAAAAATGAAGAAGAATTAAGCAGGCTTGTAATAAGCCCCGCCAACCTGGGGAAGTCCCCTAATAATAAATCAGAAGAGCAAGGGATTGAATAAATGAATCCAAATATGTCCTGTGTCATTCCTAATAACACTCTGCTTGAAGGAAGGGTTTTAGTAATAAAAAGTGTTGTTAATAAAGAAGGCTCTTGGTGGCCGTGGGGATTTTTTTCTTGATAACAGCGGTGCCAGTTGGCACTGGATTTTCTGGGTAATTTTCTAACATTTCTAATGAAGTAATACATTAAAGCTACTGCAGGGATGTGCATGCTCAGATTTTTGTTGCTGCTGTTTTTTTAATTACCATCTTTGATGCAAAAGGTCAAAGGATAAATATTTGACTTGACTGAATCTCCTGTGGGTCCACAGTAGAACTTCCAGGTTGTTTCATACCAGAAGTGGGTTCAGGGAGGCTGTTAGCACAGCTGTAGCTGCCACATGTGGAGGTGCAGCGTGTGGAAAGGATGTTGTGGCTGTCTCAACATAAGAGTTTGCGTGGGTGAGGTTCCTTCCACCCATTGCACAGAGGGTTCAGCTGCTGTTCAGCCTCCCAGCTGGTGTGTAAATCCATATTGCTCCAGTCATACTGTGGAGGTAGAATGACAGGTGCCAGCTGAGGTTTTTGCATCGGTAACATCTTCACTTCTGTCAGTAGAAGGCTGATAGACCTACAGGCTCTAGCTGACATATGATCCGGTCCAGTCTGAGAGCTTGATGCTACTCAGGGTCTAGAGCACAAGTCCTGTGAGGAGCGGCTGAGGGACCTGGGGTTGCTGAGCCTGGAGAAAAGGAGGCTCAGGAGAGACCATCAGGGGAGGCTTAGGTTGAATATTAGGAAAAATGTTTTTTTCCCCCGAAAGGGTTGTGAAGGGCTGTGCCAGGCTGCCCAGGGCAGTGGTGGAGTCCCCATCCCTGGAGGGGTTTCCAAGCCGTGGAGATGTGGTGCTGAGGGATGTGGGTTAGTGGTGACTTGGCAGTGCTGAGTTAATGGTTGGACTCCATGATCTTTTTTCGGGGGGGAGAAAAAAAAGTTTCAATTTGGACTGAAAACAGAACTAAATAAACATAAATGTTTTGTGGGGAAAAAAAAAAAAATCCTGCATTTTAGGCAGCATTGTTTGGAGCAGATGCCCTTCGTTCATGAATCTCGTATTTTTGTACATTGTAGCTAAAAGCCAAACCTTCAGTTGAGTTAATTGACTTCAGTGATATCCCAGAAGGTACAAATCGAAGCGTATTGTGTCTACTTGAGAACTTCTTTTTAAATCATTCATTCACTCTACTGAATGCTGCAGTTCAAGCAGAAAAGGAGGAGAAAGCTGCTGTTTTCTTCTGCATTCTTCTTTTTTGGGAGTATGAACTGGATGTTAATCTCTGGCACAGAAACATCTGAATATTTAAACAGAAGAAAAGGTTCCTTAGACGCTTTTCTAATGAAGCCTTTTTGCTTTTATTTTCCTGTCCGGTTTAATTGCATTTTCTCTTGCAAGGAAATTTTCCTTTGAGCTTCTTTCAGATGGCACAGAAGAAGAATGAGCATGACAGTTTATTAACTTCACAACAGTTCTTGGCCTGGTTTTCAAATATGAAGAGGAGACTTTTTTGATCGTGTAATTTAACTGCCATTATCTTTAGATTTATCTGAGTATGAGGCATGATATGCCTAGTTACGTGCCTTCATATTTCAACATCATATAATCAACAGCCCCCTATATGATAATTGTTTATGAAGAGATTCTTCCATGTTAGTCAGCTTGAGTTGTATTTACTGAAAAGTAGACCTGCTCAGGGGAATATCTCACCCTATTGAAATGAGGAAGATATTGTTTAGTACGAGAAAAGGAACTTAACCCCAAAGAGATACGGAGTGAGTCATTAGAGTAGAATCACAGAGTTATTACAGCAATAGCTGGTTAGGAAGGTGTATTTGCCAGCACATCATGACTTAGACTTATTCCTCCTGAAAAATAAGTAAAGAAAATTTACTATTAATGGAAGTAGTTTGGATCCTGCAATGTTTGGGACAATCCGGTTATGTAACTAAGCTTAAGATATTTGTTGAGTAATTTTACTCAGGTTCATACTTCATAGATCCATTTTTGGCTATATGCATTCAAAGGTGGAATGCAAAACTTCTTTCATCTGGCTAGGTGAAGGACTTCCAGAGGTGTGCTCTTTCATGAAAATCATGTTCTCTGTCTCGCTAACAAGTCTTTGCTTCTAGCTGTAATTAATACAAGAATTGATCACCAATTTTGCTTTGCACCAAGGAATCCCAGTTTATTTACTTAAGGCAAGAAATATTTAAGACCTACCAGATTACATTGTATTTCCAATTGCATTCTCAGTGCTAGCATCAAAACTTGCCCTTTGCTCATCTACACAGCGTGTACTAGTATTTGTATTTTTCTGTATGCTAGACAAATGTCCAGAAACCCACCTGAGTAACTGCAGTATTTTCACTATCGATCATATAGTGATTTTCTGTCCCTGTTGTTTGGGTTATGAGAGCTTCAGAAATAAATAGCATCTATTTAAATCTATTTATGGCCAGTGGAGTTGTGAAAAGGTTTAGATAATTATATCTGCGTTTGTCTATACACTTGTCTCTTTCAATTAACCTTTACTTTCCTGTCCATTAAATGTTGCCATTATAAATCCACATTTTCATCTTTTCTGTTCATTGATGTTTAGATTTCAGGTAGGAAAAAGGAAACACCAAAAAATGAAGGTACTAAAGTCAAGGAGTTGGTGGATACAGTGTTTGTAAGGTGTGCTAGTGTGCAGAGATGTAGATACCCTCCTTTATCCATGGATGTCTCTGTCCTCAAGTTTCTGATGATGCTTCTCATATGAATTTCACTGTCCCGTGGTCACTGTGGCAAAGACTGGCCCCAACCTTCACACTTCTCACCTGTTCTTTCTTGTTTGCAAGAGTAAGGTCCAGCAGAGTATCTCTCCTCTTCTGGTTCTTGATCATCTGTGTCAAGAAATTGTCATCAGCGCACTTCAGAAACCTTCTCAGTTGCTTGTGCTCTGCTGCGTTGTCCTTCCAGCAGATAGAGAGGTAGCTCAAGCATTATTACTTTTTATTGTTAAATATCGTGGTGGCTGCTGGGTTGGATATTGGATAAGCATGTAGCACAAGGTGATTTGTGTCTCAGAGGATGAGGGGGAAGTTTGTGGAAAACTTAGAAGGACAGCTGTTGAGTTGAACACTCAGGGAATCAATGCTGGAGCCCTCAGCAAAGTATTGCCTATGGAAGTCAGAGAAACAGGGCTCTGTATAGTCTTGGCGGGTAAGTAGGGTCATGTTAAACACACAAGCCCCTCCCATTTATGTCTCCTCAAAATGCAAACACTTTTCAGAGCTCTGGAATTTGACTAGCGTACAAAGGTACCAAAAAAAGTTAAAGATACCCTTTGCTATGTTCTTTGTTGTTTCTCTTCAAAACAGCTAATTGCTATTTTGATTTTCTTTTGCTAAACGATACACTTCATAAATAATACATTGGGCAAAATTCATCTCTTGATGTAATTCCATTATAGTATAGCTTGACTGTCGTGAAGTAATATAAGGGGTGCATTTGGCTGAGAAAATTTACATGCTCTCACAAGGACTTGATGTCTTTTCAAGCTGTGTAATTAGAAACCAAACAATTACTACAGTAGGTCAACGACTGTCTATTCCATGAAGAGCACATCATATTGTTAGAGAAATTATAGGTGGTTTTCCGTGCCACTGCACAGCGCTTTGTGAGGTTAAGCAAGGTCACGGAATATGAAAAACCAGAAAAGCTTGCGAATACCTTTTTTATTATTTCTACAGATGTATTTTAATAATGAATTTTAGCACTGTAAATTTAAATGTTGGGATTTTTTTTTTCTTGCTAGTTCTATTTTTCAAAGCATTTGAGAGAATCTTTTCTTGCAGGGTTGGTTGCCACTGAAGCGAGATATATGGCTGTCTTAGAGAAAGCAGAATTTTACAAGATAATGCTTTTCAATCTCCTAACTGTACATTTCCAATCCTTCATAGATTAGTAATCTTATCCTACTCCAGCCTGTATGAAAAGACTAAATAGGAGAGACTTCTCATAGGCCTAAAAGATTTTTCTTCTTTCAATCTGTTCCCTCAAAAATTGGATAAGTTGACTCACAACAAAACTCAGTATGTATTAGGAGGCTGCCACCCGGGATGAACAGATCCGTATATTTTCATTCTGAGGGCATTTCTGCAAGTCTTCCTTTTACACTTTTGCAGACACCTTCTTGAAAAATCAGGAAGGATAAACTCAAATATGAAGACCTGGGAAATAAATGGCAAGAAAAAAGGGGTATGTTAGAATGGCCCATAATATTTATCATCTTTCTCCTTTACTTTTAATGTCTTGACTTCCCAGAAAAGTCTGAATTTCGTTCTGCAGAAACAAGCAGAGCATAGTTTTTAATGAGACCTTTTAGGAAGGTCTTAAGTTGAAATGGAGCTAACCATGATGCAAAAAGATCTCAAGTTGTGGATTTTGGTCATGGAGGAGGCAAACAACAGGTTGTTTTGTTTTGTTTCTTGTAACATAAAAAGCTGCAGCCTGGGGATCAAAGGATGGCTAATGAGTAAATAGCGCTGAGGAACATGCTATCAGCGTGAAAGGAGAAGTATTTAGTATCAAAACCAGTTATTATTCAACAGCATGTGATGATTTTAATAAAAAGTTGGGTGTACAGTTTTGTAATAGTCAAAGAAAACCTAGAAAAATATTTTTCAAAAACCCCACAGACAGCAGTGCTATAACATGTTGCGTTTAAACACTCAACACACAATTTAAATAACGTTTGATATGTTGTATAGGAACTGGAGTGCAAAGTGTTTGCCCAACTAGAGCATACTGTGATCCAGCCCATCTGTTCTGGCAAGAGCTAGTACGTAAGACTCCTTCTCATGGAATTTAATATACAGATGAATTTGCTCTTGCCTTTCCTAACCTGTAACCATTTTTAAGTGAGCAGCTAGGAAAGAAAAAGCTAGACTCTCTCATTTAGAAGAAATTGCAATGATTCCAGATACTTCTCTGATGCAAATTTTTATATGTATAAAAATGTTAAGTCCCATTTCCCATGAAGAAACCATAGAAGACTTCAGTGTCTAATTTAGGCTAGAATTAGGTGAACCTCCTAGATCTGACATCCCCAGCATCTGCTGCATGTGGTTCTTCAGATGAAAACTTTCTGGTCTGTGAGCTTCTCAGTGGGCCACTCTACCAAGTGCTGAGTGAAGAACAGGCTGCCCAGGGAAGTGGTGGAGTCACCATCCCTGGAGCTGTTAAAAAACCAAGTAGATGTGGCCCTTTGGGACATGGAGGTGTTGGGATGAAGGTTGGACTTGATGATCCTAGAGGTCTTTTCCAACCTAAATGATTCTATGATTCTAAGTAGTAACACGGGCAAGGACTTTCTTAGGACTGTCTGTGCTGAAGCTGTTTTTATTTGTTGCTTGCCTTTTCCAACCTAAGGTTGAGAGGAGGAGGGGCCCAACAGTCACCAGGTTCTGCAAAGCCTACTACTAATATTCCACTGTGCTGGACAAATCTTGCATTAAGCGTTCCACATTTTTGCATACAAAGACCCTTATATTTTACTTAATCAGGGAATCGACTCAAAACTTGTTCTTTACACATGGCTGGTTACCTCAATAGATTGTAAGGTATTAAATGTGTGAAATAGTCTATAAACCAGCTGCAGCCAATTAATCCTAATTTCACAGCTCCAAGGAGGAGTCTTGAAAGTACCTGCAAATACTTTGTTAGTGACCTTTCTGATATGTGCACCCTACCTGTCAATACCATTTATTACTACTGCTATTTAATTCCTCTTTTATTCAAATTAAATACCTTCTAGCCATTCAAAAACTGAATTATGTTGCTACTTCTTGCAATTGTCACACTAGTTAATTAGCTCTTGGCATGCCTGAGTGTCTGAAGAAATTGGGAAAATGATTTGTAATTGTTCACTGAAGTACAAAGAAGCACTTAAAATAAATAAAGCCACGTAAATGAAGTAGAATAGATGCATATTTCAACCTAATTTAGGTGAAAGTTTTTATTTTATCAGCAAAAATTAGAAAAGCTCATTTATTTTATATGCAGGCTATGTGTTCACCACCTCTGCCTGTACCTGAGATTAGCAAGGTTAAAAGGTATAACAAAAATAGTGGAAAAAAAGAAAAAGTGGGGCTTTATAGAAGCAAACTGCCAAAGAAAATGTAAAGAGTTCCTCCCATCCAACTTCTAGCATTAAACTGATTCTTATTGCTAGTTTATATTGTAAATGTGATGAACTGGAGATATTTGAATATTAGAGTAGCTGGTTCCTCGGGGTCTGTGGAACCCTAAGCTCCCAGGTCTGGGTCTTAGGACCTCTTAGGGTAACTTGAGGAGTCTTCACTGGTACCAAGCATTGAAGCCAACCCGAGTAACCAGAAGATAATTTCTCAGTCTCCTTCCTTCAGGTAGCTGTGGGGCTTGAGAAATACAATGGTACCAGGCAACACTTTTACTTTCCTGAGTCTTGTACCTCAGACTTATGTGTGAATGGGAGATTCAACAAGCTTCCAGAGAACCCTCCTCAGTAAATTTGTCCTAATTGTCATACAGGGGATGACAAGGCTTTCATTACTACTTCAAACGCTGTCCTGTTGGAGTATTATACCCAGCTCTGGAGTCCTCAGCTCAAGAAGGACATGAACCTGTTGAAGGTGACTTTTAAAGGTCCCCTCCAATCCAAAGCACCTTGTTTTAGAAAGGTGGTTTAATCCACGCACGATGTGGGGAAGCATAGTGTGCATATGCAGAGGGAGAAATGGAGCCTGGAAAGTAGGAATTTCCAAAGCCCTGTTACCTGGTAGCTTGTTGTTTAGCAAATATTCTGTCTTCCAAGGAGTCGCGTATCTACAAATGGGGATGCCAAGTGCCTTGTTAATGCAGAACTTAAGGTACTGCAACAGTGGTGCCACATAATTAGCTTGACAGACCGATAGATTTTCCAATAGAACTGATGATATAAACCTTTTTATTATTATAATTTAGATCAGGTGTTGTAGCCTGTTGATGAAAATCAATCCGGAATTAAAGACTCGGAGTCTGCTTGTAATTTTGGTCACCTTGCGTAAGAATTATCTCTGGCTCACTTCCCTGTTGCTGCTTCTCTGCTCACTGTAATTCAGACTTTGAGAAAAATAAGCTGCTGGTGGTACTTTAACGCTCATAATTTGATCAAGAAAGGCAATACGGTGTGGAAAATGAATTTTCCTCAACAGGAGCTATTTCAAGTAACGTTGCAGTATTTACCATTTAAATTTGTCAAGTACCAAACTGTTGTCTTTTCTGACACTCTAATTTTAGTCGCTCCTACTCTATTTATGACTTTTCTGAACAAATTACTGTACAAAATATAGCAAACATACTTTTTAGTCATGCTCTGCCCGCGCGTCAAGGCGTAAGGCGATGTAATTGAAACGTTTGCTGTAGCTGGTGAGGATCTATGGTGCTATAGCTGGATTCGAGTGCCACAATTGAGATGATGGGTGGGAAGCTGTGGCTTCTGGAGAGGTGGGCTGGTGTCTCCTGCCTTCCCTTCTGGGGTACATCTCAGCACCAAGCTCGTTCTGGTCACCTCAGAGGTGAAAGCCAGTTATAATACAGCCTTCGCCAAAGGAGTATTCAGCCTGTGATGGAGTAGAGATGATGCATGACCACAAGTGATGCTTATTCCCTGTTCCCTTGTTAGCAGCTTGGCTTCATCTACATGGTATAGGAAGAATATTTTGCAATAGAGTGAGTTGCTTCTTAGTAGCATGTTTATATGGCATGTGTAGAGACATCTTTGCTCAGGCACCAGTATTACTCCTGGTGTGAAGCAGGTTTGGAAAGCAAGCCTGTACCTTCGTGGTGACCAGCAGAAAAGCTCGGGAAGGTGGGGATTGCTCCGCGGTGGAGCATGAGCCCCCTTCCATGGGCAGGCTTCCTCTGCAGGTGGTGTAAAAAGGAAGGTTATCTTTGCCTCCTAGATAAAGCAGAAAGTCTCTCTCAAACTTAATCCTCTCCCTGCTTTGTCTCCTCTTTCCTTTTCTTATCTTTCTCTGAGATTATGTATTTTTTTTTCTCCTGTTCAAGTCTAAGAGGGTTGCAGCCACTTTAAGATGGACTGCAGCACTGGTGTAGAGGAATAGGAGAGACAAAGGAGAAGCTCTGACGGGAGGATGAAATGACATGTGGTTTGGGGACTGGTGCAGAGACAGCTTTGATTGACGTGAAGCACAGGAAAGGCGTAAAAAGCAATCCCAGGGAACTATTACAGATCTCTGAGGGCAGAATGGAAAGGCAGACTAGGAAATGTTTATGCAGATGGTGACAGTGGCTCTGTGGAAAGGCTGGGACACCGAACATGGGGATGTGTTCAGCACTGAGTCACAATTGTGGTGTTCACTGTAAGATTTTAGCAGGAACAATTTCAGAAAGGATTTTCGTGGATGGCATGGAAGCTTTGAGATGTTACTGATACGAATGAGTTCAGTGATGTGTTATTGCTCCATTAACAGACAAGGTAATTTGTTAGCAAGGGTGATAAGCAAGGCAAAACTCAACTCAAACATCTTGGGTACAAGCAGAGAAGTGTCAGGGTATAACCATGGCAGCTGCTTTTGCTAGATACAGCTGCTCCATTAATCTGTCCCATCTGCAAATCCTTAGACATTTGCAACACTTTTGCCAGGCTGGGAGAACTTGGAGTCCAAAGCATCGTCCTTTAGGTGAGCCCGCATCTCCCCCAAGGCAGCTGGATGCTCCTCCAACTCCATCTGTACTATTTACTCCTGCCTGGTCTGCCCCATTTACAACAAAATACCTGGTGAGCCATTTCTGAAGTGGTTCATATTGCAGGGGATGGTAGCTGGTGACTGCAGCGGCTCTCTGAAGAAAAGAAAGACATTTTCAAAGGTTTGAGGCATCAGTATGTTCAGAAAGAATCACTGTTTGTGAGAGAAATAAAGACGGATGGGGAATCAGGCTTGCTGAAGCTTCTACATATGTTTTCAATAATCCAGAATGAACTGTTACATTTGGCAGAGAGCCATGGAAATCAGAGGGTGTAATCTTATAACTAGGAAATTAGGATCTATAAAATGCTTTAAGTACACAAGGGGGAATAAACATATGTAATAAATTACTGTTCAAATGAGGAGAGCTAGCAAGGCAGCTCCTAGGCAAAGGGTGAGAATGAGAAGAAAAATGGAACCTTTTTATTTCCTGCAGAATGTTCTGAACCACGCTCTCTTGGGTATTTAGAAAACTTTTGAAAACGAGAGAACATTTGTCAGTGGCTTGGCTAGGTTACAAAAAAAATAGCTCTTTGTGATCTCTTTCACTGTAGTTCCTATTAGGCCAATGCAAAGGATTTTGAGTTTGTAGAAATAGAATCATAGAATGTTCTAGGCTGGAAGGGACCTCTGGAGGTCATCTGGTCCAACCTCCCTACACAAGTAGGGACATCTCTACCTAGGTCAGGTTGCTCAGAGCCCCATCAAGCCTGACCTTGAATGACTCCAGGGATGGGGCCTCCTCCACCTCTCTGGGCAGCCCGTTCCAGTGATCTATCACCCTCGTGTTAAAGAACTTTTTTCTAATATCCAACCTGAATCTATCCTTTCCTAGCTTAAAACCATTACTCCCTGTCCTTTTAAACCCTTTTAAAGTCAGGCTCAAGTGTGCAATGGGGTTAATTCCACTGGAATCTCTGCTTGTTTGAGGAGAATAAGGTAAAAGCAATGTGTAAAATGGGTAGCTGAGATATTTTGAGGATATCTGTGAGTGCAAGCCCTGGAAGTAGGCTGGAGCACAGGCTTTTTGTCTGTGTCTTCTGTCTTTCATCCCAACTCTTCGGTTAGCTGTGTCAACCTGTGACAGAGGTCAAACAGAGAAAGATCTGCCCTGTTGGGGGAAAAAACCCATCAGAATAATATTATCAACCGCAGTTTGACTAAGGCAGCATGAAATCATCAAAACGGAATGGTATTTGTAAATTAAAATTGGCAGAACGACCTCAGACAATTAGAATATTGTGATTGTCTTTCTAGTGGGAGGGATTTTGAAGAACTGTGTTAGCTTTTATATTAAGCCTCAAGTTAGACTTGGAATGAGATGGTAAAGATACTGGATGCAAATTTTTCTGAAACAAGACTATTTCCGTCTCATCTTGATAATTAAAGGCAGGAAAAAATTCTCATTGCTTTTTGTGCCTTTTCTTTTTTTTTTTTTTTTGGAAAGCGAGGTTTTCACTATTTCTACTTTAATTTTACAGTTTCTGGTCTAGTGGCCTCTCAGTTCCCCAGTTCAAGCAGCACTTTTCCTTTCAGTGGTGCGTGTGAGAGCAGAAGCAATATTTAAGATAAAAATACTTTATTTCAGTGTTTATCTTGGTGAACAATGTTCCTTGTGAGACGCAGCCTGTGGGATCAAGTTTGATATCTAAATAAAGGCAAAGAAAAAGAAAACTTGAGTTCATTTGTTCTCTTCATGTGCTCTTAAGCATTCGATTAAATGCTTGCCTAGATCAGGGCTGGAATAGCCAGACATGTTGGACATCCTTCCATCTAATACATGTTTATAGCTTGAATAGATTGATTTATTAGATGTAATTATTTTTCAAATAATGGCTGAGTTCTGTATGAGCATATGATAACCGTTGTCACAACTACAAACCCCCTTTTCAGTGACAAATGAAAAGCACTTCTGAAATATTGTCCAACACTGGGAATTCCAAAAGTGTCTTATAATTATGAAATTAATAATGATGATGCCATTAATCTGTCTTACCATTGTACCTTGGAAACCTGTCTTCTGGTTTTAATACCAGGCTCTGTGTTATGCCCAGCAGCTTCACCGAAGCATTTTGTAGTGTTTAATTACCTCCTTCAAATGATGTATGGAGTAGGATGGGGGAATGAAGACAACAAATCAGTTGGAGATGGTTGGTGTCCTGCAGAAGAGAACTTTACTGTGGGGGCTTTATAGGGTGGAGCAAGCAGTTAAAGGATGACTTACTGGCTAGAAAATCAGACTGCAATTCTTTTTTGTCAACTCACAGGCCATGGTCTGCCCTCATAATTTCTCACCAGCTTAGTCGTAGTCACATGGAATCAAGAAGTTTGTGAATGGTGGTGTGAATACGGGCTGCAAACGCACAAAGAACTATTCGCTCTGGTGTCATGAGACATAAGAGTCTGGTCTTTTCTATTTCATGTTAGTGATTCAGGCTAAGAGCTCAAGAACTGATTTTATTTAAATTGAAAATGAAATGGAAAGCGTGCTCGAGACCTGAGGTTGCAGCACAAGATGATTGTAGAACTTTATGGAGGTGTTTACTTTTATAATAATAATAATATAGCAGGGAATCATATCTATTTTTGTTTGGTTTTTTCTGAATGTATGTACCACTAGAGTATCAAAAACTGCCTAATCACAAATAGTCCATGCTATTTTAACAATATAACACTCCTTTAAAGCTGTGAAAATATACTTTAACAAAATTTAACCCAATGCTTGATTTTTTTCTCTTGCATGGGTTTCAATAACATTTTATATAACATTATTTATATTATTTATAACATTTTTACATTTTTAGCAGACTAAAATCTATTGAAGTACCCAGTTTAGCAGAACACATTTTGCATTTGCACATGTATCTTTTTGCTTTAAAAGGTTATTCCATGCCATTCTATCCAGACTTCCAAATGTGCCCTGTGTGACCTCTGATAATTACAATATAATTCAATTGTGAATAATAACCAGGAAATATTAATGCATACCTGTTGTGATCCGTTTAGACATTAAAAGACAGTGTAAAGACTAAATATTGTGCACCTGCAATCTCCTGACGTAGGTGCCTTAGACAAAAGACAGGTTAATAACATAATCTCTGTTTTTATATATATATATATATAAAATCTCTCTAATAACATAATCACTATGAATTATTTGCTCCGTCCTTCCTGTACAATGTTTCTGATGGAATTTTCTGTTGCATTAAATGTGCTCCTTCTTTCTTTATGTGTTACGGCAGTTAGCTTAGATCTCTTGGGAGAAATAAAAATTGATATTTATTTATATTCTGCCTTCTAAACAGGCAGAAAGAAGCTGCCTAAACCAGATAGTCTCTCTTTGATGAATTGGAATGTAAGTAGGAGTGTAGGAAATGCTGGTCTAGCCTAGCTCCGTTCAGTGGCTTGTTGGACAGGGGAACAAGGTGTCAGAATCCTGCTCAAAATGTTTATGTATAAAAAATTATGATTTTAAAAAACTTGAGACCTCCCCAAAGAGACAAGGAAGATACAGTTAAAAGCGGGGCAAGACAGGATGAAAAATCTGCAGAAAATGAAGGATAAAATAGTGGAATTTTGCTGCAGAGGATGGAAGGCAGAACATGCTTGGTTATAATATTCCAGCCAAAGCTCAGACCTCCCCATATGGTCAGAAACATAATTGCTACCGTGTGTCAGAAGAGGCTCAGCAAAAGATGGCCAAAGAAGTGCGAACGCAGAGCAGGCACATCACCCAGCACCAGGAGGGGAGGTGGAAATAGATGTTCATAGTCCCAAGGCATGGACACTGGCTTGAGACTCCTGATCGATTGTGTTCGGTGGTGTTCATCACGGCTCAGCTTCAGAGGGAGCCAGACCAATGTGTCTGTTCTGAGTGAATTAATGAGTTGCATTTGAGCTGAGAAAGGGAAAGAAAAATCAGACTCTACAGGGCAGTCGCCAGAGCAAAATCTAATACCCTTCGCTGCAGTTTTAAACCAGGCTGAGAAGTGGTTCTTGGCTACTGTGCAGTGATAAAATTAAGCAGTAGTTCAAGCAGAAAATACCAGCTCATCTTGATCGAAGGAAGTGGTCACAAAGGCGCGGATCAGCCTCATCAGCACCTCCAGCTCCTGAAATATTTGCTTCCCTGGGTATTTATTTAACCCCTTACTCCTAGGCAGGAATGCCTCAGAGGTCCCTGGGCTGCAGCGGTGGTCCATGCTGCTCTGTCCACAGCGTCTATCTCCTGTGCTAACCTGGCAGCTGCTCCCCATTTCTCCCCATGGCTTCTCTTTCTCTTCTCCCCCATCTCTGGCAGCTGACATCGCTCACGCTGTGCACATCTGGCGTGGAGCCGCATCCCCTCCCCTCAGCAGCCTGGCACAGCTGCTGCTTCTAAATGAGAGCTGGCCAAGCAACTGCTCCTAATGATTCCCCTGACAGCTCTTTTCCACTTACTGATCCAGCTTTCCTATTCACCACCTGCTTGATTTCCCTTCCCCAAGCACCCCGGCTGCTCAAACCCACACTCTGAATCCTCTGCCCACGAGAGCTGTGCTAATGCTGCTCTCCCCACACCTCCGGCTCAACAGTTCCTACCGTCATCCTTGGGTTTCAAGTAGCAAACCACTGGATGGAAGATTAGTTCTCTTGCTCTCTGTTTTGCCATGTTCCAATTCAGGTTAATACTGGAAAGAGGACAAAGCGATGCTGAGGTTCTGAGTTACAAACCAAAGCTTGAGCTCTTGAGCTGATTATTGGGCATCCACCACCTCTTAGCCTGGGAAGAAGATCATTCTAGTAGTCGTGCTGTTGTGGGAGGGCTGTCCCACGGGTGCCGTCAGTCTTCTTAAAGTTCACTTGTGTAGTAACAACCCTGGGCAGCCAAACTCCAATACGCTAAATCACCACTTTCTGAGACCTAAATCTGATGCAGACCTTGCTTTGGAAATTAATCTCCATTTACTGTTTTACCACAGAACATCGCTAGTCAGGAATTTTTAGGATTAATTGCTCTTCATTTTGGTAGGATCTTCTTTCCTTTCTCTTTTCCATTTTGAGAGGAATTTTGTATACCACAACTGAGCTGTTCTTTCTCAAAATCAAAGGAAACCAAGGCCCCCTAAATACCTGGAGCCTGGAAAATTCAGCCAGAATATGGGGATGGCCATGTTGAGTGCTACGTTCTGAGACTAGGGAAGCAAACATCAGTGTTCTCCTGCCTGTGCATTGCAAGCCTTGAATGGTCAATAACCTTTTATATGCATTGGTGGACTGAAATGATTACAATTCATTTTTATATCAAAAAAACACAACAGAATGTAACTTTATAGCCTTTTAAAGCCATCCGAGCAGTGAAGTAGGAGCTCCAGCACTGTTGAAGGGGTCAGTCCCTGCTTCAGAAGCTGTGAACAGAGGATGCCGTGGGCATTCTGGCAAAAGAGAGTAGAAAGAATAGGGAGTTCCCCGTGGAAAAATACAGAGAGCAGGAGGACCAGGATGGTTTTCTTCAAAGCATCTTTTGTGGATGCTATCAAACGTGACTGAAATGAGTAGACCTAATTCTAACGTCTCCTGCTTTTCAGTTCCACTGACTTCCTGTCATTTTTGAGAAATTAGTTTCTTAGCAGGGAATGTTTCAATTTTCTTTCTCTCATTCCCACCAGTCTAATGATTCTTCCCCATCTTAATAAGCACAATGAATGTGCTCCATTAATGGACAGGGGCATTAGAGAATAATGTCATTTCTGAAAACTCTTAATACATTTTACAATTAAGAAGGCATTGATTCAAGGTCTTTTTCAAATAGGAAAAACCCAAGTCATTTCCCTAGTGACATGTACTG
Source organism: Eurystomus gularis (assembly GCA_013400335.1). Classification (NCBI taxonomy): domain Eukaryota; kingdom Metazoa; phylum Chordata; class Aves; order Coraciiformes; family Coraciidae; genus Eurystomus; species Eurystomus gularis. Next base: position 657,401 of record VZZY01024434.1, on the reverse strand, counting down.
CCCTATGAGAAGTGGGTGTTCTGGTAAGAAAGTCTATTTGATTCTTTTTTTTTTTTTTCCTCTCACATGTTGGTTCATTTGGATGAATCAGCTTTGCCTGATCCCCCAACCTGGCTGAAATACTCGTTTGCAAATAGCAAAGGGCTGTTTGTGTCAGGATTTTATTCCAAATTTTGAATTCCAGCCCAAGAGAAATAGAGAAGAAAATGTAAAACCACAGTCGCTTGCATTTACATATGCAAAATTTAAATCCCAAACTACCAAGTTTTTGAAAATGTAATTATTTCGTGTCACAAATTCATGATGCATTCTTTACTCCATGGTTCCTCCTCCATTTGATTCCAATAGATGGATGCTTTGCTTGCAGCGCTCAACTCTGCTTAAGGTGTGAAGCTAAAAACATCTGTTAAACCAAGTTTTGCCACTTTGACAGCGAAGGGTGTGCTTGTCCAGCCACGTGCAGATGGTCATGGCATAGTGAGCTATAAGTAGTGTTAAATTCATGTAGACACATCAGCAGGTGATTTTGCGTTGCCTCGCAAGACCCACCTATCAGGTTTTTCAGGACTTCATGATCAGGTGACTGAAGGGAAATTCAGATTATCCTGGCTGCGCTTTGTCATGGAACACTCTTACAGGTTTCCTTCAAATGAAAATAAACGAGGAGCATTCATTCCAGGAGACCAGCCTAGTTCAAAGTCAGTCCCTCCATAAGCTCTAGCCTGGATGTTTTGCTCTATGGACCTGCTTCTACTACACTGCGTTGTTTGCCGTGTTGCTTCTATTGCACACACAAGCTTATTTGTCTTAGTAATAAGTTTGAATGGGCAAGACGATCAATTATTTTAAGTATTACTCTTTACAAGGAACCGAAATCACTTTTTTTTCTAATCTCACCCAGTATTCCTGTGTGTGATTTTCAGACTCTTTGATACATCCAGGTAGCTTTGCTTTGTTGTTTTACTTGTCTGCTGCCAGCTGCAGCTTATGTTTATTCTTTGAAAATGTTGCATGGACTGCAAACTTATCAGGTGCGAAAGGGCTGCCTTTAACTTACCTAAAATTGTCATTGTTTATACTCTTTTAACATGGTGGTTCATCGTATGCATGAGCTGTAATCCCAGCAGGCTAAATCCTCTTTTATAAAATTAGATAAAATATAATTCCTGTAAGTTCTGTACATCCTGCAGAGTCGTGGGCTAATTCAGAGCACTTGTTCTCTAAGGTGTGATGCATTCTCCATGAAGGACCAGCTTTCCCTCTCACTGTATCTACTACTACAGAGCAGGTTAACAGTTTAATTAATCTCTCATTATTTCTTGTCATGGTTGAGGCAGCTTGAGAGGACTGATGGCATCAGGAAGATGGATAACTTATGATTTATGTGATGAGAAAGACCAACATTTACTAATGTGGGGCATCACTCACAGCAACAGATCATTTCACTCTGTAAAGACAAAACCCAGCCATCTGGAATACTCTCGGCCAACCTCCTTTGAACCCATTAGCAAGACAAGGCTGGTGCTGGTGGCTTTCCCATTCCCTCTCCATATGTTTTAGGTTGATGATATGGGTTAGAATACATTGGGTATGTCTGCACTTCATTTGTTTTTTGGTGGTGTAAAATGAGAAGGGAAGGAGACACTTCTGTTTTTCTCTTTCATTGTTAGTAGGGATTAAATTCATTATTTACTAAGACTTCTAGAGAGTTAAATTAATGACTCACTTCACATGAAAATCTGGAACTTTCTTGCCAAAAGCTAACAAGAAAAACTGCTTTATCTGATTATGGGTGACTCAGAAGATTTTTGTGTTCTGAAGAATGAAAGAAGTAAAACATAAATTATCTAAACAGAAAAGCATTGGGTTTAGGTGACTAATTAAGATAGGAAAAAATGGGCATTTCTTAAACAAATACATCTGCAAAAAAATAGATTTAGTGAAGCGAGTTTTATCTTCCTATGTTAGAATTTGTTGTGGCTTCTGCTTAGACCTCTACTACTGGTTTTGTGGTTAGTGCCACTTGCAGGCTTTGGTATTCTGCCCATGGTTGTGTCTTTGGGAGCAAGGTCCTTCTGAGTATCTAGACATTCCTGCCATTATCCTGGCAGTATTGCTGCTAGGTAGTTAGGAAAGTGTTGTAGTCCCCACGTAACATGTCCAGAGTTGAGATTCAGTGTGGTTAAAGGTTTTGCTCAAAGTTATGGAAGGACATTGGTAGCAAGAGCTCAGGAAGAAGCAGAAGGGGTTTTGAGTTCAGGTTTAACACGTCATTGGTAGGACCAATACTTTTTTCCTCGTAATTGACAGTTTCTGGATTCCTTCTAACTCTCATCGTTATTTTTTTCCTCTGATTTCATCTACTGAGAGGAAAAAAAAAAGTATATCTTGACTTTCAACTTGCTACTCCCTATCCCAGCCATGCCCATTCCCAAGATTTTGGATCTTTTTTGCACAGGTACAATTTCAGGAGGGAAAATTGGAATTTGAAATCTGAATTCATGTGAACACGGGTGCAAAGGCCCTTTAACAGACGTGAAAGGCTCTTCCAGCTGAAGAGTTGATTGTGCAGCACATGACATGGCACTTTGTGCTGTTAAAACAGATGTGCTGGTGACGTAGTTTAGTGCTCCGGTGATTTATTATCTGGGGTCTTCCTGGAGAAAGTTGTCTTCTATCAAAATGTAGTACAGGAGCCAAAGCGTTCAAAATCCTCCTCTATACAATGCCTATTACGTTCAATGACAGAACTGCTTAAAGGAGGAAGCAGATACCTTGTCAAGATATCATTGATAAGCTTAATTGTTGTAGAATGGAAGTATGTAAATGAGCATACTCCCAAGAAATGCTCAGCCCTTGTTAGAGAACTGTCAAAGCACAGCGTTTTTATGACTTGATCACTTATCGTGTGATAGTGAGTTGTCTTGTGTCCCACTGAAATGTGAGTTGAATAAATTTGCCTCTTAGGTTATTGAAGTGTCCTGTAAAATAGCTCAGACCTTCTAGCTAAGTGGTTTTATCCCCTTTACACCTCATATTCAAACCTTCCTCTGCATGTCTGTGGAAAGCTATTGATTCTCTGTATGCTGTAAATAAATATTCTGTTCCATAAACTTTGACGTGAAGGTGTTCTCCTCTCTGTACCTAGCTAGACTTTCCCTCTCAGAGTGCAGTATGCTGACGCTTTTTTGGTCTGGTTGCCTGCTGACCATACAGAAGAGAAGGAACATTTTGATTCCTGGCTGTCAAAGTAGTAGATTTGCAGTGATATTCTTGGATTCAGTCTGAAAAGTGAACCTCTGCTTCAAAGGTTAAATACAGCAAATCCCATTGTGCTGTTCTGGGACTGAGAAAGGAAAAGCTTCCTGCATCAGAAATAATTTTGTGATGTGTTTGAGTGCCTCCTGCAAGGTGTAAGCCTTTGATTGGAGCGCCTTGGTTTGACAATAAATACTAATGTTAGAGATATGGTCTTGAAAATTTAATTTGTGTCTCTTCCAACGTGTGGTTAAGTGGGGTTCATTTGCTACTTGTGTAGGGGAAGCTATTTTACACAGTAACCTTTTTGCTTTTGATGTTATCAAAGTTCATCTTTTTCTGTGATGTAGTGGAGACCACTGGGATATATCATCATGAAACCATATCTTTGGGATCAGCCTTTGTGGAATTCCCATACATGTGAAATATGCTGTGAAATCCAATAATTCATTCCTCCTTTACTGCTTATTCTCCCCTTGAGTGATCCTAGGGCTGCTTTACCTCTCAGGCCATGGGTTTGATGGGTAATGGAAAATACTCTGTCTGTCCTCCTAGTGCTTTATTCTTTCCACGTTTTGCTGCTTCTCTTCACTCCTTCCTTAGGTTCTGGCAGGCTTTTCTGAGTGACTTGCCCAGATTGTGTTTCCACTTCTTCCACTATCCTTTTCAGTGTGTTTTTTCTCTTCCTGTATTCACTTTACCCACAACCACGGAGTTGGGCTCCTCTTGTGTTTTGCCTGTTTTTCTAAACTCTTGGGCAACTCTGAATGTGTGGAAAATCCATGTAGTATCCGTGTTTTAGAAGGTGTATCTTCCCTGGCATCTAAGACTTGTAGGCTGAGCCTGTGAAAGTAAACTTGGGCATACTGAGGAATGCTCAGTGACAGAAGCCCTGGTGAGCTCTGCTAGCATTTGATATTAACTTTTTGCGGCAATAAAAAACCTCCTAAACTGGAGGTGGCCTTGCTATCTTTCTCGAACAAAAGTAATGCATTGCACTTTTAATGCCTTCCCCGAAACCTCTCTGAAATTCATGGAGTGAGAGAGACAGATGGTATGAGACCTCTGGTCAATGCCTATCTCTAATTTGGAGAAGTATGCATGAGATCTCAAATCCCCAGTGAATCTCAAGAGCTTGGATGGAAGTTTGACCCAAGGAGCTTGCACTCATTTCTGCAAAGATGGCACGTTGCAATGCTACACTGATATGTAAAGCCCGGACCAACCAGATTTCTACTGGAGCTCCCTGGTGACCAACTTTTATGTTCACAGGACACAAGCTTGCACAATTAACCTATGGACAAGGACATGCCCTTTGGCTATGTGGATAAATATTTATTTGTTCTCACTAGGCCTAATTGGTCCCTGGTGGAGTTAGTCAAAGTGCTTTCTCTTCTACTAGACAGGTAGATATAATCCATATATAATCCCTTTTCTTCTCCTCTTTCCTCATGCTGATACAGGCTTTATTTTGGGGGATGGAGATGCACCAAATGTTTTGGTGTATTAATATATTGAGCTTTAGCTCAGTCTTCTGTAGACATCTTTTTATGTTCCCTGTTTTCACAGCTTTGCATGAAGTCACTGGTTCCACCAAAGTTACATTCTCCCTCAATGGGAACAACCAAGCTGAAATTACTTTCATTCTGAGTTTTGTAAGCAAGGACTTCTGGAAGACAACAGAGGGATAGGACTTTGACTTCTTTGTCCTTCCTGGTGCTAAAGTACTGCTGCTTTTCCCACAGATGGTTGAAATGCGTGAGCAGATAAAAAGCCTTTTATTGGTGAGATCTGTGAGGCAGCAGACATCTGACTTGAGGCAGCCCATTGCAAATGACAGCAAGGGAGCAACAAGCCCATAGAAAAGACACACAGAAAGGAAAAGGTGAGAGAGAAAGCACGTTAAGTGACACTTGGAGAGATACTGGCTGGTGAGGTGGCTGTTACTGCCCAGGATTATTTTTTCGTTTTTGTTAAATGGTGTAACCATTGCAAGAAATATTCTTTTAACGTCTAACCTGTTTTTTTCATAGGTGATAGATCTGGTATTCATGATTTTGGGGCGATTGGTAGCCTTAAGAGTACAAGCATACATTAGCACTATAGAGAAGTATTTGCTTGTTCATATTCTGTGGATGATTTTTTTTGTAGCTGATAGAATCATAGAGTGGTTTGGGTTGGAAGGGACCTTAAAGATCACTTAGATCCAATCCCCCTGCCATGGGCAGGGACAGCTCAGACTAGACCAGGTTGCTCAAGATACAGATTATGACAAAGTCAGACTGCTTGTATTAAAATTTAAGACTCACAGCAGCATCAAGATGCTTTAACCCCTATTCTCTCTATATAGTTTTACAAAGGAACATTTTTCATTCAGCTTCTTCTAAAGAGCTCTCACTTTTCTGTCCTTACCATCAACAAGAACTTCACAGAGGGCACTCCTATGATGAACAGGGAGTTTTCCTCCTTTCTCCAAGTGAAACTGCCTGTTCTGAAAATAAACTCTTTTTGGAGTCTTCTATTGGTCTTGAAATAAAGACCTGTTCTCCTTTAAACCTGCCCTTACACATCTCCATTCTGGCCAGTAAGAAAGATCCTACTCTTTGGCTAGTTTTACTGAGAATATACATATCAACTTTCACACAACATTTTTGACCTAAGCTTTTAGGTAGGACCCAGCCACTTGCTCCCAAACAAGCTTTTCTGATGCTAATTGTCTAAAGAGCATTGAAAGCATGGAAGAAAGACTGGTTCCTTTGCTAGCTTGAGCTGCACTAAGAAGGACTGTTCCCATCTGATTTTTGCTTTAAAAATCATGCTCGACAGCATGTGAGAAAGGTAAGGGCAAAGGGCTAAAGAGAAGAGGGGAGTAATAAGTGGAAGAAAGGAAGAAGGTGACACAGGAAGATGTATTCTTAAATCTTTGTATGCATGCTTCATCAATTACTTAATTCATATGCTATTACTTAATTCATTATACTACTACCTAATTCATTATACTGTTACCCAATTCATTACACTAAGGTAGTTCTACATTTACATTTAAATTCTTCTCTTAGGGGTGTGTTTTTCAGTATTACAATCATGACAGGTGATGTCGGGGACACCTCCTATTTTGATCTTTGTCCAAATCTGCCTCTGGTTTATGTAAAGAAGCCATAACGAGGCATTATCTACAGAGGTTGCTGGAATTTACTGTCTTTAGGTAGTGCTCTTAATTACTGTGTCTTGTTTCTGGTTATTTTAACCTTCGAGGTGATTCCATCCTTTAGTCTTGGGGGCATTCCAGTCTTCTTACCCTGGTTTCAGACCAGTTCATTATATACTTACTTGGCCTCAAAGTTTTTAACTCCATCCTTCCAACATCAGTTCCAGTTAATCTCAAACTCCTTGCCTGGCTTTCAGTCCAGCATGGTCGGATGTCAGCCAGGGCAGGCACTGGGCCTGGGAGCTGAGAAACACTTGTGTGTTTAGACCTAACTGGTTTGGACATAGTTGGTACAAGCTGCTGACAATTTACATTCCTCTTGATTTCTCCTCTGCAAAATGGCAGCTTGTGTGTTTTGCATTTGTTCCTTTTTTACCATTTTAAAAGCTCTTGGGATCGTCATCCAGTTTCACAATATTTTGAATATTAAGGATCTGTAACACAAGGGTCCTGTCTGATAAAAGCAAACTTCTGTTTATCAGCCAGTCTGACACGTGCATGTAATGTATTCTGATGGCTTATATAGAATTGCTTTCGACTGCTTTCTGTGCTGTTGTGTAGCACTTTGCGGAATAAGCCTATGACAGAATTTTGCCTTTTGAGGATTTTATTGAAAACATCAAGCAGACTAAATGCTACAATTTGGTGGTAAAGTCCCGAATGTGGCTCTTAATAACAGTTCTGTCAGCCGTAAAGAACGCGCCTTCCATTAACTAGTAAACATGCATTTAATAAACAACAAAAAAATTGCAAACAGTGCTTAGAATACGCTAAATGACTTTAAACAGAAGCTATTAGTGGATCAAACGTTGTGCCTTCTGTTCCAGTTTGTTGCTGCTGCCACATTCTGTGTCTTTTCAATATACATATTTCAGTAGGCTAGTATTCACAGAAACACATTATCCTGTAATCGTCATTCAGAGATAATTATTCAGTACCTATTTTGATTATAATATACAGTATGAAACACTTAATGGTTTTAGAGCTGAGCATAATGCAGGCATCTTAGTCTCTTTTCAGATTCTCCGACTACCTTTCAGTAAAACTCTGAGCATGTTGTAAGTGGAATTTTAGTCCATTCATTGACCTGTGCTGTTGGCTTTCTTCTAGGGAAATAGAAGCCAACAGAGATGTTTAAGTAAACAAAATATCTGTATCTCCTCCATGCTTTGCACATAAGAGTCACTTTTCCCTACTATCAAAGTTAAATAGGGATCTTGAAATCTCCTTATTAGTGCACTGTGATGAACATTCAGCTTATTATACTGAATCGCTGCTTAGCTTATATGAATTTTAAAGGTTAACTGTTAGTTAAATATTTTTTCTTGGTGCCTTTTAGCCTGAGGGAGGGGAAAAAGGTTCTTTTTTCCATAGGGATACCACACTGTTATCTATATGTTAGATCAACAGAGGCATTCCCTAATACATAAAACCTGAAAAAACACCATTCTCAATTCAAAGAGGTCTGGAGAGTGGAGCCCTTATCTCAAAGGGCTTGAGCCTTTTGGTGCTTTACCTCACAAACCTACCTGTAACCCTGGTTACTGTCACCCTTCCCTCTACACTCGTGTTTGGTGCCGGTTGTCTCAGTTCAGGAACACTAGTGTTTTGTGTACCATCAAGAAAAGAGCTGAGCTGAGCATTGGTCTCTTCTTGTAAGGAACAAGTAAGAAGATGAGAGAAAACAGCCTCATGTTGTGCCAGGAGAGGTTTAGGCTGGACATTAGGAAAAGTTTCTTCTCCAAAAAGGGTTGTCAAGGGCTGTCCCAGGCTGGCCAGGGCAGTGGTGGAGTCCCCATCCCTGGAGGGGTTTCCAAGCCATGGAGATGTGGTGCTGAGGGAGGTAGTTTAGTGGTGACCTGGCAGCTCTGGGGTAGTGGTTGGACTCGATGATCCTAAAGGTGTCTTCCAACCTAAATGATTTTGTGAGCTTCACAACCACAAGGTAATGCAAGGTCAGCCAGCTGAGCACCTCGCCCTTCTCCACACATCTGCTGAGACATGCGAGTGGGACCTTTTCCTTTTCTTCAAGCTTTGCAAGAAGGTTTACAAGCTCTTCAGGAAGAGATGGGTTTTCTACACGTTTGTCTTCTGATTAATTGACTTTGTAGTAGTCTTTGATGCAATTGCCGCCTGGTGTTTTACTGAGTAGGACTCCTTGTTGTAGCCTTTTCCTGCTCCAGAAGTTGTCTTACATTGTTTTCTTGAAATACTATCTTGGAGACCTCTGCTCCTGTCTCATATTTCAATGTGCAGTTGAAATGGGCCACGCAAGGAAAGGGGGAGCAGAGATAGAGGCCAGGCACAGAAACCTGCTTGTGCATTAGGTGATTACACACATTACCTTAGTAAATCATGTTAAAAATTAGATGCTGAAGTGTAAAGCGTAGGGTTTATTTATGCAGAGTGTTACAGATGTCCTCTTCTTATAGCAGTATCTGCTTGTGATACAGTTTAGTGTAGATGCCTAGTTAATTTTTTAAGATTCAAAAATACTCTAAATGTTATTTGGGATAGCTTTTTGAGTTCTGTTTCACCAATGTGAATATATGTGTATATATATATAGGTTTTATCTGTGTTCATGAAATAGACCTGAGCATAGCATATAGCTTTGTTTGCATGCAAGAGACACATTCTTGGCAAGACAAAGCGGGTCGTGCTGCTCTGCTCCATCAGAATGATTCCTCATCATTTTCTGCCTCTGTGTGTGCATTGGACATTTATGCCACTAGAATAGTAATAGCAATTCTTAACTCAGAGTACCATACTTGAGTGTTTAAGCTGGTTTCAGAAATAATTTTCTTGTCAGACTCATCACTACAAACCTCTCTGATGTGTCTGTACTGCCACACGCTGATTTATAAAAAGCTTGTCCCATTCAGGGTGAAAATAACCCAAATGGGGAGGCCTCAGCAATAAGCCTCGCTTAAGATGCTACAGCAGAACTTAAGGGCCATGCAGGTGCTCCCAGAATTTGTCTGCAAAAAAAAAGTGTTCCCACTACAGTTGAAACAGAAATAAGGATCTCTTCTGTGGCTTCAGAGGCAGGTAGATGGGATGTATGCCTGCTTCGTACCAGGTCCCATCTGATTACACTGACATTTTGACATCTGCAATTTTTCAGCATGTATCTTTGAAAAGCAAAACCTTATTTTTTAATTTTTTTTTAAGACTGTGCTATCATGGCTGTGAAAAATGCTTGTTCCACAGGACACATGCAATATATGGTGATGATGCTTTCATCAAGTTAGCATTCCTTTCTAATCGTGCCATGAGAGAATATGTGTCAATGCCAGAAAACTGTAAGGAGCAGAGGAAGAAAAAACAAGCACGCTTTTGCAGCCAGCCACAATTATGGATTTTACAATATTCTTTCTATTTTTTTTCTTGTGATGTTAATGATTCATCCTCTTTTTTTCTATTGTTATTAAAAAGCTGGATATAAGTAAAAGTTGATCCAGGTATAGAATCTGTCTCCTTCAGCCTGGAAGAAAAGAAGTCTATTAGTTTTATATTTGGAATAGAATCATTTAACACATTTTCTTGTAGCTTGTCAGTGGAATTAGTCCAGTTATGGTGCTGCAGCAGACTCCAGCTGAAATGTTAGTTGTTAAGTGCTTTTATACTATTCTTTGTTGCATATGTATGGAGGTGCACTCTGAATTAAACTGTTAATGTAACAGGAAAAAATAGTTCATTACAAAGTTCATTACAGTAGTAAGAGTCTTTTTTAAAAAAAACCCAACAGCATAAAAGCAATGACCTCTTGTATCAAATTATAATAGAAAAGAAGAAAAAAATGTTTAACAGCATTGTCTAGAGGACTGCGCTAAGAATGACGTTTTCATTGGTCAATGAGTTATAGTTGTACAGATACAGTCAGAGATAATCATGGTAGAATGAAGTTCATTCCACTGAAGGAGGTTAATACAAAGCTTAGATGTCTCTTCAGTACTTACTCAAGCCTCATTTTGAAGGGTTAAATTGGAATTTAATGATGCAGAAACTGCTCCCTCTGGCTCTTTGCAGAGGAATGGATTTCAAGTCCCTCAAGAATATCTCAGAACTGCCACAGCTGATTATTTCGTCTGGGGAAGGGCACAGACCACAAATGAAGCATGATCAAATGGCCCATAAATATGATACATAAGTGATACTTTGAATGAGACTCCAACAAGTCAACACACAAAAACTGCACAATTTGAAAATGGCTGAAACCAAACATTACATATTGACTAAGCATGTTTTAGAACACAAAGAAACTTCTGCTGCTTTTCTAAACTCTAGTCCAAGGCAGAATAAAAGATGTATCTTGCTAAATATGGGACTATTTCCTTGGCTACACTCACTGACATCATTGAGCCCTCACAGTGTCAGTGAGAGAAACAGCCTCAGGTCTTAATCTTACTATTATAAATGAGAAATCTCATCTAAATCAAGGAAATCTTTTCACTTTCTGTCTACAGCATGCTGTCTAGTGAGCAAGAACTCAAGTTTCAGAGTTGCCTGTAGAAATTCATAGACAGTGTGCTAAGGCGCTTGAGGGATGCTTGAATGCATCTCCAGGCATTAGATCATTATGGACCGCCTCTGAAACACCAACTCTATATTTTTTATGATGAACCTCAGGCTCTTCTGCTATCCACCTGTGAGGAGCAGGGTCATGACAAGCATTTTGAGCTTTCATATAGAAGTGTGTATCTCCTCATACCTTGCTTCTATTCGAGAGTATGAAGAACAGAGTTTACAAGAAATTCTTAACTTTATGACCTAGCCAAGGTTCACAGAATCATAGAATTGTTTAGGTTGGAAAAGACCTTTTAAGATCAAGTCCAGCCATAACCGTACTCTACATGAGTTAGCACACAGCAAATGTAAACTGTTTTAAGGTCATAGAGTAGGGCTGCACTTCAGGTTCCTTCAGCAAATAATTACTGCCCAGTGGCTTTTATGGGAGACAATCTAATCAATCCTGTCCTTGTACAACAGTGCTCTCTCATATGAATGATTTGCTTTGCAGAGATTTTGTTGATCTTAGATCGAAACAAACATTTTTGAACATCCCCCTGGCTTGAAACGGTTATTTATTATTTACAATCTAAACGTTTAAGGACATTAGTCAGAATTTCCTTGGCTTGGGGCTTAACATTCAAGACAGCCTACAAGATAAAAGCTTGGAGAAACTGGAAGGAGACTGAGTTTGGTTTGATTCCTGTTGAGCTGCAATGGTGAGTGCCTCAGCAAAGCTGAGGAGCTGCACTGTCAAAACCATTTCCAAGTAATGCCCATAGAATTTAAAGCAAATCAGACATGCTGATAATAAAATGGACATAAAATGAACAAAAATAGCTGGGTTTAACTCAGGCGTAGTTCATGCAAGATTCATTGTGAGCCTCAGAAGAGGGAGAAGATGATTTTCTGGCAGACTAGGAAGCTGTGTGGGCAGTCTCACTCCGTGGGTTAAACTTAGGGAAGCTGCCTTAGTAATGAAGTTTTACATGTTTCAAAGAATAAGACAATGAGGCGTTTTCTCAGGTTGTCTCCTGGCAGGAGCAAATAATGACAAAAACACACTTGATCTCTGAACAGATGAGAAATGAATGCAGTTTGAGCTATGAGCAACAAGAAAAGAATGGTGTAGAGAGACAATTTGAGTCTCATTTCCCCCTCTGACCCTTTTGCCATTCACATACTTTACTTCAGAGCTTCTGCTATCCTAAAGAAAACTTTTAATTAAAAGCACAGACTATTTTAGAAGGTTTTTTTATTGTTTAAGAAACCAACATATAAGCAAATCCTCATTGTGTATTGTCACAATTCCAATTGATTTCACACAGCTGTCATATTTACACCAGGGAAGGATCTGTCTACGTTGTTTTAGGGATGCCTAAACTACTTAGTCTTTCGAGGGGTTACTACTGATTTTCCACAGTGCTAGGCTAAAATCAGGGTGACCTTCTCCTTGCTACAGTAGGAAGGTGTTTGTTTCCTAATACCACTTCTAAATAACCAGAGGATGGACAAGTCTTAGTCTTCAGCTTCTCTGAGGTTAGAAATACGGGTCATCTAATTTAAAGAGCTGAGGAGTACGTGACATTTTGGTGAGAGCCAAAGGAGTCTCCTACCTCTGGGTTCACTTTGAATGCCTCGTAAGGCTGGCCCTATAGACATCCCTTGTTCTCATTTATTTTAGCTTGTTTCCTTGATTCCAGTTTTGTTTATAATCCTTTTTGTCTAAAATTATGCAGTTTGTAGAACTTCTCTCTCAGTATGAATTCTTCAGTAATTTATATGGAACGCATTCTTGTCTGCTCTAGGTCTAAGTTAATTTGCATGCCATTATGTTTATGCAAAGTCTGGAGGTTTCACATTTTGTATTATCAGGCTACAGAAACAGACCTGATTTATCAACAGAGAAAATAGTCTGGCTTATGGTTGTATCTTGCTGCTCTTTTATGATGATCTGAAGAGAAGGAATTAAGAATGTAAAGGACAATGCCACATATAGGTTAAAAAAAATCCATCTAAATAATTTCCAAAGGAAAATATGCATTAGGTATATAAAAGAAGTCTTCACGTTAGCTTCATCTTTGCTGTATCTTCAGCTAATGATCTATTTATATCTTGACAGATATCTCTGTATATCCTTACCCTCCTACCCCTAGTTTTCACATATCGCTCACATTTCAGAGAGTAACATTCCAACTACAGATTTTGGTTGAGCTGCCTATTATTAAGCAGATGCCATTAAGGTTTGGATTTCCAAAGGCTGGTTGGAAATTTTCATGTTGCTAAAAGAAAAATGGAAAAGAATTATGGTGTGTGTCCATTTGGAGAGATTCCCACTGAGTTCTAAGAGGTTTCAACTGGGAACATGAGATAACTGTTGGCTGCTTATATCTGTGTCTTCCTGCTTACCCAGACCCATTTCTGTGTGTTAGCTGGGGAGGAACTGGGTACCCAGAAGAGCTTCCATTCTGGAAGGAATGGAGGAGTACTACGGTGTTTCAAAATGAAAAAATAAAATATTAGAAGTTGTTCTTTAGAAATGCAATTTGACTTTCTGTCTTCTTCCATCATCCCCACGTATGGAAAGCAAAGACTTGGTCCATCCCTTCCTAATTTCCAGTAACAGTCAGACATGCACACCGCCTTCTATCTTATATTACATATAATGTTTTAGCTTGAAGGAGAGGACCCTCCATTTTCTCCAACAAAGCTGCAGAACGTCTCTGAAAGCAGCTCAAGAGACAATGAGACAAGAAAGCTTATTCAACTTCAGACCTGACTGCTCATGCACATTGGTGTTACCTTAGATAAACTATTTTTTTTAAGCACAAGCTTGAGCAAACAACGGTATGTAAATCACATCAACCTCCAACTAGCTCTGGGAGACATGGTGCCTCCTACCAGCATTCAGAGTCATTGCTTACTGGCTGTTTCTTCCTCTTGGGGGATAATAATCAGCTGCTTACCTCTGTCTGTAGTAAAACTGCAAAGCATCAGCACAGGAAATCTAATATAAACATACACTTGCTCATCTGCTTCATTTAGCTGTTAAAGCTTTCCTATCACTCCTTGTTTGACGCACAGCATGCAAGTCCTCACTTGCTTTCTGTGTATTTGGACTCTTTATCTCCCATCACCATACAAAGATTTAATTTTTATCTCCTTGCATGCATATGAAGTTTGAGCAATTTGTGGAATGGAGATGGTAAAGCTTGGTCACACTTCTAAGAAGCCTCCATTCTAAATTATATGTAGTGTGTGTATATATATATCTAGATATATATTTATACTATGCTTATGTTATAATGCCATAATGGTGTAAAGCATCCTCTTCATATGAAATTTAATCACAATATGAATAACAATCAGTGATTTTTTTGTTTGTTTGTTTTCCATGTGAAAGGGTAGAGCTGCATAGGAGGCTGTGGGAACGTAAGATGCTAAGAACTTCTTGTAGTTAACATCTTGTGTCCAGGCCATGAAATTGGATATATTATACTGGAATTATTACAGGCAGATCTAAACCCCATTGTAATTTCACATGGAAATGCAGTTACTGGATTAGTAACTTGTTTTGAAATCTCCAGGGCCGCTTAAGAGACGTTTCCTTTTTGGAGATGTATATCCCTGTTTGCCCCCGTTTTGAGTTAGTGATTGAGTGACTGAAAGGGCAATTCAGTGGCAATACTGGCAAAATGGGGATTGCTAACTTCTTGAAGGTGTGTGACCCAATAGGAGACATTTAAGAACTAGGTTGAAGGAGAAAACACAACCTTCAACTTGAGTGATTCTTTTGGATTTACCTCCAAAACTTCTAGTTAGCCCCTGCAGCCCAAGGTGATTGCAAAAATGGGGATTTTTGTAACATATGGTGGTTTCATGGCTTGCCAAAGTAGGTCTTGACAATTTTCAAGTTGTTTTGCTTTCCTTTTAAAGGCTTTCAACGTAACTGTGATATTTATACTCTTTTATTCTAAAGAGCATTCTACCCGTTCTATAGGAAGCTGAGACTCCTCAACGCTTGCTCCCAAGCACATCTTGACATTTTGCAAATGACCACAGGTCCCCAGAGGACACACAGTGTGCTCAGGTTGAGCAGCTGTTCCAGTTAGCAGCATATACAGTCAAATTAAAACACATTTGTTGCACCTCAGGATTAACAGACTTAAAGTTCTCTGAAATCTGAGCCCACGAAATAGCAATCCTTTACCCTGTCACCTTCACCTTCACTGGTGCCGTTGTGGAAAACAGATGAATATGCCCTTATTCATCTCTCCAACAAGCACCAGCTTTGTAAGTCTACAGTTTTAAAACCTAGAGTTACCTGTAAAAGAGAGTGGGACGCTCTATGCCACAAATCCCCGTCAGGAATGTTAAGTTGAAAGTTATTGATAAAAGTGTTCTTAGGGAGGGCAAAATAAGGGTTTCCAACAACCCACAATGCTTTGGTCACAATGACTGCTACAAAATGTGTATTTCAATCTCTGAAGGGATCCTGAGCAATGACTGATTTCTCTTGTCTTCACAGAATCATAGAATGGTTTGGGTGGGAAGAGAATTTTAAATGTCATCTCATCCAACCCCCTGCAGGGAGCAGGGACATCTGCAACTAGAGCAGGTTGCTCAGAGCCCCCGGCCAACCTCACCTGCAATGGTTCCAGGGATGGGGCAGCCACCACCTCTCTGGGCAACCTGGCCCAGGCTCTCACCACCCTTAGTGTCAAAAATTTCTTCCTTGTATCTAATCTAAATCTCCCTTTTTTAAGCTTAAAACCATTACCCCTTGTCCTGTTGCAACAGGTTGGGCTAAAAGGATCGTTCCCGTTTTTCTTCTAGGCCCTCTTTACGTTCTTCATCATCTCGTCATCGCTCTATATACTTACTTGAACACATGAGAAATAATGTTAAGAGTAGTTGTATTGGCTTATGCTGCTTGGGTGGGGAGTGGACTTGAATCATTTTACTTGATAGCGCCATCTCAACGTTCTGAGGTCTTGTCATATCTGCAAAGTTCTTCCAAGCTGACAAAACTTTGCCTCATGCGATGCTATGAAAGAAAGGTTTCATCTGTTTATCTTTACCCATAGTTATCCAATTTGAAATCCAGTGGACTCAGATCTGAGTTTAGTGGCTGTACAGGTAGTTATGAGTGGTGCCTGCTGGAATAAATTCCTTATTGCTGGTGGAGCTTACATCTTTAAACAAAAGCAAGTATTCCACAAAAATATGTTCTGTCTTAACCTTTATATATGAGAAGTTTGCTCCTTTCCTCATGGAAAATGAGCTGAGGTTGGATGCAGACCTTTCAATAGGCTTGGTCTCTGGATTAGATGTTTTACCTTGGTTTCATCACTAGCTTTGATTTCTTATATAGCACCAGGATCAATTTGTGTATTTTTACAGGTACTTGACTAAATGCAAACTTGCTGTAAGTTTGCATTAGGCTGTAACTTTTTCATAATTCATTTCAGGTGAAGAATAATCCCTCTGAAATGCAGACCTTTGACTGTAATGTGTTTCTTTCAACTCATTTGTTGTCCTCTTTCTAAATGGTGATTCAGATACTTGCTTAGTAAACATCATCTAGCATTTTATTGCATTTCCATGGAAATAGCAGCAAAAAAAGTGAAGCAGTAACATTTCAAAATATGGTTCTGAAACCTATAGTTGTACATCTCTTAGTGTTAAACATGATTTTTTTTTTTTAACAGCAGCTGTTTGTTATTCACCTTGTCTGCCCCTTTCTGCACATACATACTCATACTCAGCAGAGATTTTGTAGTCGTAGGAGTTCCCTGGGGCTGTGACATGAGGATTGCAATAAAATATAGGACCAGAATTATTGCTAGCATAAAGAAGCTTGTAGCAACCGAAGCCTGGTTCACAGTTGATTATTGATTGGTATCCTTCTGTAGCTATTCCATTAATATGGAAAAAAAAGGAAATTGCCTGAAAAGGGGAAGAGGAAGTAATAGCTGTATATAAGGGGAGCTTTTCCCAGTATATCTTCTTATTTTTGCTTAGCTCAAGAGATGAAGCAGGATGACAATGCCAAAAGATCAAAGCAGAGTAGCTTTGTAATGTTCTACTTGATTGCTCTTGGGTCTCTTATATACATGAGTAGAGCAGAATAGTTTTAAAAACTACTACTGTTCTACAAATATTTTTCATTTCTTTGAAATGATCTAGAGAAGAAAATTTATGATATGTTGCAATGAACAAGACCCTGTACCTAGAAATGACTGGAAGTTTTCAATTTAATATCTCTTTATATAATAAAAAATAGCTATACAGTGGTCACATTATACAACTTATTGGGAATTTGGTTAAATCAGAGAAAGTACATCTTGGGCCTTGGGAAAGAATTTGTCTTGCCTTTACTTTCCCTTAAAACTCAAGAAATGAAAATCAGTTACAAGAAACAACCCGCTTTGCTTAGCTTTAGTTAACACAGAAAATATTAAATCTTATATAGTCAGTGTTAGCATTTAAATCTCCATACTAGAAAGGAAAATGAAAGTACATCAGGAAAAAAAAAATATATATTCCAGTATGTAGCTATATATGCCTGAAGCTAGAGCTGCCAGAAAATTGCTAAAATCATCAGAAGAGCGCAAGGAAGAAAACTGTGGCAATGGAAATAGGGCATGGAAATAAGTATTAATGTGTGTGGAGTAAAAAAGATGCTAACAAGTGTGTGAGTCTCTTGAGCAGTGATAGAATAGTCAAATTGCTTGAAAATGTAGAAATGAGAGAAGTGATCACTCAACCTTTCTTCTCCATCTTTGGGAAAAAAATCCAAAGAAGCAAATGATAGAGGTGTTTGAAAAGATGAGGATAAAACACTTCCTGATGCTGATGATGATTTGAGAGGATATCTGACACTAAATATTAAAATTATAGACATTCTGAAGAAAGCATGTCCCTGTATCTAGCATTCAGAGGTTTTGAAAAAAATAAAGAATTCTCTTAGGATTTGGTCTTGGTTTTCCACAAATTTTGTGACACTAAAGAAGTTCCAAAAGAGATCTAATGTTACATAATAATTTAGGAGTCATTAATAAATTATGTAGTACTATATTCAGTGCTTACTAATGTATACTTCCGAAATTAAAGTTATGAAAGAAATTCAAGTTACAAAAATGACATGGCTTACTTTAAATACTGTTTGGATACTTTGGGATATATCATAAGGGAACGCTTAGAAATCAAAGAACTCTATTTGGCTTCCAGCTCTTCCAAAGACTTGATTGAATGACTTCAGTGCAATATTTTCTGATAAACTATATACTCCTATTTCGCCAGCTTCAATTATCTGTAAAACCTCTTACAAACTTGGTACAGGGAGTGCAAAATGATAACTTCTAACACCATGGAAAAAAAAGGGAATGAATACTAAAGTGTAATTCAACAACGTAATCTAGTTACATAAACTTTGCAAACAGTAAAAAATTCGTGCTCATGATTTAGTGCTTCCAGCAGACAAAGTGAGCATTTTTCATTGACTTTTTCAGTGAAATAAAAATCTTGTGGCGTAATCCTGTGTTTGTGTAATGGGAATAAATCATCCCTGAAAACAAACTTGGAAGATCTTTATTACTGGAGGAGTGCTTAAAACAAGACAGAAACATGGGATGGAAGAGGAAAAGAAGATCGAGAGGTGATGGTTCCTCGTGTGTACCTGAAGCCATGTAGCATCTCCAGGCTTTCAATACGAAGTGACAGCTTTAATTTACAGTTGAGCTTGGAGAAATTTTATAGCTCTGAATTGAATTCTTTTATGTGAGTAATACAAAGAGCTTATCAGAACAAGCACATTTTTTAAACTGCAAAGCACTTTAGGGTATAGACTGTGAATTTACGCTTGAATTTACGCTTAGAGAAAATATACCATAAGTTGGATCATTGGAGAGCCAAAATGGAGATAAGATTAAAGGTATACCTGGGGACATACATATCGTGTACGTTATCCCTGTCCTATTATTCCTACCCATTCTTTGTTGTAAGAAATGAATTTGTCTTGGCTGTGGAGAAAAATAGAAAGAAGATGGGTATCGTATTTGGTTAAACAAGTGTTCAGTGCAGAACAGGCAATATAGCTACTAGTCGTCTTCATCTGTATTGTGTTGTTCTGGATTTGAATAGCCAGGTTTTGGTAGCAGGGAGGCTGCAGGGGTGGCTTCAAGAAGCTGCTAGAAGCTTCCCTTGTGTCTGATAGAGCCAATGCCGTCAGCTCCAAGTTGGATTCACCACTGGCCAAG
The DNA here is from genome assembly GCA_013400335.1 of Eurystomus gularis. NCBI lineage: Eukaryota > Metazoa > Chordata > Aves > Coraciiformes > Coraciidae > Eurystomus > Eurystomus gularis. The sequence goes on along the minus strand of VZZY01024434.1, from coordinate 638,164 downwards.
GCTGAGCCCATCAGCGATGGTGGTAACACCTTTGGGATAACATATTTAAGAAGGGGGAAAAAAATATGTTGCGTGTTTCCAGGTCTTCCTCTGAATATAAAAGGTATTTCGTTTGGAGCAGCTGCTTTTCTGACTTTTGTAGAAGAATACACTATAGCAAAGGAAATACGATGAGTTTATGGTAGAGGATGAAGGTAGTGATGACAACCTCTCTGTTTTCTAAGTAGTCATAAGACAGAGATAAAGGTTGATATTTTATTCAACTCACTGAGTTGCAATAGCCTTGGAAGGTAGTAATAGATTGCAATAAATTACTTCCAGGAATTAAAAAACACTCAAGAACATAGCAATGGCCAAACTGGGTCAGAACAAACACTTCAATAATCCACTTTCCCATCTGTCCTAGTGCTCAGATTTTTAGGGAAAGAGCGTGAGAATCGTACAGGGACTTTGCAGGGATTTTGACAGTCTTTAGTACTTTAGTAAAAGACTGTGTTAATGCATTGATCATTTATAATCAAAAAGGAGTATTGTTTAAATAATTTTACTAAAGAATTACAATAAGAAATATTTTATCCCTTCCTAGTGTGCTATGCAGCTGACTCCTGAGCATGAAACTGCTTCCTGCTCCCCACATTTCTCTTGTAGGGAATAAGGGATGGAGAGATGGCAGAGTGCAAAGGGCACAGAAGACTTTTTAAACTGCATCTTTCCTGGGTCCTTCGGTTTTCTTTGGTTCATCAGTGAAAGTAGAGGCAACTCATTAAAATTCATCATTGCTATTTATCTCTAAAGTAGCCCTAGAGCAGAACAGATAAACATCAACCCGTAAGTGATGACAACCTGAAAAGGTCTACAAGGTATGAATTTAACGGTGAAAGTGTCCATGTTGTGGTGTATTTATTGAGAAATAAGTGTCCATGGTTGGCCTTGGACTCTCAGAATCTATTAGAAATCCTGAGTACACCAGATGGTGGGATATACGCCAAGTGGCACAAAAACACAATGGTTGTTGTCATGAAGGAGGCACATTGGTCCTAACGAAGTAAAATGAAGACCTGCAGATTTAGTGGGTGGTGTGTCCCAGAGGAGACGTGTGGGTGTGCAAAGATTGTTGTGGCAAGGTGAGACAAGAGAAGTGACAGCTCAGGTGGAAGCAGGAATAAATATATTTGCAGCCTCTCCAGCTCTGAAGGACATGAGACCACAGAGCTATGGGTGGCATGCCTCACACGGAGAAATACGGTAGGTTTTCATTCCGTCAGCTTCCTCCATATTACTCTCATCTGCTGAATCACTGGATTAAAGAGGCTTCTCTTCTGACAGTGGATTTTCGGGAGCTCCTGCAAGATAACGAATGTTTATCGTTTCTTGCCATGACATCAGATAAGGCAGGCTCGCCTTGTCTTTATGCCTATTCCAGCGGTGATAAGAACAGAGATTACAGCACGCATTCCCTGGGGTCTGAAACCTCCCTGTCGCAGACAGATTGCTTAGCCCTGCTGAAAACAGGCGCCTCTCGTCAGGGAGATGAAGCTGGAATAAATAAGTCTATAGAGGCTGGAGCCGACTGGTTGTACAGGCATGTGAGTTGGCTAATGTGGTTCCTGGTATTCACAGCGATACCTGGCATTATATTTTCTCTCCACGGTCTTCCCTTTCTGAAACTCGCACAGTAAAAGTAAATGAGGCAGAAGGTCTGCAGCAGGGTTGGGTTTTTCCCCCAGGTTTAAAGGCTTCCCTTCACATTTTGTACTAATCCAGCTATTTTTGGTAGATAAAATGTAAGGAAGGCAGGCAAGTAACATACTTATCTGCTCAGTCTTTTCAAAGATTCTTTTCACTAACTTTTAAGAGTGACTTTTAAAGCAGCAAGACCTCCAGGCAAATATACTATAGATGAAATGTACCTGCTTAATAATAATAATTTTGCTCATCACATCACTATCAATAGTATTTGTGCTCAAATAAGCATTTGAAATCTTCCTCTGATTAATTTCCTTTTTTTTTTCTCTGAATCATGAAATCAAGTCATAATACTGAAATTTCAATACCACAACCCTGCTTCTACTTGAAAACAGGTTTTTGTTCTGCAGTGACAAAAATCTGCCATCATGTAAGTAGTAAAACCTCTAGAATATCTTGAGGTACATAGAATTTAGTAAAGTCTAATTTGGTAGAGATATTCTTCAGCCTTACAGTTGTTGGGCAGGTGAGGATATTTTCTAACACTGCTCTGCTGTCATTAATATGAATTTCAGTAGTTGCATAATATATATTTTTAGATAATACCATCCAGAAGTCTCACTGTGGCCTGTAGCCCCAATAGTTCTGGTACAGCAGATGCTGGAGATTTCTGGTAGCAACTGCTTTTCCCATGTCTAATTTTTTTTTTTCAACCATGGAGCCAGCAATACCATCTTCCTCTACAGATGATTGAGGTACATTTACTTCTCAGTCCTTATCTTATGTTTAATTCACTGATGGATAGATTGGTTGGTCTTAAGTTTTCCTTCACTGCAAGTATCTTTAATGAGATTCTGAATTGTCGGACGTTCATTTAGGTTAAGTTAACATCGTGGTTTTATAGAGGAAATTGCATAGTTGATGCTCCAGTCACATGATGAAGATCTTCCTTTACCTCACAGAGCTGAGGGTGAGTTTTGGCAGTTCTACCCTTTAGCAATTACCTACTATTCATTTATACCATCCTGTAGCTCCTGTGTTCCTCAGCAACCCCATCAACTTCTTCATGATTATGGCAGAGACTGAGGGTTTCAGGTTCTGATGCTGGTATGACTGCCCTCAGTTTTGCCAGGGCCTTTTTTCTAAACTTCTCTTAGCTTTTTATTTGTCCCTGTCTCCTTCTGTCCTCCTTATGAAAAGCTAACTTGCTCAAGTGTATAAACGTGATCCTGGTTTAACCCTATCAGGTCTGCCACAGCAATAAAAACAGCCTGTTTTGAAGACAGAAACATGCCTTGGAGTTGCTTGTATTTGCACGAAGTTACCCCTTTCCACAGATGCTGTCAGGGCACATCTGCTGAATTCACTAGAAATCATCTACTGGAAGGCACTGAAAAGGGACACCCTTTTCCTGTGAGGATGCCCGAGCACGGCACGGGCTGCACAGAGAGGTTGTGGAGTCTTCGTCCTCAGAGATACTGTAGACATTCTGACATGGTCCTGGGGAAGCTGCTCTAGGTGGTTCTACTTGAGCAGGAGGCTTGGACCAGATGACCTCCAGAGGTGCCTTCCAACCTTAACCATTCCATGAAGCATTTTTGCTCTACTAGCACTCAAGTAGAACCTGTGCATTAACTTTAACATTGATCTTCTGCAAATCCATCCAGCCTCTTTGTGTTTCTTGTGGGGCATTTTGTCCAGTTTCAGATGATAGCCGGGAGGTATTTGCACAGCATCTATTACAGCGAGGACTGTATTTCAAACAGATCATGAGGTGTCTCTTACACAGGACACTAGCTCTGGTGTTCTCGTTATCCACAAACAGCCCGTGCAATGCAAATAGTCTGGAGGATACAGGATTTTGCTCCAGCACAGAAAAACAGAGCACAGAAGTGTGGTATTCTACAACTAACTAAGGCTGTTGCGTTCTTACCTCAGCTGTAGAGGAACCCAAACCCCTTCTTCTGATGATGCACTGACAAATGTTTGGAGAATTTTGCAAAGCTTTGAGACCAGCATCCTGAAATCCAAAGGAGAAAGCTTTTACTGTGGGAATCTATTACATTGCATGACTTCAGACTAGTCTCACTCTTTCTATTTGCCCGTGTAGTCTTGCTGAGCATCTCTAGATAATTGGGGATAATTACCTCTAGCCCTTGAGAGCATTGTTGCATTCATGACATTCTGGTAGCCCCTTGGATTTCCTTGACTTGTTTGTTCTTCCAAACCTTTTGAGAGACAATGGGCATGTTTGGGTACGTCTGTTTGCTGGCTGAGCTTAGGAATGGACAAAAGTGTTGCTGGAGAAGGTTTGGCTGATGGGATAAATAGAAAGAACATGCTGAGATAAATGAAGAGCTCCGCTGAGTATCACTAGCTCTCTTCTTTTTGTAGTCTACGCTGAAATACCAGCAGTGGGGGTAGGGGAGAGCAGCAGGAATTGTGAAGGTAAAAGGAGATAATTGCTGCATCCGTGGCTTGCAGGAACAAGGCTAGATAAACTCCTTCGAAACGCGGCAGGCCAACTGCTAAATCGGTGGTGTTTGTCAATGAGAGGTCATTCAAGGAAGGAAAAGCAGAAGTTGGAGGATTAAATGAAAATAACCATACAAACAGAAGTAAATCACTGAGAGATGAATTAAGGTCTGTTAAAATCAGACTAGAAATATTAAGATGGAACAATTTGAACACTTATTTGATGAAAGAGTTCCAAACATATCACATATAAAGAACTTTTGCACTTCTTTATGTATAGCTTGGAATTTCAAAATGGCCCTGAAATGTATCACCACTACTTCTAAATGCTTGTTCCTCGTTCAGACCATAATTAATCCATCTCTCACTTATGAACTATGGATTACCGGTTAGTGACAAGCAAAACTTGGGATGTTTTTATTTGATACCAAAGGAAAATAGGCATTTCCACTGGAAAAGGAACACATGAGAGTTCATCGGAACGTCTAGGAGAATTTTGGCCATGCATGTTTAGGAAAGATGAATTCAAAGTGAGGTAGGTGAGGTATGTTGCTGTTTGAAAGATGATGTTTTGGAATGACATTCCAGAAAGGGAGTGGGAACAAGCCAGTTTAGATACAACCTAAACAATTCTTAAAAGGAATAATAGAGGGGAGTTATTTTTGGTATCGAGGAACCGGCTTAGATGACCCAAAAGGCATCCTTTAGTCCCCTGTAGCTCTATCACAATCAATCTTGGCAGAATTTTCCAGAAATAGTCACCAATAGTGGCTTTGCAAAGAGTTCTGGACTCAGCATGAGGTACCATCCCTATGGCAGAGCACTTGGACATTTAGGACCTTGTTCTGCACAGTGTACGTAGTGTTGTGTGCTTCTGTTGACAACTTTCTAGTAAACCACATATGTAGCTTTATGTGTATATATTAATTATATATAATTTGTGAATTTCATTCTCCATTCAGTGTGAGGATGCTACATCACAGAAATCAATGGGAATTGGGCGGTTTATTTCTGCAAGAGAATGGTGTGATCTTACAATACGTGTAAAAGAGCAGGATTGAAAATGGGATATTGCTGGTTTTTCACCCACCTCTAAGTATATTTATGATCTTCCGTGTTTAAGAATTACCTCAGACCTCCCATTATTTTTCACTAGAATGTTCTTATATGTCTAAATGAGCCAGAAATGCCCTTTTTAGCCTACCTATCTGTATGCTATTTATGTACCACTCCCATTTAGGGGAGTCAGGGTCCGTTTGTACACGATTACCGTTTCTTCCCTGCCCTATGGATGTGTTCCAATGGCTCACTGAGTACATTTGCACAGCCACGTTGCGTTGAACCCTGCTTTTTATGCTCACTTTAAGTGCTCTTTAGCATTCCTATTCCTAAAGTAGCAAAGGAACAGGACTAACCTGCCAGCCCCTAACACTAAGTTGAGCATTAGCACAGTACCTTTCTCCTCTAATAAGCCTGTAATTCATATTTCAGTGAATTTAATACACGTTCTCCTCTTGTCCTTTTCTTCACAGAAGCAGGAAAAGCTTTGAGAGACAAGGCAGAAAGCTTTGTAAAATATGCCCCGCTATTGGAAGTTATTCACACGATAAACTGTGTTGATGAATTACTTCAGATAACACAAGGTCAAAATAATTTGTCACGCTGCTATTCAGTCCCACTCTTTTCTTTCCCTTAATGGGAGAGGTGATAAAAAGAAAAGAAAGCAGTTGTCCTACTTTTTGTTGATAGCAGCTGGCAAGAGGATGCTCCTGGGATGCCGTGTATGTGTCCAGGCTGCATGATCAGATATTTTATATTAAAGTATGGTGTTTGAAAGAGAGAGAAAAAAAAAGTGCTTTACTGTAAAGGGCATTCCACACAGAACCATTAGTGGCTCATGTCCAGCCAGTTACCTGGATCTGTAGGAATCAGATGTAAACTGATGTATGCCAGTCCAGATCCTGCGTTAGGTTTTGAGAGTTTGCAGGATTTCAGCACACAGCAGGCAGGACTTCTGGAAGCATTAGATATTCTCAATTATACAGAAGAATGGACAAAGAGCAGCTTTATATTTATTATTTTTCAATAATGGGCTTGGACACCTGCTCTAAGCCTTGCTGCCTTAGGTTGAGCTGGTTCGGTTACTTCAGTTTACCTTCCTAACAGCAGCGTAAATGGATTTGCTCAGTGATAATGTCATGAACAGTCTCATTTGACTCGCATCAAAGGGTGGAGCTTGGGGGGTGCTTGAGGGGGTGAGACAGAGCTCTGAAGGGAGGAGAAAAAGACAGCAGTAAAGAAGACTATGTAAGAGATTCAGGTCAATTTGATCCTTACTAGGTATCTTTTACTCTCATCAAATAATAATAATAAATAACAGCCTCTTCAGTGTGTGGAATTAGTGAGTGCATCCTCTGTCCTCACCACAACCCTTCTTCTTGGCCAAAGAACTCATGAGGTGGAAGGATATTGTTGCTATGGTGTAAACAGGGAAGGACTTTTCTCTGTTTTATGTGGTAACATGAAAAGATCCAGTATTGGAGAGTTTTCTCATCAAACCCATCTGCAATGAAGAAGTCAAAGGATCCATGGTTGTTTCTAGCACACTTGAACTTGGCATTTGATAGCAGATGAATGAACTGCAATGCAGGGATCGATTTAGAGGCGTCATCAGAACTTCTGAGTCGTCGCTAAACTGCTTTTCCCTTGTGCATCTGGCAAATCCATCCAAGCAGATGTCATCTCTTGTTCTCCTGGTTTTGTATAGCTGGGATTTGAGAGAAGCACTAGAGAGTCACTTTCTGGGGAAAGGAAGGAAAAGTTATTCAGGCAGACATCTGAACTCCTCCTTGCTCAGGAAACAGTCTCTGAGCTGTGGCTTAAATTAGGGGTAACAGGCAGCATGAACTGTCCAACTTGTCCAGCTCCTTGTGAGCTCTGAACATGTGTCTTCCTTAGTCATGCAAGGAGAGCTCTGTCTGGTTTAATTTCTGCCTTTGTTTGGAGCCTACATTAAAACCCAGGGGTTTATAGGGCATCAGAGGTTCCTTGAGGTATTTCCTCAGAGTAGAGGGTTGTTCTTTGGCCAGGAGGAGGATGCCATTCATCTAGGCTTTAAATACTGTTTTATCTGTTTACCTGAGAGGGATTTCAATTGATCTCATGCCTTGCAGTTGAGGTGCTCATCTCAGCCTCTCTCCCTTCACACACTCACACTCTGTCCATTCGTGCTGGGGATGGGTTGGGTACAGATCCTACAACAAGCATTTTCAGCATTTCTTTTCCTCTTTTTTTTTCTTTTTTTTTTTTTTTCTGGATACCACAATCATTGGAATCTAGGAGGGATATAGGGCTGTCAGCATCGCTGTTACCAAGTACTTAAGTACTTACATCACCAGTTACCTCCTTGCCTTACCAGCCATGCCCTAAGAATTCAAAGTAGTAGTAAACATGTTCTTTTCTCACTATTACTTAGTCAATAAACGCTTTGCTCTGCCATTTCTTAAGCAGCAATGGAGGAAGGCTGTGTAAAAGTACCGAAATTTACTGAGCATGTTCAAATGTGCAACTAAATGAATAAAACAACCTTAGAATTATGAGAATTTAGGTTTGAAGGCATGAAGGGATATAGTGGTGTGACAAATAAAAGATTTTTTTTTTTATTAAAGCCACCATATATAGCTTGATATAATTTTAATTTGCATTTCCCTTTTCTCTAGTATCTTTCAACATGGCCTATATTATTCATAATAAGATAGAAATCTTTCAAGATCTTTAACCTATTACCATGTCTTACACTGTCTTCTGCTGTATGTGGGCTGGCATTTAAACGAAACCACCGAGGGAGCCTTAAATGCCATCAGAGGCACGTTCATTCCAGCTGTTTGCAGGCTTGTATAGGTCAGCCAGCCAAGGGGCTTGACTTCAGTGTTTCGGGATCAGTTACAGCTTCACTGGAGGGTTGAAATTCAATCTTAAATCACTGTGTTGTAACGAGTTGGCACTAGAGGGTTTTATGACAATAGTTGGCTTCTTCCTTATCACGGCGGCCCATAGCCTGTAACTACGATTTTATCGTGTCGCTTTGGTGGAGATGTAGCAGCCAGCCTTGGGTATATCACACTGGCACCCATAGCGTTCTGGGAAGGGGGACTATTTGATGCCACTGTTTATATCACTGCAGTCAGACGACACTGTAGAATAAATATTAACTGGCTCTTCCTTCCACGCTGATGACATTCTTAAATAATTTACTGTTGCCTTTCAGAGCCAGGTCCTGCAGCCTTGATGCAGTCCCAGCTCCTTTTGACTTCTGCGGGGGTTTTGACAGAGCCAAAATTGGAGGATTAGGCTTGTTTGGGGGAAAGTACCTCATATCAACACCCTGGTATCTAATCCATCACTCAAAAGCTTCCTGCATATCACTGGGGTAGCTGTGAGGCTGTTGTAGTACACATAATTAGGAAAACATTTTTCCTTTAAGAATTACCTTTGTTTTGTTCCTGTCTGATAATGTTAAATAATTATGTTAGAAAATATATATATATTTGTGAAGACATGGAGAAATTGAGCTAAGGAAGAGAACTAGGTTGGAATAAGATGATCTTCCAACCCAAACCAATCTATGATCTTAAATTTACATTTATAGATTTTTAAGATCTGGTATTTAGTAGCTCTCCTTATTATGTCATGGACTAAATTCTCAGATGAGATGAACTTCTTTGCCAGTCATTTAGTGTCGTGGCTGGTTCTGAGACATTAGTACAGCATATTTGCTTTCAGAAATATACACTGCTCACTACTTACCTGTCTTTTTCCTTAAGCAGTTATTGAAGAACTGCTGGTAAAGTATTGATGAGTGACATGTTTGGTTTTTTTTTTCCTCATAAAAAAATACTTTGAATGATTTTGCTAGAATACAATGTCTTCTGCAACATTTTGTGCTATCGCTACCATCCTCCACTGAACTAATTCACTCAAGTGCTTACAGGAGTGGTGGAAAGAGCAATACCTTGCTCTGAATAATTTCTGTATGAGTTGAATAGTTGAATAAGGCCAATATTCACTGCTGAAAGGCAACACAGGCTTTCTTTAAAAGCAGGGTTTTTTTTTTTCATGCCTGTCTTTCTTTGCTGTGTTTCTATGCTTTAGCCTTCGCTAACCTTGGCCCCACTCTTTTATTGAGCTCTTTCAGCATATATATTTCTTTTGCATTATATTTTCTCCAGTCTTACAGCTACTCAAGTGACAGCCAATTACTGATCTATCTGACCAGTGCTGCAGAGGTGGTTTTGATATGAGATCATCAGATCTTTTCCTTCTTTAACTGCTTGTCAGAAAGCTAGCAGTTTTCTTTTGCTCCATGAAACCAAACTTACTATAAACATCAGTGATCTACTCAGAACCTTCCTTGAAATCCAATAACCTTCATGCCACGTAATCTTATAAATGTATTTAGTGAGCTGCTACAAGGGATTACCATCTTAAAATCGCCCAAAAGCTACTATTTGACCTAGCAAGTGAATTCAGATCATTAAAAATCTAATGGGAATCTCATCTGTGGGCAGATGATTCCTTTAACCTATAAAGAAGTGATTAAAGTCAAATTTTAGCATTTAATAGTGACACAGACTACACTCATCTTTGGCTATGAAGCCTCTATTGGAAGGTGGTAAGTCACAGGCAAGGAGGCTCTGACCTTTAGCTGAGGGACGGTAACTTCCTACGTAGTGTTCTTCAGCCCCAGGCAATCATCTGACGCCACGCTTCCACTGCAGATTTAAATGTTCTCCCCTCTGTTACAAACCTGGCATTTCTCTCATGTTAAATCTTACGTTCCTTCCTACTGAAGTCAAATCTGTCAGTAAAATTCTGAAATTACAGCAAGAGAATAAAAAGGGCTTTTTCCAGTCAGTCTTTGTCACCACTATTTTTTTTATTTTAACCTTCTTCTTGCTTCACTTGTTAGTTTTCCGTTAGAAATTCTGGATTCTATCATTGGCAGGTCAATCATTTACTCTCCAACGCTGGAGTTTTATCCAGACTAGTTTGGTAGCTTTTTGATGTCTTTCCCCCTTAAATTAGAAAGTGCATATTCCCCAAAAATAACGTAAAAGTACGACGTGAACATAGTGCATTTGCCCCAAGGTTTCACAAAACTGTTTTCTCAGTGGAACATCTGTCAAGAAAAATGAAATACATGCCTAAGAGCACTGGAATGTGAAGACAGGGTTTAAGTCAAATGGGGCTAGTGCTAAAAATGACCTTGATCCAAGGTCTTCTCTATTCCAGTTGGGTACCCAGGCTACAAGGTGGTGTAAGTGGTTCCCACTGCTCCTCTCCTGCCTCGGCATTGCTCTCTTCCTTCTGCTGGTGTGCAGCTTTTTGGGCAAAAATAGAAGGAAAGGAGGGAAGGAAAGAAGGAGGGAGAGAGGATGGGATAGAAGAATGAGGTCAGAGGTAAAGATGAGTGCACTGCTGAGCTCAGCAAAGGTGTTCTGGGGCTTCAGAACAGAGGGCACTTAAAGCTCTGCGTGGAGTTTCCTGGAGGAGGCTTGGGAACTAGTTCAATTTTTAACCAAACTATCTGTAATTCTGTGGTGTGTTGGAAACCAGTGGTGATGGTAAAAGGAGCAAAAGCCCTCAGAGATTCCTCACATCTAGGAAACTTTCTGAAGCCACGGGTTGAATTCATGGCCATAAGATGAAGCAGCGAGTTTTGGAGAAAACATCTTTATCCTTAGGAGCAGTAGTTAGTGTGGGTGATGAGCTGTGCCCTGGCACTTCTCTGATAATTATCAGCAGCATCAGCCAACTCCGAGTCTTACATGCATAATTCAAGTGTTCCAGGTAATTTCTGGCTTGAATTTTAGAATGGATTGTAAATTTTGGATTCACCTTTTTTTTTGTGTACTATTTGAAAGCTGGGGAAGCAGTGTCCATTTAAGCAGTTGTAATAATTTGTGTTGTTTTTTCTGTAGTTCTTTACGGTTTTGAAATAAAAACCAATTTCAGTTTTACAGCTCTGCAGTTATTAAGTATTTAATTTTATGATTGCTGTTAGATTTCTTGAATTTGAGTTTGTTAGAGAATGGATACTTTTCTGGTTATTATAGTTTCTAGGGATTGTCTTACATGACAAATTGAAGCAGCTTGTTAATATCAAATACAAAGTAGATTATACTTTCCCAATTTTGTAAACTCAGTGATTTATGTATCAAATTTGCAGGTATTTCTATATATCATTAACCTTTTATTTTTATATTGAGCAATGTTATGTCTTTATAATGAGCAATGTTATGACTTTAAAGTCTTTTCTTGTCTAAAATGATCTGTTATGTAAGAAACCTCTTTTTCTTGATCCAATGACTCCTCCTGTTACGGATGTAGATCTATTTATTCATTTCAAACTAATGTGTCATTTAGAAAAGCTTTTGCATTCAAATAGAAAACTGACTGTTATCCATGAAGCTTTTGACAGAAGAGAAAATTGAGTTTTTACACTCATTTTGAACAGTTGACTTTGTAACTCTGCTGTGGTGTCTCATCACCCGGACAGCTTCTGATCTGTATTTTGAAGTATAATAGGACCTGAGCATTCTGAGGAGGGGTTTACTCCACAGGGACGTTTGTTGCAGTCTGGTTTTGATCTCTTTATTGACTAGGAACAACTTGGTGAGTTCTTTCTGTAGATCCTACACAGAGCTGCCAATTGCTGCCTTACCTTTTATTTTGTTCCTCCTTCACCATACACAGCATATGGGGCATTAATACCACAACTGCCCTGTTTCTTCTGCTCAGGGTGTTCCAAATGGACTGCACATCTGGCTGATCCATCTAAGCGGAGAAGCTCAAAATTCAAACAGATTAGCTCACCTGAACTTTTTGCTGCTCTTAACACAAAAGGGTTTGAGCACGGCTGGAAAAGTTCACCCTGTGTGACCTTCACGCAGCCCAGTCTTGCAGCTCAGCCCCTTCTCCTCGCACCGTGCAGAAAGAGGGACACGGGGAATGGTTGATAGGCTTAGTGAAACAAAGAGGTAAAAGAACAAGAGAGATGTGGCACATCTTCATTAAGCGATGTGTTACAGTCTCACTGGAGCGTTTCACTGCTAGTCCGTGGCTCCCGAGTTGTGCGCTTTACATTACAGGACTGTCGGTGCTGATGATGACTGCGTAACAAAGCGCTCCCTTGGCAGCAGGAATGAGAAGTACAATGTCTCCTTTTCCAAGTGTTGTTACGATAAGGATATGTTATTTCCTATCAACTATCAAAAGATTTTCATAAGCTCTCATGAAAATTTTCACGCGATTGTACGTAGGTTCTGCTAAGAACAACCAATTAACACGCCAAAATTGAAACCATCCTCTTTATTTTGCAAGGAAGATTTGGGTTTTCAATCCACTTTTACATCAATCATTAAAAACCGGTATCAGACAACAGTTTATGATGGGCACTACCAAATTATCTTGTCTTAGTTATCGCAGGTCGTGGAGGTGTCAGCCTCTCCAAACATGTGCACGTTCAGAGAGTGATATGACAGTAAACCCCAAGAGGACCCCAGTCATGCCAAGCGTACCCCATTTCTCCAGCCTTGAGCTCCTCTGCCCAGCCAAGTTGGTAACTGTCTTCTAGAAATCAGAGAACTTGTGCCAGCTAATTTTGGGAACGTCCACCTTGCCTTCAGGGTTCAGGTTTTTTGTCTGTTCTCAGAAGAATCTGAAAATGGTGATGAGAGCCAAATTCTCCTCTCAGCGATTCCTGGCCCTGTCTTGTAGGCGAGGATTGAATCTGGCCATTACATGCAGAATCAAATGTTTTATGTGTAAAACCCATATACGATAATACTTTGGTTGGTATTCATAGAGCCCATGCTTACTCCATCTGTTTCAGTTATAAATATTTTAAGTGCATATTTCAGTAAATTTTCGGGTTTGTAACAATGTAGTAAAATCAAGTAGATGTGTAATAAATTCTAGCAAGCACAGAAACTCAGTTGTTTCTCAGTAGGATTCTGTTTAGCTGCTCAAAAATGCCTTGCCATGGCAAGAAAAATATTGAAGCAAGTTTAAACTTCAGCAAGCATGCTGCTGAGGAGGCTGATTTTAGTGTCTTTAGAGCAATAGACTGGATTGTGAATCTGTAGCAAATGAGAAGAATTTTAATCTGGCTTTTTTCTTCTTTTTTGCCTAACATTCAGAAATGCAGAATTAGCTAAGAACCACACACTGATGCAAAGATGAAGGTTGATGCTTCTAAGCTTCTTCCATTTCCACATCCAACTTAAATCCACCCCCCAAAATGCCATGAGGACAGTACTCAGTAGTCTCATCTCTGAGACTGCTCTGCATTTTTTGGCCAAAATATCTTTCCTTTAGGAACAGGTTGAGGAACTTGCAGTCAAGCCTAGTTGAGACTAAATCTAAGATAACAAGGATGCGGGGAAGGGAGGGAGCATGACGATACTTCAGTAATAATAGCAAGGTTCACATGGCTTTGCTCAGTCTAGGGGAGCTTCTATTTAAGACAAACGTTGCATTTGAGTAAATATTGCCAAGCCTTAGAGTTTCCATCATGCAAGAATAAAATAAAACTTGTCTGCGTTTGGTTTGTAAAGGTATTTTTGTATTATATGAGGGTTTTACAAATATTCTTTTAAACTAATATTTTTTCCAAGTACTTTTTCATTAGAAGATCTGTATGTTGACTAGTAGCTATCTCCAGATACCAGTGTACTGACGGTGCTACAAAGGTGACACCCAGGAATTGTAGTTTCAGAATTTTGTCATACTTTTCTCTGGTGAAGCCTGGTGCAAATAAAAGACTGTCAGGAGTTCTGTCTCACCCATAATTAAAAAGTGGATGTTCTGTTTATCTGTTTTCTTACAGCTGGCAGCACTAGAGAGACAGATCTTTGACTTCCTTGGTTTCCAGTGGGCTCCTATCCTTGGGAATTTCCTACAAATCATAGTTGTCATTTTGGGGTTGTTTGGAACCATCCAGTTTAGGCCTCGATATATAGTTGTGGTAAGTCTCACTTATTATCTATTGGGTTTTTTGAAGTTTATTTTATACCCTGTCATATTACAAAGCAGAATTTTCTGGGTTTCAAAAGACCAGATGGTATTTCAGTAGAAACTTCAGAGGTCTCCATGTCTTTTTGCAAATCTAGGACTACTGAGTGGCAATACTTGGATGGGGCTTTGTGCAACCTCGTCTAGTGGGAGGTGTCCCTGCCCATGGCGGGGTGGGGTTGGAACTAGATGATCTTTAAGGTCCTTTCGAACCCAAACCATTCTATGATTATGAGATTTTGGAAGCTGTCAAGAATGGGTAGCCTAGAGAAAGTGCTGCCAAAATTATCACCGTGATACAAGTTCTTTGTAAGATTCTATAAAGAATTAAATAGGTCATGGGAACATTACAGTTAGATGATGCAAAATGAAGAAAATAAATACAAATTGTTGTTCTCTTTGCAATAGACAAGCAGAACCAATGGTTAATTTAAAAAAGAAATGCTCAAGTTGTATTTAGCTACATATTCCTCTTAAACAGAAGCAAGGACTGTAGAAATTTCTTTGGTCCTCTCATCCATGGGTTCCAAAGAAATATTCTTCTCACTTACATCTAACTTTGCCAAGACCTCTATTTACAGCTTTGCCCCTAAATTGTTGTAAATTGTCTCTGATGCTTGGAACTTGAAGCTTCACAGTTTTTTTTCCTATATACCTGATATAGGCAGGAATAAAAAAACTTTCAAAGCTGTGAAGGAGGCTGCCAACAAAAAATATCCTTTTTCCTCCCCCACAGTCTCTCCTGAACAGATGAATATTATGTCTTTACCTGGCAGCGTCTATATCTGGAGCATTTCAGTTGTGTTGTCAGTAATGGATTTTAAGAGGCTAAAGTCATAAAAGAGTGAAATAAATGTCTACTGGGAAAAACTCATTAAGAAAATTCTTAAAAAGCTTCATCTTCTCTAGGCAAAGCTGGAATCCTGTAATTCTTTGTCACATCTTAAAAGAAAAAGTGAACAAAAAGTGCACCCAGGGTTCTTTATACTCACATTAGCTAAGCTTCACAAGCAGACTATAAGTAATTGTAAATGGATTGATGTAAATAATGGCGCTTTTATCTGTTACCTGTGGTTGGAGAACTGGGCAGCAGCGTACATACATCCATGTATCGATGGCTCACCTTTCTGCTTCATGTTCTCCATTTTATACACAAGCCATCGGAAGCAAGTGAGGGTAAACATCTCTAAAATTACGTAGGAAATTCATGTCTGAAGCGTGATGCCACAAAATCTCTTGCCCCTCAGGTTCAGCACTGCTGTTCAATGGTGGAAGCTCTGCTTTGGTTTTCAAATGAAGCACAACAGATGTTGACTGTTCCTCTATCCTTTCCAATGTAAATGAACATTTTAGACTGTATTAAAGTTGGTTTATAGGTAGAAAACTTGCAGTTAAAGAAAGAAACACCTCAACAAGATTCTTCCTCCTCAGATTTAAGTTAACTTACATTCTGATTTCACTTTAAGCATCTATTTAAGAGCTCAAGCTTAGTAGGCGCAAATACTCACTGCTTGGGGAGATCAAGACTTTAGAGCAGCTTCTATCCTTACTCTAACGTAAGGTTCCCAGCACAGTAGGAATAGTTGGAACCAAATCTTCACGTCTGAAGAGTGAAAGTACTCAAGTTGTCTGCGTGCCTCCCTGTTCTCACTGTTCTCCATGGCTGAATATTTCTCCAAACCCCACTAGTTTTGGCAGCAGTTAACCAGACCCTTTAGGAAGCCAGTTCCACTCCTAAACTGCCAGAAAACCAACCTAGCAAAAAGTGGAGAAATTGTGCTATTTTGGTGAGCTGAGTCCAGCCTGTGATGTTCCCAGTGGGTGCTAGGGCCAGCATAAGGCGGGGACCAGGACTCTGCCATGACGAACAACGGTATGGAGATGGAGGGGAGACGAGATGCGTGACCTCTCTTGTTGCGAGCTACAAACTTGTTGGTCCAGCCTCTTGTCTGGCTTCACCCTCAGGCTGAATTCAGTGAATTCCTCAAACCAGGACAAGCAGCAACCCTCCTTTTGCTCAGCTGCTACCTTCAGTCCCTGTGCTGTTCCTTCCTTTGCACTGCTGTCAGTTTGACCAGTTCATAAACTATCAAACCAGAACCAGCTGAAAAGCAACCATTTTTTTTTTCCAGTGTTGAGTGTAGGTCAGTTCTCTGACCTGTTTCACTTTTTCCAGCAGAAGGGAAGGAGGTACAAGAGGAGAAACTGGGTCAGTTTTGCTGACAATTAAAATGTAAGATTTAAGGTAGAAAAATTATTCTCCCATTCATGTGGTGGGTGGAGTGTGAGTCCAGCATTGCACTAGCATAGGACACTGGAGAACCTGGGAGTGACATGGAAATGTCCACCTGTTAAGGGTGTGTTGTAGTTCATGACCATAAGGGCTGGAGAAGTAGTGAGCTATTATTAACTAAAATACCTTTTACTGAAAGGCTTTTAAGAGTCTTAAGAGGTCAGGTTTACCCTTTACCTGTTTGGGGTTTTTTATTTTTAAAAATCCAAATTATAAGATGAATAGGTCTTCTGTTTTATTTAGTTGTGGTTTTTTCTTGCATCTTTCTTCATATTTAAATATTTTTAAATAATGTTTGCCTATTCAAATTACGGTGCTCTTCTGGAATCTCCTTTAATGGAGCTAAATCATGATTTATGAATGACTCACAGTTGCCCCAAACCCAGTCAGCATTTTGGATATAATTGGCATCAGCAGGATAGTCTAAAACTGTAAAGGAATAAATCTGTTTTATTGGTATGTGTTTAGAGCAGCAACAAATATTGGATTTTTAATTTCCTAAGGTTCTTAAGGGACTTGTGTGGGGAGAACTCCTTTTCTGAACTCTCCGCGCTTGTCTGTTCCCAGAAGAACAATGCTTATTGAACAGGAATTTTATTATTGATCTGCTCAGTATAAAATCCTTTCATCTTCACATTGTATTTTTCTGTCTTTTTGCTTTCATCCGGCTTTGTGTTTAGTACACGGTGTGGACTGCCCTGTGGGTCACCTGGAACGTTTTCATTATCTGCTTCTATTTGGAAGTAGGTGGACTTTCTAAGGTAGGTCACTTATCCTTCTTCAGGTTTACGGGAGGGTGTTTTGAACAGCAGGACTCTCAGATTTTAGAAGGCTGGAACCGTAGAGGAAAAAATGTGGTTGTTTGAATGTACAAGTTGATCTTCAGAGTTCCCTTCCAACGAGAACTTCAGTGTTTGAACTTGTCTCTGATAGTAAATAGCCATAAGCTTGAAGTAGACAACTGCAATGACTTTGAACTACAGTTGCCTTCTGAAGTTACCATCTGGGGGTGGGGGGAAAGTTATTCAGTGGGAAATTTGAGGTTCTTTTTGCTCACTGAAAACCAGACCATGTCATTTTGGTTGAATTTTCAAGTGTGTATGGGAAGTGTATCTGAATTTCTGAGACTGCATTGAAAGCAGCTAAAGAAAATTCCCAAGAAGGTTAATAACTTTTAATTGGTCTCATGGTCTCACGGTGAGAATGTTAATTCTTTATTTAAAAAAATGGCAATGGATTACTTTTTTTCCTTTAAAGCTTTCCTTTACGCGATGCTTAGTGCCTACCAGCAGGTATGAGTTGAAATCTTGTATCTTCCAGTTTCACAACTGTGTTTGACTTTTAGGTCTCCTTAATGTATGTGACAAATCCCAATGCAGAGACAGTAACATGAATATTACTCAACAGTTGAGAAAAATCCCTTTTATTAGTATGTACGTTGGTTGATCTCAGAACTTTAGTGGACTTTTTTCTTGTGGTTTACAATTACATTTAAGAAGTAGTTTCCTAACAAGGTTGTGACACAAAATAACTTCCATGGAAGTTAACGGCTCTTGTATGGGTTACATCAAAGGCACCGGGATCGAGACCAATCTAGTAGGGATAGAATCAAGAATCGTGTTCAGTGAACCATGGAATTTGGGGTTCATGTAATGCTGTTGCTGAAAACTATGCTAGAGATGATATGGTCATGAAGAGACTGAGGTCTTTTTGCACTATACACGTAAAATCCCTGGTATTTATAAATTTATGGACTTTTGGTACTGACTTACTTGGGACCCAACATGCTAACCTAAAAATTGCGTCATTTCCGTGAACATGTCCCTGTGTCGTCAGGCATGAGAGAAATGTGCTGTTATCAAGGTACATTAGCGTGGTTGGCAAATCAAGCACCATCAGAAGCTTTTCAAGGATGGCTCTTTTCTCAGCACTCGAGTCTCAACAGGGAATAGTCACTTTTTCTTGCTGTTGTTCTTTTTCCATCTTAAAAAAAGGGTTTGTTTCTGAGATGAGTACAGACTGAGTATAATTTTCAACTTCTGTTGCCATACTATCAGGGGAAATGATGATGCTGTCTGGCAGCTGACTGATTTCTTGTTGGTTGGTTTGTTTTTAAGCACTATCATGTTTTTATTTGCTTTGACCAGAATCAGAATTACCTGTTGCTTGGAGACTTGTGAATTCATTAGGCCTTCAATTATTAATCCTATCAGAAAATATAACTCAGTGCACTGTTAAATGGTAACTTTAATTTGATGTCTTTGCATGGAGCACGCATATCATGTAGACAGACTTTTCAGATGTCCTAACAGAAGCCCCCCACCTCTGAAATGTTGCTCAGATCTTCTTGCAGCAGAATGAATGATCTCATTTGAATATTCTCTGTTTGAATTCTGCCACTGTTAAAGAAAAGTTTGAATAAGAAGGACATAGGTAATTTAGGCATGTTTTTTGCTGTGATTTTGGAAGAATTATTATTTCCTTCAATCATAAAGCATAATGTTCAGATTTTCCTGGTTAACAGATTTTTTAAATTTTTTTTTTTAAAGAAGGAACGGCTTGATACTTAGTTTAAAATTCATGGATCTCGTACACCAAGATCTTTAAGCTTTTCTTGGTAAGGAGTGGTGAAAACTGCCACTTACTCTCCTGGTTTCAAACGCTAAGTGTGTGACTTGATGCTTTCCACTCTTTCAGAAAAATGGGATGTTTCCTCACAGGAATGACATGGAAACTATCTTTTTAGTTGAAAATGCATTTCATATTTTCAAGTAATTCGATTTCTTTTCTTTTTATTTTTCTTTTTTTTTTTTAAAAAAAAGACAATTTCATACATAACCAAATTCCCACCAAAGTTTATTTTTAATAATCTGGATGGCCAAACTGGTAGACCTTACTGGAGGAAACTGGTGGGGAGGGGTAAACTGGGAGCTGAAAGACTGTGCACATCACTGTAGGCTTGTTGTTGAGGAATTCACTTGGGTGTCGGTCCCCGCTCAAATGAATACCTATTTTGTACAAAGAGGAAAACCTTCACAGAAGAGCTTTGTGTGGAATCACCCACCAATAACTGGTGTGGTAATTAGGGTGATTTCCTGGAAAAAGGATAATATGGGTTCAAGGCTTCTTGGGTGTGAAAGGGAAATAAACCTGACTTTCCCCCAGCTGGGTGTTGTAAGGCCAAAGCTAATGAGTAAAAATTTCCTCCAACTACCTTATAAACAACAAGTAAGTCAAACTCCTGTTTCACTTACATTACAGATGTGCAAATAGAATTTTAATGCTTTTTTTCAGGGCTAAAGAAAATGTATTTGGTCAGAATATAATAAATATATCCATATAAATCTTTTTTTGTTTGTGTTCACTTAGGGTTTGTTTTTTTTTTAATTTCTGATTTTAGCCCTGAAAAAATTGCCCGTATGAAAAATGAAATTTGCCTGTATTTTTTGTTTACTACTTTTATGAAATTGAAAACATAATTTTTAGTGTTAAGCACCCTGCATGAGAGAAACAAGCTGCCATTATAACATAACCTTTTAATCCTCGGCTGCAGGACGACACATTGCTGCATCCGTACACGAGCTAATTAATTGTTTGGATCCTATGATGTGTCTTGAAATGAAAACACGTTCTAATTGCCCCATTCGACAGTGTGGACAATTGAAAACATATAAACACAAGTCTCAGGGAATCAGAGGCAAAAAAACAATTAATGAAAGAGCATTTGAAAAGAAACATTGATTGTATCTTACCTGTTACAATACCAGGAGCTGTTATTATGAAGTTTTGTGTGTTCTTTAATATGGACAAGAGAGCTTCTAACTTTTATAAGCTAGCCTCCCACCTCCAGCAATACATTCTGTACAAAGGAGTCTTCATTTGTTTAGTGTATACAGTTAATTTTTTTATCGTTTATATCCCTCCAGTATTTCAGATGCAATATGAAAATGGAGATTGTGGTATGCTTCTTGAGCGTGAACTTTGACTCATTCAGGATTACTTTAAGTTTACATCTCACAGAATCCCAGCGTGGTAGGGGTTGGAAAGGGACCTCTGAAGATCAGCTCCTCCAACCCTCCTGCTCCAGCAGGTCACCCAGAGCAGGGTGCCCAGGATTGTGTCCAGGCAGGTTTAGAATCTCTCCAGAGAAGGAGACTCCACAACTTCCCTGGGCAGCCTGGGCCAGGCTCTGCCACCCTCACAGCAAAGGAGTTTTTCCTCCTGTTCGGATGGAACCTCCTGGGTTCCAGTTTATGTCCACTGTCTCTTGTCCTGTTGTTGGGCACCACTAAATCAGCTTGTTTATTATCTGGTCCTGAGTTTTAGGTGGTGGATGTTGGTGCATGTACACTCTGTAATGTTCCTGTGACGCCAGCTTCATTAACCTTTCCCCTGAAGCCAAAGGAAACTTTACGTATATTAATTAATAAAACAGTCTTTTTCTTCATATTTTTTTTCTAGTATTTACATTTGTCAGTGGAATTTCAAAGTCTGTAGGGCTTCCAGCCAACTTTCTTAAGCTGGAGACAGACCAATAGACTGTATTCTTCTATGGATCAGTAGTCAGAAGATAGAATTCTAACTCTGTTAAAATTAATGAATTAGCCCATCTGAGGACAAAATAGACTTGACAAATTACCTCGTAAAACACTGTGGGAATGGAAATCTAGTGCACTTTTTCTAAACAAATTTTTGTTAATTTTATGGACTTAATTATATGGACTTTATCCTGGTTATTTCTAGGATCCAATTTATTCCATTTGGTGCAGGTAAGTCAATCCTTAATTGCTGTGCAATTATATCTGATCATCTTAAAGGGATGAAGTTAAGCTCAAAACCAATGCAATTTTGTAATTAATAGAGATACAAAGGTATACGCTGCAGCCTGTGTCTTTTTAATGTGAAATGGGAACTAAGTGTTGCTTGAATTTAGGCCAATAATATGAAAGAAGAGGTGATTCTCATTCTAACTTGTGCTGATGTAAGTGAGAAAAAAGAGACAATTATGTTGGTGTAATTAGCATTGCAATTATCTCTATGGAACAGCTCATTCCAAAAAGGTTGTGGACAAAGTTGGCAGCATCCATAAAAGCTATATGGAAAATGAGCAGGTGGAAGGTAAAAGACTTCTTTAGTCTAAGCAGAAGACTGAAGGTAGGTCATCGTACACCTACTTACACATAAGTGATTTCATGTGGAGGAAAGTGAACAGGTTTTTCATATCCACTTGGAAGAAGGGCAAGAAATAATTTTCTGAGCATGTGGCAAAGATTTGCTTGAAGGTCTGGAGAAGCTTTTTGATGATAAGGGCACTGAACAGGATCTCCAGTGGTTACAAAGCCTCATTGCTGGATATTTTGCAGGATGAAGGAATATCAGTGTGGGGTGATCTAGGTAACTCTTCTACCCTGCTACTTTTAATTTATAGGAATAAGCCTCTGTTAAGATAAAAGCTCAAGTCAGTGTCCATGGATGTCTTAGGGTAGGAGTGTTAAAAAGTACAAGACTAAAAAACCTCATCTCTAATCAAGTCAGTGTTATAAATTTTGGTGGGAGCAGCATTCCAGCTGGGGAGCTTGTGGTGTCTCTGGCTTTTTTTGGTGGCATTTCACAGAATCTCAGAATGGTAGGGGTTGGAAAGAACCTCTAGTCCTCCTGCCAAAGCAGGTTCATCTAGGTAAGGTCACACAGGAACGCATCCAGATGGGTCTTGAAAGTCTCCAGGAAAGGAGACTCCACTACCTCCCTAGGCAGGGAGTGTGTATGAACACAGACAATGGGGGACCCCAGTGTAGGCGGCTGATGGAAGTTCTCAAGCATTGCTCTTCACTCTTGGTAGAGATTAGACATCTCTTACAGCTGCTACGAGCTGTGATATGTGGAGTAACAGATCCCTCTAAAGCAGTGGATGGAGCTGTAGGCATTCTGCAATTTCCAGGCATTCCAAATGACCAGTTTTATAGCAGTCGTTAAATATCATCTCTTCCGAGTGTGTGCGTTAATAAAATTCAACTGGGATATTAAACCTGATGTAAAGATTGGGTTTGTTTCCTTGCATTTTGGACCCTCTTGCTTCCTCCTCCTTCCCCAACTTTATTATTCCAAAGGGGTTTAGAATTGTTTTAAAAGTAATGCTCCAGAATCCTCTCTGACAGGGGAAAAAAAGGAATGCAAATTAAACGCCATCTAAGTAAATAGAATTAAAGTAATATATAGGCAAAGATAAACAGACCCAATATAAATTTTAATGCTGGTGTCATATAATGCATTTAATTCCCTTGGCCTTGACTTTCTTTGAACCGGCCCTCAGAAGTAACAAGGATTTAAACAAGTTTTTAGAACCTGTTGCCTCCTTTTTGTTATTCTTGTGCCCTTTCCTACAACGGCAGTTTCACTGAAATGTGTTTGAGAAAATAGGAATTTCTAATATGACCTTCCTTATGCACGCCGCTCCTCCCATCCTGCTGCTCGCTCACCATAAAAAGAAATAATCTCCAGGTTCAATTGTATTTAATACTTTTTTGTAATGTTCTGTTCAAACAGCAACCTTTTGAATTTTTAATTACTTTGGCAATAAACCTGGAAGCCAATTTACGGCGAAGTGATGCAGTGTAATATTGAACAGAAACAACATTTCAGAATAACAGCTCTGGCTTCGGCTGGTATTAGGTACCGTTAATCACGGACTCAGCGTGTCGGTGATGTGCCTTTCAGTGGTGTTTGCAAACTGGTTTTTGACATTGCGTTAGGCTGACATCAGTAAGTGCAGGAGCAGAAACTGCATGTGGTGGTTTCTGTTTAGAATACAATGTTTCCATCAAATGTTAGGAAATGATTAGCTACGAGCTGCGAATTCATAATGGTGAAGCTATGGAAATGTGCATTATCCTTTTTCTTTGCACTTTTGCATTTCTCAGCCAAAAAAAAGGGAATAGCTACACATTCACGCTTGCTGTTTGAAAATAAAACTGAAGGAATGCTTTCTTAAGAAGCATCTTAAGAAGATGACTTAATACATGCTCTCTTAAATAAAGAAAAAAGGCCAATTAAAGAGCAGAAAATTATTAATCTCTTAGTATTCGAATATTGAAATCAGCGCACATTCTTCCAACTCAGAGATTTCAACAGTCTCAAAGGATTCTGTTTTAGCTGAAGAGGCTTTGTGGTGGTGGTTTTTTGATGTTCCCACTTTCACGTAGCCAAAGTAATTTGTTATTCAGTCCGTTCCCCTCTACTGTATAAAGCTGTAGCGTCGTGTAAGTTTTAATGCAATATACGCTTGCTCTTGGAAGGAGAATTAACATGCAGCTACCTTGGTGGCACAATGTGAGCATAAGGTCCTCCTGGAAAAAAAAATTTAAAATTACGTGGAACAAATGGGACACAGATAAATGCCACCGAAACTGCAGAATGTGTCATTCTGATGTTAATTAGTTTGTTTAGGTGATCCGATCACATTGCTGAACAACTTAATCAGGAGTACATTCCAGATGGTGCAAAAATTGAATTTCATACCCTTTCAGGTGACATTTACAGTGCTTCATAATATTATATGCAATCAACACTATTAAAACACGTTTCTCAAAGAGAACTGTTGTTCCCTTATAACCCTTTGGTGTTAAATTCTAAGGCTGATATTTGGAGTGTAGGCCACCATCATCTTCCTTGGTTTAAATAACGGAGATGTTAGCTCTGTGGCTTTTTTAATTATTTTTTTAAAAAAATAATCCATTTAATGTCCATGGTGGATTAATTTCTAGGCTCTTGAAGATTTAATTTTTTTAAAAAAAAAGCTAAAATGCAGTCTCACAAGGAGGAGGCAAGTAGCTTGCAAATACCAGGCATGCTGCAGCAGCTAGTGGAGAAGGTAAACCCATGGCTGTTGGCTCATCTCCACCTAGCTGTTGACCAATACCCCCAGTCCCTTTTCTACCAGGCGGTTTCCAGCCACTCCTCCCCAAGCCTGAAGCATTGCATGGGGTTGTTGTGACCCAGGTGTAGGACCTGGCCCTTGGCCTTGGTGAACCTCATACTGTTGGCTTCAGACCGTTGATCCAGCCTCTCCATATGACTCTGTAGATGTGTAGTTAGATGTGTTGACAAGGGCCTATCATTGACCTGGAAAATAAATACCAGAAGCAGGTGATTATCATCTCTAAGCAGAGTTTATCATCTCTAGATGTCATCCAGGTGACCATGCTTGCATCCTTTGGGTTTCATGAACTCTACCTAATTTAGAGGAAAAGCAAGGGAAGATACCAGTTGTACTTTTCATAGATCTGCATTCGACAACCGAGGCAATTATACGAACTGCACAGATCCCGTGTGTCCACCCAGGGTTTTTCTAGTTCTTCAGGATTTTCTAATATCTCAGCATAGTCTTGAACTTTCTAACATCTGCCTTAAATTATTTTGCTCCAGGGGTCTAGTGTTGGCATTTTGCCTTTGAGTCTTACAAATGTTGCAAGTCTGGTGGGTCTACCTGAACCTGACTTGCACCAGAATTTTCAAAAGAGTATCTGGGATAAATTTTTGCCATCCAGCTCCTTCTGAGTGGTTCTTTCTCGATGCACAGTGAGGGGGACTACAGGGCAGTGTCCCTGCCTTACTTCCACAATTCCTTTCTTTTGAAGGCTTTTGCAAACAACCTCTAGTTAGTTCAACAGTGTACCTTATGTAAGCCTTAAAAATGTTTCCAATGTGTCTGTTTTGACAGTCTTTCCTTCTGTGGAATGCTTAATGTGTTTACATTGTGTTAATCTGTCTTAATTAGAAGGAGGCTTTTGATTCTGTAGGTCACAAGAAGTAGTCTTTGCCATTCAAAGCTTGGAGCAAGTTTATCTCCTAAATCTGGTTTCTGTGTAATAATTTATTTAACCTCCTTAAGGTGAATGGGTTTTGAGAACTTCTTTTCGATGCACAAGGGAATTGGAGGGATTGCTCCCTGTCTAGATCATTATACTCTCTTTCTTTCCCTTTTTCAGCTGTCCTTCAGGGAAATTCCTCGCTCATGTTGATGATGTGACTGAGTTTATTATTCATGAGTATCAGCAGTCCTTTGAGCCAACTTCTTCAGTTCGGATTAATGGGGAAAGAGTGAGAGAATCCTGTGGGGAATTTGGTTGCCCTCCTGCCCTTTGCTTTGCTAGGAGGTCTATTGTCAGAGTGGCTTTTCTATGCCAGGAATAATGCTAGGTCTTTCTGACCTATTCAGTCAAATGGGGAAAGCAGAAATGTTGGAGAAGTCACAGCGATGGCAATGGTGCTTCCTTGAGACTGTCTTCCAAGGGCAAACTCGCTCTGTTTATGGATGATTTGATTGTGTCTGTTATAGCAGCATTGCATTCTGTACTCTTAGATTCTCTCTCCACTTACATCTTTAGAAAGCACGCAGAAGTTCTTTAACGTGTTGTTTTGGAAGAGCTTTTCCATTGTAGGGGGAGAACATGTTACACCCATCTGCTGAGAACTGCTGCTCCGTGTTACTGCCATGGATATTTTTTATTATTATTTTTATTTCTTTTTCCTCCTTTGGATTGAGAGATTCAGGTTTGATTTCAGAGTTTTGGCAGAAGATTTTCCTCGTTTAGCTCAAAGATGTTTGAAGGCTTGGACATTTTTTTTTATACTGAGTTTGAACTCTGAGCTGCCTGCTGAACCCTCTGTCTAGTTCTTATTCCCAAACCCCAGCCTACTTCTTTGCAGCAGGTATAACACAGCTGATTCATTTTACCTTTATTTTCTGTGAATGGTGGATGATATTTTTACTTTTCTGCTTTATTTTCATTCAGTTCACTAGTTTTCTTTGGTTTCATCAGAAGTGACCAAACTACTGGCCATTCTTCTCATGACCAGTATTACCAGGGCAGGTGATTTTCCTTTTGAGCCATCTAATCTTGATTAAATTAACGTTTCTCTCTCTTTACCCATTACCGAGGCATTCACAAGTGCTTCTTATTTTTTCCACTTCAAAGCTGGGCTGTGGATAAAAGACTACACTCAGTGAGGAAAAAGCTATGTACACATCCAGCTGTGAAGAAACTGATTTCCACTAGATGTTCATCTCAAATATATTTGTACACTGTTTAACTTCAGAGTTTTTCATGCTGTTTTGGGACTGTTTTCATATGCTTCATGTCTGCCCTGAGTTGCAGCTATGGTTTGCTTCAGGGTATCTTCCATCTTTATGTCTTTTCACATCAGCTAGCTATTTTTACAGTTAAATGTAGGCATGGAAACATTGTGTATACCCTGCAAACATTAGCACAGTCAAAATAAATACTTATTTTGGAAAATCCAGTGATGCAAATTTCTTAATAATCAATTTTTAATTTGTACTTCCTGATATTTTTATCTACTTAAGGTTTAGTTTGTATCTTTTTTTACTCTAATGAATCAACTGACTACGCAAAGATTAGTTAAAAATATGCTTTATATTCTGGTTTTAAAACCACAATTTCCTATAAGAAATTCAAATCACCTTGTGGTATCATTTTTCTTTGAAAACTTCTTGCCTCACTCTGATACAATATGCTAATATATGTGAAAATGTCTTTATCTTAAAATGTGCTTCAGACACCAATTTATGTAGTTTCAATATGTAAAATAATAGGTTTAAAATAATAGTTTTAAAAGCTGTTAGAGAGTTTTAAAATGCTCCTAGATGTTAGCAATGCCATCGGTATCTTCGGATTTCTTTACTCCTAAACATCCAAGTGAGATCACTTTTTATATCTGTAACTAGGCAGCTTGCTTAAACATTCCAGAATCACACTAACTTTTATCCAAACATTTCATTCTCTAGGATGCAGTTTCCAATTCTGTTGCATCACCTGTTGTCCTGGTTTAAACCCCAGCTGGCAACTCAACCCCACGCAGCCACTCGCTCTCTTCCTCTTGGTGGGATGGGGCAGAGAATTGGAAGGGTAAAAGTGAGAAAACTTGTGTGTTGAGATAAGAACAGTTTAACAGGTGAAGCAAAACAAGGAATTTGTTCACCGTTCCCCTGGGCAGGCAGGTGTTCAGCCATCTCCAGGACATCGGGGCTCCATCTTGCTTAATGGTGACTTGAGAAGACAGATGCCATCATTCCAAACATCTCTCACTTCCTTCTCCTGAGCATGACCTCATATGGTCTGGACATCCCTTTGGCTAGTTTGGGTCAACTGTCCTGCCTGTGTCCCCTCCCAACTCCTTGTTCACCTTCAACATACTCGCTGGTGGAGGGGAACCAGAAAAGGCCTTGACTCTGTGTAAGCCCTGCTCAGCAGTAACTAAAACACCCCTGAATTATCATCAACGCTGTTCTCAGCACAAATCCAAAATATAGCCCCATACCAGCTATTGTGAAGAAAATGAACTCCATCCCAGCCCAAACCAGCACACCTGTATTTCCTGCTTCCAGGCTACATCACTTTGCTTGTGCAAATGTAATGGATTTTGTTTTGCTGATCCCAGCTTACCAAGGAGTCCAGATGGCCCTGTACAGCTGCCTGCCTTTTCATTATTTACCTTCTTCCCTCTCTTTGTGTCGTCTGCAAATATATCCACTACAAGCAGTGATTTTTATATTTACTTCTAGATCACTGATGAAAACGTTGAATAACATCAGACCTTACATCAATCCCAAGGGAGTCCTGCTGGAAACGCTCCTATTCAGCTATGATTTTCTATTGATAACTATGTTAATTAGCTACTTTTTAATCTATTTAATTTTCGGTCCATTAAAATTGTACCGCCATTCTAATTTTTTCACTAAGAATGTTTTATGAATGCCTTACAGAGGTCTAAGTATCATAGAATCGTAGAATGGTTGTATTATCTTCTTGCAGCTGCTTCTACCACTTCGGCTTTTAACCTCTCAAAGTAGCGAAATTGAATTTAACAAGTCCCAATGTCTTATGAAATCTCATTGACTGGCATCAAAACTGCTTTTGCTGGTTCTCAAGCATCTGTTTTTAAGTCATCTTTCCCTCGATTACTTTGGGAGTGATACTAGACTGTCCTTAAACCGTTGCACGTGTGCATGGTTTGAACCTTACATAAGCTTTAAAATTCTTCAGTCTCATGAAGTTCCCAAGATTTATTAAAAATTAACTACTTTACATGCATGGCTTTCAACATCCAGTGCTTTTGTGTGGTTGCGAGTTGTCCACGCCTAAAGACAGAATACAATTTATAAATTGGTAGATCATTTACTAAAGGTTTAGAAAGTGCTTCTTCCTCCTCTTCTCATCCTGTTCTTTACTGAAAGAACAGAAACACTTACTAAAGATGACTGCTTATTTGGCCTCTTAAAAAAAAAAATTCAGTCTTCATTGATTAGCAGGTCCAGATCATCTCTGTAATTTCTTTTTTTCCTGATAAGCTTAATGAACAATTTCTTATTGCCTTTAACCTTGCTAGCATGGATTCTACCTGACATATTTTTCTTCTCCTCTAATTTATATTGACTGAAATCTCTTCACCATTTTTATTCTGTTTTCTTGAGGAACAGACCAACACAATCAGTGTGTGTGTGTTTGTTTGCCTGGTGCTGAAAACTTTTGTACTGGTTGACTGCAGAAACTTTCACAGAAGATGGATTTTTCACAATTCTTGTATGTGTGCCACTATAAATGAAAAAAGTGGCTGGAAAAGGGGACAGAAGAAACTCTCTAGAGTCTCCACAGAGGGAAATGTTGCTGCAGCCTCTCATTAGAAACTTTATAATGGCTTTGTTTAGTTCAAACTAAACCACTTTCATATATAAAGTTTGGGAAAGGGACGAGGCTTTAATATAAAAGCTGAAAAAATCCCAAGTATTCATCAGGCACAAAAATATTGTCTTGTGCAGTGAAGCTGATATGCAAAAGTTTGGTCTATTTGATACATAATACATTTAAGTAAATATTGATGTATGTGTCTATCTATATTCTATATTTTTATATTATGCACATTACAATATTGCCTCATAGTCTCTATTAAAAGCACTTCAAAGTAATCTAGGTTGCATTTGCTTGTATTAATCTTGTGTATATTACTGTAGCACCTCTTTTGTCACACTTGTGCTTTGTAAATTCTCCCAATACATAACCTGAGGTGAGAGAAGTTCAATGAGTTGGAGTCAGAAAAAGTCAGGGGAGGATATGTTGAGGTATGAAACTTCTGTTAATGTGGGTTTTTTTAAGCAATCTCCTGCCTTATCTTACTATTTCAGTGCAGCTCTGAAATATTCAGTGTTTTAAAACACTTGAAGTCATAGTTTTTACAAAGAAGAATTTTAAAAACCACTAAATTGAAGCCATTCTTAGAACCCAAAAAGGATTCTGAGCCAAAGAAAGCATTAGGTTTGTGTGAAACAGACTGCACAAATAGGTTGCTTTTTATGATCTGCGGCCTACCTAGCAGAGAATAATTCATTACAGTTTGTCCTGCTACATCACATCACCAAGGCTGCAAATAGTGTATTAAATAATCTTTCTGACATACTTTGTCCCTAAATTTAGTGCCTGCATTTTGAGTCCCTTTATTAGCATGGAAATATAAATGTGTTCCTGTATTTAAGTGTTTTGCCAACAGCAGAATAAGTTGGTGTGTCGAATAAGTATGATTTACTAGTTCTCAGGGTTATGTTCTGCCTTTCTAACAGAATTATCATTCCCTTTTGCTTGTAATTCCGCTTGCCTTAATAGATTATTTTGTCAGTGCGTTGAATGGGTGTTCAGGTTTTACTGTAGATGAAAAGAAGCACAAGAGTTTGAGTTGTACTAAGAGAAACAGAGGATTTTACATAATAAAAATATTTTCATTTCAGTATGACATACAGTATTTCAAAACCTACAGATTCTTCTGCTGCTTATGTCTGGACTGTTGGTAAACAGCATTTTCGGGAGGGGGGGGGAAAAGTCAGATTTCATTTTGTGACGTGCTGCTAATGCTTCAAAGTTCTGGATCATCAGATTGAAATCTATTGTTGTAGCTACCAGGAGGTACCTGAAGTACTACACAGAGTCTCAAAATGTCATTTGTATTTGGTGTTTGAAAAAAATTGGCCACTTATCTGCCTGATGAGTGAGCCCTAAAATGTGTTCTAGAACTTTGGGGCCAGGATAGGCTTTAGGTATAACATCTGAGAAGTAAAAGTCAAGGGTAAGATTTATATTTCTCTAGTAAAATGGCAGAGTACGGGTTCCTGAGATCAATGACTCTCAAAATTGCCCAAACATTGAATGATATGCATGAATAATTTGAGGCCGTTCTGTTAAATGTGCAGAAGTCAAGTTACCCTTGCAGCGAGACTCATTGTAAATCGCCGGCAATTTACCGTGTTTCTGAAAACCACAAGCAGCAATTTACAGACGAGATTAGACCTGTTACTGTACACATGTGACATTTTCTTGATTTAAACTGCCATTCCGAAAAGCTGTTAACTGACAGCCGGAGTTTGGAATGAGGTTATAAAGTTTACCGGAGGACTCCTCACCACCAAGGCTGAGCTCTGTTTCTGCTCGGGTAGGGAGGAGCACGCAGACCTCCTACCGCAACCGAAGGATGCATGCATGCAAATGAGCGCTTTCAAGGGAAATTATACATGATCTTTTTAGGCATTCATGTGCTGCAGCGGGGTATGGAGCTGCGCTGACATTTTACATCTCATAAACACAGTCATATATTTCCAAAATACCTTCTTTCCTCGGTGGTGTGTCAGAAGTTCTGACTCGAAGTGCTAGAGGTGGCTGGCAGGGGAGTGAGATGGACCAGCTGCGTTTTGTCTGCTCCCTGTAACTGATGTTTATCGAAGTAATTTCTGAAGATTCTGTTGGGTGCTAGAATATCATGTTGGAATAGACAGGGGAATATTCATAGAATCATAGGATGTGTTGGAAGGGACCTCTAAAGGCCATCTATTTTATTTTTTTCTTTTAAATGATCAACTAAAGTGGAAGTCTTCCTACCAACTCGATTCCCATTGTATTGCCATGCCTTTTAGACATGCAGTGCTTGACCTAATGAAAATTTTTCATCACTGTCTTAACTACCTTCTCCTGCCATCACTGGAGCATTCCAGTATAAGTGACACCTTCTGTGTCTCTCTCTGGTGACCTTCAGAAATGAGCGTGCCCTAACTTAAGATACCCTGATGTTCTCCAGAACTTTTTTTTGGCATGAAATAACCCCTGCTCAGGTTCTCTTTCTTTTCAGTAGTTGCAAAGTACTTTCACTCATTCAAAACCTGTCCAGTTTTGTAGGCTATTGGCTTGGATAGGTCCTTGGTATGAAGAAGTCATCGCAGTTAGCGAATCATTCACGAACTGCCAAAATAGGATAAGTGAACTTCAATTTCTTTTGCTAAAAGCCCACTTTGTAAGGTTTACTCTACAGGTACGACAAATCTTTCCTCAGATTTTCACTGAAAGTTTCAATCTGAAACTTCCCAATTCGTTATGAGGAAATCAATTTTTTTTCTTACCAAGGGTATGGCATCCATAGATTTTGCATGAAAGATTTTGCATAAAAACTTAAGATGACTCTGCTTTCCATAACACTCTGAGGAGGGAGAAAACCAGTCAGCCTAAAATTGCCTTACCTGGAGTAGTGTGGACATGGTGTCCAAGTGAGTAAAACCAAAAATTAACATTATTAACAGGAGACATTTTGCTTCACCATTGTCATGTTGACCCACCAGACTCTTCTTCCCTAGCAGATGGGCATGAAGAAGAGTATCTTGTAGGGCTGTTCACCTGGAAAATTGTTTAACCAGTATGATTCAAAGACAGGAAACCATTAAAGCAGAAAGTGAAAATAATGGGAAGGCACCATGCTGCTGTTGTGACAGCTCTGGTCTCACATGTGAGTCCATGAATCCACCTCGCCGTGCTAATAGGAGTTAGGTGGTTTCCTAGGGAAGCCAGTGATGCTGCTTCATGGATAAACAAGGCAAGACTGAACTCTGCCTAAAGCTGTCCTAGAAAACTTTTTTATTATTATGTGTTTTCTTTCAAATCAGCCTACTCCAAAGTAATACCTGCTTTTATCTCTGGTTTATCTGCGTGCTGACCCTTCCCCAGTTTTTCTCAAAAATTAAAGTTGTGACAGTTCTTTAATAAATTCCTGGATTTCTTTTCCACTTTCAGCTTTTGTAGTCAAGAGCAGAAAAATGTTAGATCTTCCTCACAGGAACTCATAAAGTGAAGTGGGCAGTGAATACAGATTAATACTAGCCCATTAGCCTGGGATTATGTGAGTTACTTCTTAAGTCAGATCAATATTGTGCAAGCTAGTTCCAAGTGGCCTGTGAAATCTTTTCGCAGCTTTTGATTTTTTTTTTTAGAAGTGTGAAAGGCAGCTTTGAATTGGGCCTGCGATAGTAATTATTTTTTACCAGCCAGACCTCAAGCGTGGAAGATATGGGCTGCATGTTATTCACAGGGTCCTAAGGTCTGATCTTGTAACAGAAGCATTACTTTGAATTATGTGGAAGAAACATAGTTTCTTTGCTTGTATTCTCTTCTTTTAACAACAACAACAAAAAAACCCCAACAAACAACAACCTTTGAGATGTGACTGATGCAAATTTCTGGCTCTTTTGAACTGCTATAAACAAGCTCTCTCCAGTGTTGCATCTAAACAAAGCAGGCTGCCAAATTAATCTTTGTAAACACATTTTAGAATGACTACTAAGTACTTTGTTCTCATGTGTGAGCTCATTTACTTTGTCTCTGATGCTCTACAAATGCTAGTCCCTCCAAAGAACCACACCTAGGCCTCTTGCTGTTGGGCTCCCTCAGATCTAGCGCAATGCCTTATGTTGTTCTGGGCCACCTGATATTAACAACCAAAAGGTCTTTAAATAGACACTTGTAGGTACCAAATAGCACCAATAAGCAAGAAGCAGTCTTAAATTGATAGGGTACGTTAATTGCTGTGTCTCACAGAATGGCACAGATGGAAGGGACCACTGGAGATCATCTCGTCCAACCCTCCTGATGAAACAGGGTCACCCAGAGCAGGTTGTCTCGAGTATAAATACTTGATTTCAAAACAATCTGATTAAAAACTATTTAGCAGATTGGTTTAAAAAAGTTGGTTGCAGCGTTGTGTCTAAATATATCCTAAAAATACAGTTGATAATTCTTTCCTGTATCTCAATTTCCACATACCCTGCTGTAGTTTTGGTCTGAGGAAAGTGCAGTCAACATTTAGCGTGAATTTTGTATGGTTTTTAAAATAACTTGGCAATCCCAGCTCCAAAATGTTCTGTAAGATAAAATAATCCTGCAAAGAAACCTTGTTTCTGTTAGTTTTGTTACCATTTTAAATGAAAACATGTCAAAACAGTGTAATCAAAACGATAATAAACCATGAGAGTGAAAGTTTAATAATCAGAGAATCCTAGAATGGCTTGGATTGGAAGGGACCTCCAAGACCATCTAGTTCCAACCCGCCTGCCATAATCAGTAACTTGTTTGAAAATCCCTGGACTGTTGGATGTAATTAAGAAACCAAATAACATCTCATGGCTTTATCAGTGCAGAAATCTAAGCCATGGCTGAAAATGTTCTGGGACACATAACTTGTTGTTACTGTCAGTTTCTGATTCTTTGGCTTGTTTTATCTTCATTTTTCAGTAAGTGCAAGGGGGAGGATCTTGTTTTATCTGCTTCCACAAACAGAGCAGTAATGGAACGAGTGACTTCATGGAAAACTCAGCTTTGTAAAAACCACTCTCTGCTATCTGTGGATTTCGGTTTGAGTATGTCAGGCAACATCTTCCCTTAACATCTCTTGAATGCTCTCAGCCCTGTCATTTTATCACCAATTCTTATATTGGAAACCGTAAGCAGCTTTGAGATCTACCTATCAAATATTTTTGAGTGGCATGAGTCATCTGGAGTCAATTCACTAGGGAAAATGGTTTTTGATGAGCAAAGAAGGTGAAAAAAAATGCTGGGAAAGATGAAAAAGCAGATTCTTGATCTCAGTAGTTTGACATTACAAGATCTTTGCAAACTGCTTGGGTTATTTTAGTAATGAATTTATGGAATGTGTCGTACTGAACTAGTTAAGTGATTTTGTCACATGTTGCCTTTGAGCGTATTCTGTAAACTCAGGGGGTCATGCTATGAAAATGGGAGAGAATATTGAGTGAAAGGCAGGATGTGGCGTTGGTGGTGGTTGTAGACTCCACATGAGGATGAACAGAGGATGTTCTGGTTTGAATTTAGTGTGTTATTCTCTTGATCAAAACTTCCATTGGTCATTCTATCTGATCAGGGATCCACACAAAATATAGGAGCACGTTTCCGCAGGAAGACAGAAGGCTACAAATCCACTAGATTAACTTCTTGTGTGTGTCTTGTAGCGCTTCTATGTGAATCTAATTCAGTAGCAAATTTAAATAATATTGGCATTTTCTACATAAATATCAAGGTTCATATTACGTTCTGGAGAGGCGAGAAAGGTCAAGAAAACATATGAGATGCATAAGCAGAGTTCCTGATTAAAGTATGTTTTATCTGGGACAGGCTTGGGAAGGGTTAAGTGACCATGACCTCAAGCTCGCAAGATACTGTTCCCTGGAGACCATCCTAGTTCATAATGGGATTCCTAATCATTAGCTATCTCAAATTGTTGTTTTGATGGTTTTTCTGCAGAAACAGTGTTTTTTTAGGGGGTTCATTTCATTAATTGTGTATTTTACGGTAGTGATAAATTAGTGTTTGGAGGGGTTAGTGTTTATTTTTATATAAAAACTTTAAGTGCTCACTTATGGAATGGAATGGAATGACCATCTTATCCCGCTGCCTGACCACTTCAAGGCTGACCAAAGGTTAAAGTATCTTGTTAAGGGAATTGTCCAAATGCCTCTTAAACACACTGATAGACTTGGGGTATCAACCACCTCCCTAGGAAGCCTGTTGCGCTGTTTGACCATCCTCTTGGTAAATAAATGATTCACTGCACAGTGAATTTACTGTTTCAGTGAACGTCCAGTCTGAACCTCCCCTTTAATTTTTCCCGTTCCCCTCAGAACTCCGAAAGCTCGACCGATTCCCAGCCGTCAAGCTACCAGACAGAAGAGTGGATATAAGAAACAGTGCTCTTAGAAAAGCTGACATTTACATACTTTGTTTTAGGTCAACGGTTAAAGTAATGAATTCAAGTTACTCATTCCGAGAACCACATCTACCTGAAAGGTCAGGTAAATGAAGGAGCTGGTGCAGAAAGCTGCGCGGCTGGGCATTAATTCCAACGGCTTTCTCCGTATCGATTACACGGATTGTGAGCGCTCATTTGTAGGCAGATACACCTCCTTGCAGGCCATTTGTCTCCTTTTGTTTCTTAATTAATATCCCAGATTTGAAAACTTGTGGTAATGGAATTGGCCTGTTAATTAGGCGAGTCTTTAGCAGTAGGGTTTTGAGATCTCAGGGTTTTTTCCAGCCCGGTTAGCGGCAGTCTTATTAAAATTTACGCTCGTTTTTCTTCTGTGAAGTTGCCTATAATCAAAATAGTTATCATGATGTAAGGAATAAACACATCCTATGTTTTTGCAACTATTTTAGTGTTAGATTTTAGAGAAAAACACTAAACTTAAAATCTTTTCTCTGAATATCTTTAATGTCCTGCTTTATACAATTGCATTACTGTCTTACGTGGAAAAAAACCTGAGGGATTTCTTTCATTATTTTGAACATCTGGCAATACTTTGCGTGATGTAAAATATTGTGTCATGATATTTTGATGCACCTTTTCTTGTGACAGTCAGTTTCTCTGATGATTGTGCAGGGTTTTTTCCGGAACAATGGAAGAGATGCTCCATTTCTTAGTAAGATTTTTTTTAAAAAAAAGCATAGCTGAAAAAGGGACAAGGTCACTTGTATATATATGTCTAAGTGTGTATATATATATACACTAAGTGTATATATATATACTTGTGTATATATATGTCTAAGTCTAAGTGTATATATATATATACACTTAGACTTCTCTGTGAGTATTTTGTGAGGAACATGTTCTGTTTGGTGTAAATCATCTTCAATTATTCTTTTTTTTACAATTCCCAGTAGGCTGCAACTTCACGCTAAAAATTAATTAACAAAATCAAAGAATGGTGGGTCTTGGAAGGGACCTCTGGTGATCATCTCCTCCAACCCCCCTGCTCCAGCAGCTCACCCAGAGCAGGGGGCCCAGGATCGTGTCCAGGCACATTTGGAATGTCTCCAGAGAAGGAGACTCCACAACCTCTCTGGGCAGCCTGGGCCAGGCTCCGACACCCTCACACCAAACAAGTTTCTCCTCCTGTTCAGATGGAACCTCCTGGGTTCCAGTTGGTGCTCATTGCCCCTTGTCCTGTCACTGGGCACCACTGACAAGAGTCTGGCCCCATCCTCTTGTCCCCACCCTTTAGCTCTTGCTCAGCATTGATCAGATCCCCTCTCAGGCTTCTCTTCTCCAGCTCAGCAGCCCCAGGGCTCTCAGCCTTTCCTCCAGAATAATATCCTTTTTGCTCTGTGTTGAATTCTGAAGTTACCAGTAGAAATCAATGATGAAATCCTATCTGTGTTGACATCTCATTCTGTGTCCTGTATGCAGCCCCGGTGGTTCACCTTTCATTGCCTTCTTGTTAGGTCACCAAAACAAATACTTCTTTATTTTAGCACATCTTTGTTGGAGTGAATTGTATTTAGGTCAAATAGATGAGAAATGTAAGTCAGAAAACAGGAGTGGATTTATTGGCAGGGGTAGTGATCCCTCTGTCGTGTTAAGGCCAGAAAACATTTTCACATCATGAAATATTATTGCATGTTTTGGATCTCCCGTAGGAGAGATGAATCTAAGCAGGTGCTGTTGGCAGAATTGCTGACCTAGACAAAAAAAAATTTAAAGGAGCACTTATATTGTCCCTTTTTTTTTTTGTCCTGTATGTGCTATTGTGATCTTCCTTTAGCAAATGTCCAGGATACTATGAGACTATGTTATTTTAAGGTATCTGGAAGGCATAGAAGATATTACTGGACTGGAACCTAAACGTCTTCTAAATAAACTACTCAAAGGAATCTGTTGTAAAATGCTTTTGTGAGATCTGTGAATAATCTTTCCCAGCCAAGTAAGGTCATAACCTTATTTCCACTCAAAGATAAATATTACATATATCAAGTGATGAAATAAGTTACTGATTCTTTCCCTGAACAATGAAGAATAGGTTGCCCAACTTTGATCACATTTGCCGGAAAATACCATGATTAGGAAGAAAGATGAAATACATCGACTCCCTCAGAGCTGAGATTTAAATTGTTTTGAAACCTCGACAGCAGAAATTGCGCACTAGTTTTAACTGGAATGATTTCTACCTCTGTTGTACATTTTACATGACTTTTCTTGTGCATTTAAATCAAACAGTAGAACTTAGAAAGCTTTAGTAACATCTCATACGTAGCTGCCAGAGTAACTTTGCTAATTGAAGATTTCATCTCGGTGGCATTGCCCCTGACATTTTTAATAAGTCTTGACAGATTTCACAGTTTCTGTCTTTTCTTTGTTATTTTTTCCTCAGGGTTTTCTGAAGATTTTTCTGCTTTTCAAACCCACTATACTATAACAGGGCTGTTGAATAAATCTGGCAAATCAATTAGTCGTGGCCCACGCCATGTGAGACACCTCCAGTTGGTATTTCCTAGGCCAGCCAAGTGAAGCAAATATCTCAAAGCAGAAAAAAAAAATAAAAATCCAGGAACAAATATTGTCCATTCAGGATCGAATACTGTGCACTCTGTTAAGGCTAGTTCCATCTCTGAGCTAACAGGTAAAATGAGGCTGGATTGAGAAAAATGGACGTAAAAGACACTTACTGAGTCACTACGTGCCATCTTTTGAATAACCAGCAATTTTGTCATATAATCTCTTTCATAAACTAATTCATTTATTATCACATATCATGTGATAATAATGATATCACATATCATGATTACATGATCCAGTATTATTTTATTTTGCCTTTTCACCAAATAAATGGATTTTATGATCCACATACCACATAAACATTTGCAGTTGCAAATTTTGGATTTATTGGATAACATGATGGACTTCTCCATTATGTGGGCAATGGATACAAGCTAGAGCACAGGAAGTTCCTCCTCAACATGAGGAGGAACTTCTTGACTGTGAGGGTTCCAGAGCCCTGGAACGGGCTCCCCAGGGAGGTTGTGGAGTCTCCTTCTCTGGAGACTTTCAAGACCTGTCTGGATGTGTTCCTGTGTAACCTGCCCTAGATTGTATGGTTCTGCTTGGCAGGGGGGTTGGACTCGATGATCTCCAGAGGTCCCTTCCAACCCCTAACATTCTATGACTCTTGACACTATTTTTTATGATCTTCAGAAAACTCCTTAACCATCTTGTCTCTCTTTTTCCCCTCTTTCTCTACGTTGTCACTACCTTTTCTCTGTGGAGACTCTTACCTAAGACCTCTGCTTTATAACTTCAGGGCACCATCCCACCTAGCACAGGAGCAAAGTGAGGGTGGGCTTGAACTATTTCTCTGAAATTTTTATTTCCAGAGAAGAATCGACACTACATCTTAAAGAAAACAACTGAATCTCTTTTTCGGATAAGGAGTTGGTCACAACCATGTGAAAAATGCATGTAATTGTTGCGTGTTCTTAAGTTTAACTGCACCAAGGGTCTGTAGATAGATCTGATAAGGTTGCAGCTGAGCCAGGCTCACTATGTTGTTTTATAGGACTGTTACAGTGTTACATCATTCTAAAGGAAAATGCTGTTTTTCTGTATTCAGAGATAACTGTAAAAACCCAAGAAAACTGGTCTTTCTTCTGGACTTTCAATATTGAGTTAGACCTGTTAATTACAAGCCAGGTCTTTGCATGAAGTGCACCATGTACATAACTTTTCTTCTCTCCCCCGGTTCTTGACCTTCTCTCCCAATGTAAATATGGAAAGTTAGAGCTCATCACTTTTTGGGACGAGAAATGAAAGCCAAAGGGAATTGGCAGGTTAAGACATGGCGTCAGTGATCTTTTGATGTGTATTGGGGAAATATTAAATACGCTGCTCTCTATCCTAGAGTCATAGACAATATGCTGCCTGCAAGGCTTCCCAGCTTTGTTGGTGGGCATAGGAGATTAAAAACAAAACCAAACCCTAGACTTTCAGAGGAGGGTGTTGCCTGCTGCTCGTTCTGTGTCAGTACCGTTGCCTGTGGTCATATCTGATCAGGACCCCTGTTTTGAGATACAGCTGAAAGTTATATTGTTTGATCTAGGTTATGGCTTAATCTCTGACCTCATTGCAGAAGGGGCAAGCGTGGACTGTAAGAAGAGTTTTTCCTACTGTAGAATTTTCTCCAGCACTTTTGTTACAAAATGGCTGCTTCACTTTGAATTGAGGTAATAATTAGAGCAATTAAGTGCTCCAGTAGGGTAGCTCATATTGTAAAAACTGCAATATTTGTGAAGATGGGCAGAGCTTTGTGTGCCCATGAGAAAAAGCTCTGCAGGTTAACTTTTAAAATTTAAAATTTTCAAGTAAATGGAGACTAAAAATCTCTCAATGAAACAGCACCTTTACTTGGAATCTGACAGTTTTGACCTAGAAGTGCTGCTGCAGAATCTCATGGGAGTGTGATAGTCCAGCCTCGTGTCTCTAATTCTCTCTTCTGGTCCAGAAA
This sequence comes from Eurystomus gularis, assembly GCA_013400335.1. NCBI lineage: Eukaryota > Metazoa > Chordata > Aves > Coraciiformes > Coraciidae > Eurystomus > Eurystomus gularis. The sequence continues at coordinate 597,971 of VZZY01024434.1, read as the reverse complement.
TCTGAGGTGACCTCATCCCAAGTTGAGCCACGTTCTCCATTCTTGCTGGATCACTGTGTCACTATGATCTGTAGTCAGCTGAAGGGAATAGGAGGAAAAAAGAAAGCACAGTTTCTGATAACCTTGAGATGATGTTTCAGAACCCTTTCTTTACCACAAAGCTGATGGGGACAGGGGCGATGCGTGGTGTCACTTCATTTCTGTGTGTTAAACCTAAGGTGTCACTGAACAACAGGTATTTTTCACCCTCCAAGAGTGAAGAGAGCATCCCTAGATAAACAATTTTAACAGAGCAGTTTGCATAAACAATGTGTTCGACCAATCCTGTAGTTCGATCCAGTTTTAAGGTTTTTCACCTTCAGCATCATCCTTTTTTTACCCAAACTGCTAGATAAAGTTCTGTTTACTTCAGTTCTGTTGACAGCATCCTTGTCCATATGGGACAGCTTATAGAGGTGGGACTGGGGACAGAGAATCGTTATTTACTGGAACAGAGCCCAGCCATTAGGATGTCATTTTTTTTCGACTGGATAAGAAGTAATGAACTGCATTTTAGGACGTCCTTTTTCAAATGCAGTAGCTGGCACCATTCCCAATGCTGACATTAGAAAAATAAAAACTGTTAAAAATGTATTGCACAACATGTCATCCATATAGACACACATCCTTTCACTGTGCTAGTACAGCATTAATGTGATAAAGCTCTTTAAGTGGGGTGAGGGGATTGATGCAAGAATAAGATTTAATTTCTTCCAGCCATTCCCGTTTTAGGATTAATCTATTCCTGGTCTAAAATGAGTTTTGCTGCTCAAAATTAAAGAAGAAAACACTTGTTTTCAAGGGTTGTTTTAATTTCTTTTCTCTCAGTGAGAATTGCTCCCTTAAATAGCTGACTCTTTGTTTTTAGGAATCGTTCATAAAACTTACCAGAGTTTCCATGCTTTGGTTATTTATATAGGTTTTTAATGTATGTTGCAATCAATCAGCTGTTATTAACGGAAAACACAACAGGTATCTTTAAATGAACCTTAAAATTGCTCTGAAAAGGTTCCTGATAGATTGGGACATAAGCATAGCATTAAAATGGTACGTCTTTTTTTGTGATTAGGTTGGGACTGGGAACAAGAGCAATGTTTAGGATGGGAAGGTGTTTCTAAATAAGATGCTGTTTGCAGCAGTTGTCAAACCTGTCTCATGTTGTGGTCCGAACAACAGACACACAGAAACAGAAACCAGATTATCTGGGGAAAACAGTTAAATTATTATTTTTCCTGTCAATCAGGACTAAATTATTCAGCGTTTTGCACGGTGCCAAGAGGTGCAGCACGACCAAAGTTGCTGTCTTTTAAAAAGATCTACTTTGGCCCATTTGTAGTCATTGAAGATGCTCTGGCACAGTTCTCTGGTGTTGAAGTTGAGTGCTCTGATTCCTATATCTGCAGCCCCCACAGTGTTCAGACATGATGAGGTATTTCTTACCGGTATTAAAAAGAAATGCTGCGTTCCCACCCAAGACTGCTGAAATAATCCTTTTGTGGATGTTCTGGTTACTTGCTGGGCTGTATTTCAGCATCGTTTAATATTGAGAAAGAAGCTGAAACCATTATTTTAAAAGACCAAGTATAAATACAAAGTGTTGTTGCTTTTTCTGAGAATTTCTACGCATTCATACAAAATAATCCATGCTTTTACACCACGCAAGTGCTATATAAAACCCTTCAAAGGGAGCTGGCTTTCTCCTAGGGGCAGATATGTGCCCAGACTTCTGAAGAAAAGGGTTGCTGCTGCAGTGGACAGCTTGCTTTAGTGTGCTTTGAAAAGGATATATTGGATGTCAAGCGCCCTAGACATCGAGCAGCCATTTAGTGGGCTGGCAACAGTGGATTATGCTGTGGCAGATCTGCACGGGATATCAGAGGAAGATGCTCTTGTGTATTGCTCCATCAGTAAGAGCTGTCTCTGAGGGAGCCGAGGATGAGGGCACTATCTCTCAACTCCCAGGAATGGGAGAGAGAGGAGGAGGTTGCAGATCGCATCTTTTGTTCGTGTTATGGATTGAGTGCCACCAGTCAGATGCCTTGCAGGCTGCCTTCTCAGGCCTGGTCCAACAACTGCTTACTTCATTGCTGGCTTTTATATCTTGTTTCAGCACTGAATACACAGATAGGGATGGTAATTGCATTTAGTACTTTGTTTGTAAAAAGGGAGCCTGCCAAAAGGGAAGGGAGAAAGATTCTCCACATGACTCTTGGGTGGATTCAATACTATGGGTAATGAATTAAAACCACAGGAAGTAGACAGTGTATGAGAAAGAAAGAATGAGAGGCAGGGCAAGATGGAAAAAGAGGCAAAGAAAGAAGGAGAAAGATGGAAAAAGAAAGAAACTTGAAGTTGGAGCAAGATAGTTTTGCCTATTGAATGAATTTATGCAACTGGATGTCTTCTGCCTCCTTATGAAGACAAAATAATCTTTCACACTTTGATAGCTCCTGGGAAAAGTGTCTTTCTCTCCTAGTTGATATCACATATCATTATGATTTTAAAAGAGGGATGCTGCAATAACACTGTCCTAAATATGTGGGTCATTTGTCTGAAGGAGCGAAGAGTCAGAAGCTATATTCTTCCTTAAGCTCAAGGTGAGAAGAGCTCAGAAAAGCCTATACTTGCAGGGTAAGATCTGTAGAAAATGTAGTGCAGGATGGAGAGGCCAACAGCAATTAAATAGAGAACTAACCAACTTGGAGTAAGTGTTCATTGTAGCTCAGTTTGAAAGAAAATGAGGAATATGTGAGGTAGGGTGCTCACCACTTCTAAACAAGCATGTTGGCAAGGGGAAGCTGATACCAGGTGATTGTCTACGAGAAGCGTGGAAGGAGGAAAGCCAGTTAATATTTCCTCATTAATTGTGAACTAATAACCCCCTCTCAAAGTCCCCTCGCTCCATGGCCGAGCTGAACACAGTGGGTATGGCTGGTGTACAATCTGTACTCAAGTGAGCATACATGGAGTATTTCTGAGCCAGCTGTACCAGCTTCCAGAAGAAAAGGAGGATGTTACTTTGGCAAAGAAATATTTTATCACTAGCTGAACATCTGAGGATTTTTGACAATATTGAGAAAGGTGTTAAAAATTTGCATCGGTAAGCGTTAAGTTAACACGGTTTTAAATCTAGGTTTATCTTCTAGGTTTACCTGCCCTGGAAAATCTGTGAAGGACACAAAGATTTTAATTTATACTAGTGACTGTATTTTAACATCCACTGTGGAAATGCTGGGCATGTAAAATATGTGAATTAATTCAGTTCACTTAATGCATCCACACAAAGGGTTAAAAAAGGTAGATAGTGTGCAGTAAGCTGCCTTATTTTGGAGCAAATTCTCAGAACAGGCTTGCGTTCCAAGAAGTCCTCCAGCTTCTGCTAAAGAAGTGCCTTAGCTCTCTCAAGAGATGTTTCTCTGTGTTTAACCATTTAGTCTTGCGAGTAAGTAGCACAAAGTCTCAGCTCAGTTTTCCTGAGCGTTGGTTCCTCACTGAGCTGCTTAGTGCAGACCAGCACCAGAAGGAAATGTGCTGTTAGGCATCAGTGGATTACTGATGAATTTTGGTTATTGGGATGAAGCATTTTCCACTGAATCTCATAGCTGCAAAGATGTATTAGTGGCAGTGGGCGCGGCCTGTGCTCGACAACACCGAGCTTCCTCAGCAGCTCTGGTTAAAGAAATCTGACTTCCTGGGGATGGAATTTAGCTTTCCGTCATAGAAGCTGGAGCCATTGTGAGCATTTAAAATTTATCTCCTACAGAGTGATTTCTGCAAATGTTGCCTTGGTTTCTGGAACCATTTCTACTGCGAGTTACCAAATCAAACGCTGGCAGCCCAAGTTTGTGTAAAGACTTTTTGCCTTTATCCTGGGGAAGTGAGGGTTGAAGAAGAGGGACTGGTGTAGTTGAAAGTGCTCTGAACGTTGTTCTTCCTATTCTCCCTCCCATCCCTCCATCTTTTTTAGATCTTAGACACGGAAGGCATCTGTCAAATGTAATACTCCCATGTTGGAGGTTAAGATTTTCTGTCAAATGATCTAAACTGAGTCCCAGTGTGAACTTGTCGCGGCGAAAGACTATGAGAATCTTTTAAAGCTTTGACAGACTTTTTCAAGATCCAGCAGTGTAAAGCCCTGAGCCAACTGATCTGGTCTCATAGCTGACTCTGCAAAGAGCAGGAGCTTGGAATAGAGAACCCCTAAGGTCCCTTCCAACCTGAAGTATCCTATGATCCTATAACTAATCTGATCTCATAGTTTCTTGCAGTCTGGTTAATAACCTTTATAAGTTGTACTTCTGTGGCTCTTCATGTTGTCCTGGCCTCTTCAGTAATTTGAAGTAAGAGAGCAGTATTAATTACCACATTTAGGAGGACGCCTTCTGTAAAATGCATTTGGTAGCAGCTGGACTTCCTGGAGACTCTGTTGTGTACATTTTTCTTTATCATGGAAGAACGAGTCCATCTGTGATTTTAGCTTTCTCTTGCTTGGCTCCAAATGCTCTCGGGAGAGAGGAAAAGAAAAAAAAGCTAGCTGAGGTCTGCAGGATTTCTCTTAGAGCAATCTGAAATTATAGGAGGATCATGTCCCTGTGGTGCAGACACATCTATGTGAAGCCTTTTCTCATTTCTTTTGATTAAAGCTTCAAATCAATGTCTTGGTTTGTGGGTTGGTTTGTCTCTCAGCAATTGAGTGAAATGTTTTCTTCAGTCGCTCATTAGGCCAGTTCTCAGAGAACTGAGAGAGCCCAGCTGCTGCGGTATCAGCTGCGGCTGAGCAGGCGGAAATGATACAGGATGATATGCAATAGTGTCAACTGCCTGGAGCCACCAGCTATTACCCGAAAGCTCTTGGGCCCAACTCTTGCAGTGGTTCTACTCAAAAAACAAAAAAAAAAGAGAGTTTTAAGTTTGGTGTCAGACGTTCTTGCTCCTCGCTGCCCAGCATGCCCATTTAGTAAGGCCACCTTCACAGGTGGATGCCAAGAGCTGCTTGTGTCTACCCTTCAAATTAGCATGAAGCAACTGGTCATAACCCTCGCTCCTAATAACTACAATCTGTCATTTTAAAAAAAAGCCTCAGTAAGGAAAAATAAGAACATTCACTCCCCCAGCCACGTCATGTTGGGTTTAACTGTGGCCACCGAGGGACTCAGTGGTGACTGAGGCAGTGCTGCCCGGGTTCTCCAAGCTGCTGGTTTCCTCCGCTTCCTTCTGGTGTCACCACACGGTGACCTACCTGCACCTCCTTTGCCACTGGCCAACACCGGAGAAGTTTGTGTGCCTGTGTTTGTGCCACCAGCCAAAGAATTACCACTTTGCTGTGGTTTTCACCTGGCATTATAAGGTCCACACTGCAATTCCAGGGATGGTTCTGGGTGGGGAGGAACACCCCACCATAACTACCCTTCATTTTACTCCTTGCAGGAGATGTGACTGTTCCTGCTGGGAAACATCCATCTCTGTGGCAACCGCATCTTCCCACCTCACCTACAACCCCTTTCCTGTTGCTGGACAGTCCGTTAGTGACACCCAGGTGGATGAATAGTCTCTCTTAAACCTTTAGTCTCTGGCACAACAGGAGGCATTTCCTAATATTAGCATCAAAATAATCATTAGTCGCCCGTTCCTCATTTACTGAGGAGATGCAGAGTGGCAGAAACACTGAGCGCTCACAGAGGGGGGTAGTTCAAGATTGCTCTGCACAAACACAATAATATATATGTTTTGCAGATGCTTTCAAAAGCAGGAATTATGCTGGATGCACCAAACAATGTAGACCTCAATCTTTTGGAGCTGCTCCTGCTGCCGTAAAACAGGGACCGTAATAATGACCCACGGAAGTAAATTTAAAGTGTGCCACCCCAAGCAACATCCAGTACAAGTAAGCAGGTTGTTTGCAGTAAAGATTTAAGATAATGCACTAAATTATATGACAGAGGGAATAATTAAGCAAATATTTATTATAAAGAAAATCAGTTCTTAAGGGGGAAGGAATCCATGTGTTTGTGGAACGTATCAAACTGCAGATGCCCAAAGGGGCCACGTAAAGACTGCACCAGTTTTAATTCTTACACTTAATAACTTTTCATGCTTGTTTTTGCAAAATCCTCATGCTTTGGACTTCCACAGAGGAGTTTACTCACGTTGTAAGTTAGGTTGCTCACTGGTGAAAATCAGAAGGAACCAGGCGTCATTAAAAATAGCACCAGTAAATAATACGCTTTGATATTTGGGGGCTTATGAAGCATTAATGAGATTTGTAGGAGCGATTGTTACTTTAAAAAGAATCACAGCAATTTATTGTTGCTAATTACTCTCTTGGCACTGCATGTATTTAAGATTAATTGGAATGTCTGTACTCAGTAATGAGGTCCCATGTAGTTTACACTGACTGACAACATCTTCCTTTATCTAGAAAATTACCACTGGAAAATCTGTAAACAGGGCAGTAGCTCTTGGCAATCAAATTTTGAAAGTTTTACTTGATACAGTCGCTACCGAGTTACGATAAAAAGATCAGGCAGTTCCAGCAGTTAATAATAACAATAAAAATATCCACAGGAATTCTCTTGTGGAGACAGACTTTACATTCAAACAGAGCCCTGATTCCTCAGCGTGACACAACATCATGAATTAAAACTGCAGCAATTCTCGGAGATTTATTTTTATCACTATTTTGCTACTGTAAATTTAGTCATCTAAGGATGGATGTTGGAAGCGCGGCCCTTTCATCTGCGTCTTGAAAAGCTGTGAATAAATAATAGTAGGTGTTGATGACAGAGGGGACTGTGTTGTAGGGTGTGCTACAAGAATTTTTCTGAAAGGCTTTGTTTGCGTATACACGTATGTGCATGTTTGCATTTAAATATTTCTTTGGCAGCTGGCCCATTTCTTCGCTTCACTTAAAAATGGGAACTTCGTGTCGTGGTTTCTTGGATGCATTTATCAGGTGGGGCTGATAAAGAATCACGTATTGCAGACTTCTTTGCCAAAGAGTAGGAGATAACTGGCTGATGGCAGAATTCATGACTTGAACTGGAAATCTGGTCTTCCCAGCCACAGGCACATTTCTGGTGCTGGAGACCAAGAAAAACAAAACCTAACCACCCCCAGAAAGCACCCACCCAAACCCCCTAACCTTGATTCCTCCTGCATCGCAATATTGAAGCCGCACTTAGTAATCCTGTCAAAAAAAATTGTTTTCTGAGAGCTCTTGGTCTTCTAGAATTCCTCAGGTAACACGGAGGTCTTTTTGCAGAAGCTGTAGGGATGGAAATGTTCCATAGGGAGGCAATCAGTCTCTAAAATTTCAATTAGAATTGTCCAAGCAATCTGAATTTTCTCAATCATTTCTTAGATATGCCTTAGATATGCTGTTTATCTACATTCTGTTGGTTTTTTTTTTTTAGTGTTTAATTTTGTAATTTCTCACAGACTCTCCTCTCTGCTCAGCTGTTGAATAGATTAGCTGTTAGTAAGGAAGTTACAGCAAAATTAGCAGGCGTACTATCAGCTTGCAGCACTGTGTATCCGGGTATTATTGCTGATGCTTGAATTAATTTGGAATTGCGTTTTAAATGGGTAAAGCATGGCTATGTACACTGGTGTTTAATGAGACTGAATTAGTCTCAGAGCACAATTCTATTCTATTGATTTTTTTTTTTTTTTAAGGAATGGAGAAGAGACGAGGTCCTGAGTGTTCCGGTGATTAGTTACACCTCTTCAAAGCATTTCAGAACTAAACCGTACATAAGGCAATGTTGGGAGGCAGGAATTCTGAGTGGTTCTGCCCAAACGAGATAAGAGCACGCGTGCTTCCTTTCAGCTGGCCAACACCCCAGCGTGAGTCCAGACTGGGGCTGACACCGTAATTCTCATTTTTGGGGTGCCTGTGGGGCAATTTGTGCTTCAGGGGGTGATAGAAGCAGCAGTCGCTGCTTCCCCCAAAGCCTGCCTTTGCTAGCAGGGTGTGAAAAAAGAGAAACTCCTCAAATTCTTGTTTACAGCCCCGCGCATCTGGGCAAGGGCCAGGAAAAGTCTCTCTTGATTAACAGTGTTATTTATTATACGCCAAATGTTTCTTTTTCTCCTTGGTAGCAGCACTCTGACCTTGTGGAAGTAGCTTAGAAAGAGTGAAAGCAGAAAGGCTGGGCAACTGGTAACAGGTCTTATCCCAAGTTTTAAACTAAAGCAGGGAGACTTAGACTAGATATAAGGAAGAAATTTTTTACACTGAGGGTGGTGAGAGCCTGGCCCAGGTTGCCCAGAGAGGTGGTCTCTGCCCCATCCCTGGAACCATTGCAGGTGAGGTTGGCCGGGGCTCTGAGCAACCTGCTCTGGTTGCAGATGTCCCTGCTCAGTGCAGGGGGGTTGGACTAGATGACCTTGAAAGGTCCTTTCCAGCCCAAACCATTCTATGATTCTACTGTGGTCTTCTGCTGCAATGGTAGCAAAGCATATTAATATAATGATATATATTATACATAATAATAATATGATAAAGGGTGCAGCTACTGGTAAAGTCATGGTAGATGGTTACAGAGGAGGTTAAAATAAGCAGACCTATTGAAAAGGAAATAGAGAGGAGTCTTAAGAAGCGGGTACATTACAACTGCTGACTCCCAAGGTGCATGGGAAGCGAGTCAAGCAATGTCTCATTTTGCCTTGGCAGTAGAGTTTTGTCCACACCAAGCACTGACAGAACTAAATGTCACGGAAATTGTATAGAGCAGCCATCATACCCTTCTGCCCCATAGATAACTCAAGGCTTTAATGCAGCACTGAAACGAGAGGTTTACAAACATTCCTGTTGTCCCCAATGTCTGGATGAAGCCATCCAGGTCCAGAAGCCCTCGCTGTAAGTGCCAGAGTCTATCAGGAGGGCTGCCTGCCGGGCTGTTCCGATACAGAACGTGTTCCCACATGAGCAGAGGAGCAAAGCCAACAGGTCGATTAAAGCGGCAGTAAGGGAAGTTTCTGATTTCTAGTAAAGAAATAAAGGGATCATTAACTTAGGTGTGCATGCTTCTAGTGAGAGATGTTAGGAGGCCATTGGAAACCTGCAGTTCTTGGTCATTATATTTAGAATTGCTTGTCAATGCCTTGGCTCAGGCATTAGCTCAAAGAAATAGCCAATTTTTAACTCAGATGAAAACCAAAGCAAAAGTAGCAAAATCTTTAAGGGGAGCTCATAATGTTGCACACCTTTTGTCCTTCATCCTCTGAGAGTTATAATGAGTTATAGTGAGTCTCTAGCTATAAGATTTTAAAAAAAATGTGCTTTTCTGATGCAAGAAATGTCTGATTTTTCAGGGCCAAACCCTTGTCAGTAATTCATGGTTTATTAATCCTTAATTCTCATCACTTCTTTCCCAGTCTCCAATCTCTTCATTAGAGTTTTGCCTGCTTCTTTATTTGTGGATGAATTGTTGCGCTGGGCTTTTCTGCATCCAGAATTATCAAAGCTAAAGAACTGGGGTTTTTGAGTTAATTTTGCCCAGCAGTGAAACCAAGGACTGGTTTAGGCTCTTGAATAAACACGATCTTAATCTCTTATTAGCTGAGTTCTCATCTGAAAGTTTTCCCTCTGTAGGTTGACAGCTTCATTAGTACCTGTCACCCAAACAAATCAAGCTGAGCCAGGTCACTCCAAAATAATGAGATTGTCTTTTTATTTTTCTAAGGTACTCCTCCTCGTTCCCCTTATATTAGTCTTTCCTACAATTAGCACCTCTTTTATGCCCGGTGATTCTGAAAGGTGAAAAGTAATGTCTTTCTCGTTGTTTTCAAAAGATGCAGATTTGGGCATTTTATGAAAGATGATGGTGCTTTGCCTGTTGTTGCCTCCTTGGGGGGTTCCCAGTGTGTGGAAGATAATTTGAACCGTGTGGAACGCGGTAGCTGAAGGCATTAGAAGAGCAAGTAATGTCACCCTTTCAATGCTTTTGAGAACCGCTTAAAAGCGAGGAAATGAGTGAAAGATGTGTTCATTACCTTTATGATCTTAGAGGGGGAAAAAAAAAAAATCCTGGTTTTATAGGCCATAAGGGGAGATAAAGCCAAGTCTGTGTAACATGTAGTAATCTGTAGTTGTTCAGATGCTTGTTTTCTCGATGTTACTTTACATATCTTTATCCTCTCAGGTGTAATCTCTGGTAAATCTGAACAGGAATGAGAATTAACTGACTTTTTGCTGTACACAGGCTGCTCCTGTAACCGTAGGTCCAACACAGGACAGCAGATCCCATAGCTACAGTTACGAGAAGCAGCGGATGCCTTAATAAAGTGGGGGCTTTTTTAGTCCAAGAAATTGATGCTTTATAGCTGCTCTGTGAACATCTTATGGAAAATTGGAGAATTCTTCTTGCTAGGTTTGGACTTAACTAAAAAAACAACGCAAGAATTCCCAAATGACCATGTGCTTCTTAAAGCAACCACCCCAGAAAAGACTCCGTATCTGCTCTGACTCTTCCAACGTTCGAAATAAAATAGGTACCCTGGCAGCAGTTCTGCCTTGTTATGCTTCTCAAATGAATTTCACACCATCCGCAGGTCTTGTGCTTATATTAACAGCACCTTTTTCCTTTCATATTGCCTGAGTAGTTGGTTTTTTAGTGGGACTGGTGGTTGGAAAATGCATCAATGCATCTGATGTAGGTTGGGTGCTCCTTTGGTGAGGCAGCCGGTTGCATAAATGAAAGCTGCAGCTTGTGCGTGTCTCTGTGGCTTTGTTCAGCCAACCCCTCCCTCATAATTCACCTGGGGATGTGGATTTCATCATTAAGTTTTTCTTTTCTCCATTTATGGTATTTGCACCTTCATTCTCTGGAACCAAACAAGGGGCCTCTGAAGTGAGATGTTGCTACTGCTTTGGGGATCTCTTCTTTCAGGAAATATTTCTCTTTTCCCTTTTTCTTCTTTTTTTTCTTTTTGTTGTTGTTTAACACAAGTTGCAAATCAAGCTGGAAAGGCTGTTGTAAAAATGGTGGGACCATTATTTATCTGTAGGTTTGTGACGAGGATGAAGTGAGATATCAGTACACAACCATCTATGTATGAGTTCCAGGATTAAGAGGGAATTTCATCTCTTGTGCCGTGTCAAACAATGAAGCACGTGTATTAGTACATTTTTTATTTTCTAAAATAACAAATATGGACCACTGTTGGATACTGTGACTGACCAATAAGTAACCTGACCTTATATATCAGATCTTTTGAACCTAACAGATCTTATAGATGTGGTGCTGAGGGACATGGTTCAGTGGTGACCTGGCAGCACTGGGTTGATGGTTGGATTCTGTGATCTTAACGGTCTTTTCCAGCTGAAATGATTCTAATTGTTGAAGGTGGCAACAGCTCAGACCAAGTGTCCATCTGCCAGATTTCAGGTTACTCCACATCTCTGGATGTGGATAGACAGCCCAGCATTCCTTATCTCACAGTTTAATTCTACCAGTTTAAGTCAACTTCATTCCTAGCTTCAGTGGGCAAATTAAAAGGAAAAGCAGCTGGGCTGCTTATGACGCACAAGACTCAAAACTCTTGAAGTCAAGTTGCCAGACCTGCTTGTGGTTGCCGTAGTTGTTGGTTCCTTTATTGGTGAAAGATACCAAAGAATGCACCACACGCCTTCAGCAGATGCTCATGGTTGCGTTACACTTGAACCTTAGTTTATTCTTTCTACCTGAAGTAAAGTGTCACCTTCTTCAATGCTGTGGTGAATGATGACCTCGGCAATGAAATGTGCCAAACACCTGCAAGCAAATAAGATGCCAAATTATTTCACCTGAGGAGCATCCATGCTGAAGTACATACATGCTGGAGACATTCAAGGTCAGGCTTGATGGAGTTCTGAGCAACCTGACCTAGTTAGAGGTGTCCCTGCTTATTGCAGGAGGGTTGGACTAGGTGACCTTTGGAGGTCCCTTCCAACCCAAACCATTCTATGATTCTAAGTAGCAGTTCACAACTTTTGCTGGCCAATAACCAGGAAGACCATTAATGAACCGCAGCAAGCATCACTTTGCAAGTGCCTTCTGAGCTTTGCTGGTGAGCCGTCCGTCTTGCTGAGGCATACTGCTGGCAGCAGTCATTCTCCTTTTCAAGAGGAGCTCTTATCCCTCCCGGCATCTCCAGTTTTACATAGGGAGTGCCTCGAGGTCGGTGAATTTTGAGTAGGTGTCTTGTTCCAGTCCTGCTCCAGCAGAAGCGGTAATTATCACATGCTATTGTTCCACCATCGCGAGGGGCCTCGGGGTCGTGCAGTCCAGCTGAGCACAGCCGCCTGACATGAAAACTAGGCTTGAGCAATTAAAAATTACCCAATCTTTCCTCCCCGCTTGAAAACACGCTGTAGGAGGGCTGCTGAAGTGAATTAAACCGATGTGCTGAAGTAACTCTTGAGTGTCTCCGTTCTAGAATAGCTTCAGTGTTCACAGGCACCAGGTAATTTTTAGGTAGCTATTAAAACACCAACTCTTCGTCACCACAGACACGGGTGAACAAGCGACATTCCCTAATGAGATCAGTACTACTTCTTTTTTATTGTTTTAAAGCCCAAAAGCAGGTATAAAACCGGTGGATTTTGTTTGTTGCTAATTTATAGTGTCTAGGAAGCATGTAGGATTCTATGATTTTTTTTTTTAAATTTGGAATAAGTAATTACAGCATTAAAATATGATGGTTAAAATAAAAGTAGTGGTAAGTGATAGGAACTCAGGTGTAAATGAGACCATTCTGCAGGAACGCCAGGAGTCCATAAGTGGTGTAACAAGCAAGAAAACAATGATAACTGATAAAACTTTTAAAGACAGAAAGGAGAGACTGAGTTCAAATTCTACCTTTTCATTCTAAACCCTGGCTTCGTCTGTCAGATACACGCTGTAAACCGCTATGCAAAATGTTTTGCATGTAACGGTCACTAAAATATTTATGTTTTCAGCAAATGTTCATGTTTTCTGCAATGCTCCAATGTTTATTTTTTTTTAAACACCATTGCCACAGCATCTGGGTTATATGTGTAATAATACTGGATTTTGGTTACATAGGTGTATGTGTGCATGTATGAAAAGAGATTTCCATGTGCATCTATATATATATAAAAACATATATACATTGACCTCTATAGAGGTATTTAAGAATACATCACAAAATCCCTGAACAGAACAAGAAAAGCCGCAGCACTGAGGATCAAAGAAACTAAATCAGTTGAAAAATATCCTAGTCAGATATTTTTTGGTTAAAAAAAAAAACCAAAAAACTGCAGTGTAAGGACTGTGCCTGAGTGGAGAGCGATGGCATTTCCCCTCAATTAATCCATCCTAATGCCCAGGCAAATAGTGCATCAAACAAATCTCGTAACTGCGTAAACAGACAGTGACACTAATAGAAAAACAACTTGCTGCGGGAAAAGCATCCTAAAAAAACAAATGCTTTAAGAACAATAACAAACAAAGCACATCAGAGTAATAAATGTTGGTGAAAACGGAATTAAAATTAGAAATACATTGTTCTTGTAATTCCTTTCTCAGAATAAATCAGTTTGAGCAGCTTCTAAAGTAAGGGCTAATAATACAAATATAATTAAAATAAATAGATTTCATATATTGAATACTGGAGCTGAAGCATACAGTCTCCGAAGACCTGACTTTCGATTGGATTAGGTTGCCCTATGTTTTCCATCAGCATGAGGGAGACCCAGGAAGTGAAGGGATGTTTTAATAAGGTTGTGTTGTAAAGGATGCTCAGGGCAGCGGTAGCTCCGGCACAGAGCAGGAGGTCACAAAGTGGTGGCTCCAGCTGGAAGAGCTCTGTTGTAAAGGCAAGGTACCCTTGGCTACAGGGTGCAGGGCAGTATGTTGGTGACCACCATCCCTCAGGGTTATGGAATCATAGAACGGTTTGGGGTGGAAGGGACCTTTCAAGGTCCTCTAGTCCAACCCCCCTGCCAAAGCAGGTTCATCTAGGCAAGGTCACACAGGAACGCATCCAGACAGGTCTTGAAAGTCTCCAGAGAAGGAGACTCCACTACCTCCCTGGGCAACACAGGTCCAAGCTGTGTCACCCTCAAGAGATGCAGGCAGTGACCACGGCAAGAGTGTCTGAAAGGGAAAAAATGTGACTTCTCTGTGTTGTGTCATGTGTTCTCACTTAGTTCAGGGCTTTTTTAAAATGAAATGATTGATATCCTGTCTCCTCCCCTCTCCCGTTCTCAGAGTACCCCAGTGAAGAAAACAAGTAGTCCTTTTGGAGAGCCACCAATGTTTATAATCACTTGGTGCCAGAATTTTAATGAGTGCCAGGTCTGCAGAATATATAGATTTAAATTTTGGATGTTGGAATATGAGTCCACAGCATGTTGGTGATTATTTCTCTGTGTGTTTATTCTTCACTTATGGAAGAGTGTTGGAAAATAAAAATTTCTGTGGCTCAGCTACACAGATGGAACTGGCTGCACAAGAGCTTCCTTTAAAATTAATAATCTTTCCTCTCCACAGAAAGAAAAGCCCCTTATTAGAAGAGCCTCATCTTAGTTTCTTCTTATTGTCTTAATTGAGTCTTTGAACTGCAGTCAGTAAAAGCTCCCAGCAAATACAGTATCCAATCAGATGTATATTTTTAACTTAATCTACATTTGAATACCTTCCCTGATTTCCCACCAGCACCTGCAAAAGAAAAGAAAAGGGGGGGGGGAAGAAAAAAAAGAAAAAAAATGTTTGAAAAGAAAGGGAATTTATTTGCAAGTTTAATTTCCCCAGAGAGAAGCGAGCTGTTCAGAGCCACTTTGATATGTTTCTTTCTCCTTTGTGTAACCTGTAGTTTAATTTTTGTTCGCATTTTTTGCATTCACATTTGCATGATAAGAGAGGTTCCACTTTTCCTTTAAAGATTGTTCCAGAAAGTCAAAATTATTCGTACAAGAAAAGCAGCAGTAAAATAAAAATTTCAAAATTGTCTCCTTTTCAGTAATTTGTATATTAAATCCACCATGATTTCCAGAAAGTTGTAGGAAATATTGCTGCATTGCTATTTTCATGGTGATTCTGTAAGTTGACTCTGCAGTTTTAATGGAATTAGTCGTCCCAGAGATGGCATTTTTGATCTTCAGTGTTGAAGATATTTTCAACAAGTTTTCTCCAACCAGAGCAGATGTTCGGGCTGCTCAGCACCCTTTCTAAAAGCTTCTTTCATGCCATTCATCCTGCAGCAGAGGATTGTGAAGCTGGGAGTGAAAGGACAGAAAATTTTTGGAGCAGAGCAGACAATTTCTCTGATCTGTTTGTTAGAGCTGGTGGCCTGTGGTTTCTTTCCTGCTCAGGCATGTTTTACACGGGGATTTCCTAATTTGCTCTTTGACCACGGAGAGAGCAGAAGCCAGAGAGTTCTGGCTCTCCACAACTCCCTGAAAGGAGGTTGGAGCAAGGTGGGGTTGGGCTCTTCTCCCAAGGAAAAAGTGACAGGACAAGAGAAAACTGCCTCAAGTCATGCCAAAGGAGCTTTAGGTTGGATATTAGAAAAAATTTCTTATGGAAAGGGTTGTCAAGCCCTGGAATAGGCTGCACAGGTCAGTGGTGGAGTCCTCATCCCTGGAGGGCTTGAAAAGACACGTAGATGTGGTGCTGAGGGACATGGGTTAGTGGTGACCTAGCTATAGACCAGACACACAGATATATACATCCACGTACATGTCTTTTGCTATCAGATATTGCCTGCACATCCTTGCTGTGTTTGGAGTAGCTCCAGCATGCAAGTGACCTTTTGAAGGAGATGACACTTATATACACACACATATATATATATGTATACACATATGGCTATTCACAAGCCCAGCTTCACCTGAACTGCTGGCCCCTCATGTCCTTTGCCTGCCAGCGTTAAGTATTATCCAATTGCTTAGTTGAGCTCTTATTCAAGTTTTGGTCTTTCACTTTTCATTGTTTTCTCTCAAGTTTAAATTTTTAAGCTGTTGCTCAGTTTAAGATTTTTTGAAGTGCACATCACGTCTTGCTGTGGAGGGCTTCAAATATCATGGGACCTGATCATGGTCAGGGGCGAAGAGTAAAGAGGAGGTAGGTTTAAAATAACTTGAGATATCTAGTGGAGAAACTAATGTGTTTACTTTCTGATGGAGCTTTTTTTGGCCATTAAGAAAACTAAGAGAAAAGTGGTTTCTTTTCACAGAGAGGAATACTGACATGGTTTTAATTCAGAAATCAGCCTGTGTTATCTTAGATAACTGCGTCCAATAACAGATGAGGCTTTTGGCTCTTGCAGAAAAAGGTTTGATGTAAACAAAATACTGCCTGTAGGGACTCGTTCTGAGCGATATGAGTCATCTAAAGGTTGTTTGCCAAACACCCTTACAGCCTGGTTAGAAGAGGACAAATACACTTGGTGTTTGTCTGTAGCTAACATCAAAGAGAGCTCTTGGAGGTTAGATCAACATAGACCTCACTGCACTGTACCACCAGGTCACGCCTTTGGCTTAAGCCCTAGGCGTGACTCAGAGAGTGAAAGCCTAATTTACGCTCTGGTTTCCACATTAGCTTGAGGGTGATAAAAAGGAGAATTCACACCGTACAAGAATTACAACGCTGCTCGAAGCAAGAGGTGTTCACAGCCCCTGCTGACGCTGGGCCCACGTGTTGCTTCTTCTCAAGAAGGTCAGGGTCAGAGCTAGGGGTGATGGCCCTGATTGCATCAGATGCTGCTGGCGTGCTACTTTGAAAGCAGGTGCTTTTTATTCTCTGGCCTTTTCTTTGTGAGGTGGTGGTGGTGGTGCTCAGGTGGAGGTTTCTCTCTTGATGGCTGTCAGGCCATTAAGGAGGATGGTTTTTTGCTGTTCTTCAGTCCCTCCTTTGTACTGTAACAGCAGTTCACCTTGGGTGAAGAGCCTCGCTTCTTTGTCAGTGGAGCTGGTGCTTAGCACAGAATCCATCGTGAAAGCCATTTCCACTGCCAGCATCATGCACATCCCATGGACACACTAGGTACGCACAGAAACTTTAAATGTTGAAAATATATAATGTTTTTAAAGAGCCTGGTGTATCCCTGAAAGAAGTAGGTTGTGGCATTAATTATTTCCACCCCCTCCCCAAAGTCTCTTTTCCTTCCTATTTTATCAGGAGTTTTATCGCGTCTGAAAGGTAGACTGGAGGTTTCTGGTTTGTTCAGGAAATAGAGCAATAAAATGTTTATTGCTCACACATTGTTTGCTGGATAGTTTTTCCATTATGCCCTTATTAGTTAGAAATTGTAGAATGTCAGGATTTTCTGCAAATTTGTGTTATCTCACATTTTAAATTCAAATTTTACTGCATGAATAACACTTACAAAATAGACTGAACAGGGTGTAGAAAAATGTGATCTTAAATAGGAACCTCAGCATGTAATCTTAAATTAATATTTTCCTGCTGCTTTTTTTTAATCTCCTCACTGAGATATATAGAGACTATACATAGAACCAAGGCATAATAATAGGGTCATCAGAAATATTTAATCTTGTAAGAAACAATTTGATATTCTGGTGTGTTCTTCAATGCTTCTAAATTATTGTCCAACCTAAACCCTTTCTCTTGATTCTTTACTGTAATAAACACAATAAATACATACCTCCACAGCTTTTCAAAGTTTTTAATCCCCAGTTCTTTATCCGTCAGATGGGATGGAAGTCAGATCAGCTGCAGCCATTCCTGAATGCCTTCTTACTTTTCCAGGGCAAAAAAAAATACTTTAGGATAGTTCTCTTGTTTTTATATTGCTGTGTTGATAAGGAAGAAAAGGAAATTAGTCCCCACTCTGAAGTACCAGAGGTTGGGAATTCCCAGTGCATCATAGTGCATTGTGAAGGAGGAGATAAGTAAACAAAATAAAATAAAATTTAAAATAAATAAATAAAAGTAAATAAGGACAAATGTAGCTTTAGGTAGAAGTCCAAGCAAACTAAATGTAGCAAGTAATAGTGCTATCTTCAATATTAAATTTTTTTGCTTGGGCATATTTTTTTTATTTATTTTTGAAAACCCACCTTTGACTTCGCATGAAAAGAAGAGAAAAGCATTCAAAGGCAAGGTGATTTTTCCGTTGCACTTGATTTTGAGAAAGAACTTGTATTGGGCCTCAATAAATGTGCTCAAATGATAGAAGCAAAGTACGTGGCTATAAAAGAAGTGGAAGCCAACTAATGAGATTAAAGAACCGTGGGCATGATGGAGCCGTTCCCGCCGACTGCGTGCAAAGGACCTTGCTGAGAACGGGGTTTTCCTTCGTTTTGTTCACTTAACAGGTGGGCGATGGGGTTAATTTGAGCTAATGATGCGTTGCAGCACAGATTTCTTGGCTGGCAGGCAGGAACAGCTTCCCTCTGTGAAGGGGATGTTGTGGTAGGGTCGGCCGGGCAAAATGAGCAGCAGTCCCCTCCCAAAGCCATCACCCACAATTTACTCCATGATCTCGATTTTTCTGATCGAGATTCAGCAGCACGTTTGATCACGCAGAGGCGGAGTCTTTCTGGTTGAATAAGCAGAGGTTTTTAGGCTTAGATTAATTTTGAGCAAAAAAGCACACGTGTTTTTATGGCGCGATTACGCTGAGTGTTAAAAAAAATCTCCCGTCTGTGTTCATAGGGTGTGATTGGAAAATGTCAGTTCAAGGCAGCGAGGGTCTAATGCGTAAGTTAACATTTGGCAAAAGCTTTTTAAATGACTGAAAATACCGGTTATGTGGCAATGAACATTTGTTCCAAGGTGTTGATCGTTCTTGTCCAACCTGGGAAAGCAACAGATTAGTCCCACTAAAACTGATTTTATTACGTTGCAGCAATTTGTCTGCTGTTAACAGTTGTTATAAATAAAAGCAGTAATTGTTGGGGTTTTTTTTAAGATGCTATTTATAGTGAATGTTTCCAGACCTGGTGTTTGAAATACTTTAATTTGAATTATTTCGGGGAAGTTCCAGTTAAGTGGTTCAGACACAAATACTGATAAGGATGTAAGTTGTGAAATAATTTATTCCAGTAAAATGCTCTTTGTACTCTTTTATTTACTCGTTTAGGTAAAAAGCCTTTGGGGAACGTTATGGCTGTTCTGTTAATCTTCCAGGTTGTTCATATTCAAAAAAAGATCATGACATTTGAAGCAGTACAGAGAACACTTAAGTACTTGCCAGGAAGACAGTTTTGTTCAGGATGTGTTAATTATTTTATACAGAAATTATTCTTCAGTGTGTTTCCAATATCAAGGACTGACTGAACTATGGTGATGTTGGCACATGAGGTGGGGAATGATTATTCCAGTCCAAAGTGGCAAAGTGTTTCTGCATATACTTGACTATTTTAATTTTAGAGTAAATAGTCTTGGAGTGGACTCGTGGTCTTTAGATATTGTACATGAGCAAGCCTAAGAATTGTCCACTATAAGAGGAACAATTCAGCATTGCCTTTCCTAAATTTCCCCCAACCCATTTGTATAAAATTTCTGAATGTTTTCTGTGAATGGATCTTTAACAGCCCAAAGTGAAGAATGTTCCGCCCTCCTATTTCTGAGACTCAATAAATGGTCTCTAGTTCTCTCTGGCATTAATTTAAGTAACACTTTTAACTTTCCTTTAAGTGAGTAAACTGTAGAAAAAATGCTTTGGGGTTGGCTTGACTTGTTGGTTTTTTTTCTTGTCTGTCTTCTGAACAACAAAAATATATCATGCACCATGCATGCAGCACAGCTGTTGGACCAGAGACCAAGATCTGCCTGCTTGTACTCATCTAGTTTGCTGTCAGTCCTGCTTAACCTTGTTTTCTTCATTGTAATCTCAATTTCGGTGAGAAAGTCATAGCATGCCCAAGTCATAGTGTGCCCTGCAAGGCGATGCTCACCCTAAAGCCTCCGCTAGATAAGTATTACAAGAATAGCAAATGAATTAACTTGGAGTAAGAAAGATTTCCAAGTGCTGGAGCATCCAGAGAGTTTCTATTATGCTTCCACTGTCTTCTTTCATTTGGCTGCTTAGAAGAAGGATTATTTTGCCTCCATTGGGTGGGTGCAGTTGAAGGAGCTGTGCTATGATGGATGGGGCTGTCTTAAATCCTGCTGAGCTGGGATTTAACTGTTGGGCCAGTGCATTATGTTTCCTAACAGCTGTACTCTGGGAAGTCAGAGCTGCCTTCTCCTCCCCCTGTCAAGCTAATAAAGCAGAGTATACAGAGTACAGGGGGACAAACCTGTATAGATTTGGGAGCGATTTAAGGGGTGCTTTTCATTCCTGTACAGGCTAAACGTGTCAAACAGATGATTTCGCAAAGGTTCTGTCCTCAGAGATTTCCACTCAGAAATGAATAGTGCCCTTCTCACCTAAACAGAGGTGGAAGATGAATCCATGACGGTATCACATATTTATGGGATGGAACTTAGAGACCAAGTCTTGAGATTCTGAGCGCTTTAATGGAATGAGAAAAGTAGTGTCATGAAAGGACAAAACAATAATAGTTTCTGGTTTATGGACCCTCTCCTAGTTCTTCCTCTGAAATCCTATCGCTTGGATGTTTCAAATTAAAATACTCGGTGCTTTACCTGTAGATAACATGTCTCAGTCTTTTCCTTGCTTCTGCATTCAGAGGAAGCCATAGCTGGATATTCCATAAGTCTTTGAGTGGTATATTTTAACTTCATTTGAAATGTCACAAGTCTTTCTTCAATAATGAAGAGCATGGAGATTTCTGTGCATTTGTTCCTGGACCCCAGTTGCCTTCAGTAGATTCATATATCCAGAATAATTTTAATTATTTTTCAATTAAAAATATATAAATTGTTAAAATCATTAGGTTTAAATGTAAAATTAAATAATTAGAAATTAAAAAAAAAAAGTATCCTTCTTGACTTGATAATATTTGTGAGTGGGATGAGTATAATTTACAGATCTTCAAAACTGGCTGGTGTCAGTGGTGGAGGTGGGTTCCTGCTGATCCCTCCTCTTCCACTGCATTTTCCTCTCCTCCCTCCCTCTTTTCCCATGATCAGTGCATAAACCTTTCAGCCTTCATTTTGCTCAGCCTAAACACATCAGTTCTGTGGTCTCCTTTCACCCAGTACTTCCAGATTCCCCTGAGCAGCCCTGTAAATCTTCTGTGCTCCTGCTCCAGCTTCTGAGAATGGATGGTCTGAACCGAATCATTTTGGTTGGAAGAGACCTTTAGGATCATTAAGTCTATAACTGTTCCCCCAGCACTGCCAGGGCACCGCTAAACCGTGTCCCTCAGCACCACATCTCCATGGCTTGGAAACCCCTCCAGGGATGGGGACTCCACCACTGCCCTGCCCAGCCTGGGCCAGCCCTTCACAACCCTTGTAGGGAAGAAATTGTTTCTCATGTCCAACCTAAACCTCCCCTGGAGAAACCTGAGGCTGTTTCCTCTTGTCCTATCACTTGTTCCTTAGGAGAAGAGCCTGACACCACCTGGCTCCATCCTCCTTTCAGGTAGTTGTCAAGAGCGAGAAGCTCTCCCCTGAGCCTCCTTTTCTCCAGGCTGAACAACCCCAGGTCCCTCAGCTGCTCCTCACCAGACTTGTGCTCTAGACACCTTTATTTCCAAATGATCATTTTATAACACACATCTTTTGTCGTTCCAAGTGAAAGATATTTTGACTATTGCATTTTACCTGCTACTAAAAATTTAGTTGGTTCACACCATTTGTTCTTTTTTTTTACTGATACCTTCTACTTTTGGTGTGTCCCAGGGAGTAAATATTTACCAGGCCATGCTACCTTTTGTGCCAGATTCTGGTAAGCCTCTGCCATTTGCTCAGTTGTCCATATGATCATCCAGATGTGTCCTGCATGTGAGGAATTGCCTTGAGATGAAGGCACATGCATCTGTAGTCGATGACAGCCTAAAAGCAGAGCTCTGAACCACCTCTGCGTTAAATAACGTGCAGCCAACACAACCAACGCTGGAACCAGCAGCATAAGCACTAGTCCTTAAGATATACAATAAAGATTTTTTTTTTTTTTTTTTTTTTCTGAAAGTGCAGTTTATTACTTTTGAAACCTTTAGTTTAAGGGAAAATCTTATTTCCCTTGGATCCAATTCATCTGTGTTCTCTGAATAAGAGGCAAGAATTGGGTCTCTGAAACAACTGCCGTTGTGGCAGCCACAAATTACTCTGTGCTGCTGCTAATTCCTCGTGGACTGCAATGCATTTGCAGCCTCCTTTTTTTTTTTTTGTATTGATTCTTGCTGTTAGTCTCCACCGAGCGCTGCAATAGAGCTACAGAATTTCCACTATAATTTCTAGCAGAATTATTATTATTAATATTTGTTTATTTTCGCCTGTGACCTCTGAAGATGCAATGTTGCCAGAAAAAAACAGAATTGTGGGTTTCATCTATCAGTAATGATCCGCTTTCTTCAATTCTTTCTATGTGCTGCTTAAAGCAGCAATCTGTGGCCAACCAAATCCCAGTGTTCTCTCTGCCTTTATTCTGAGTGCCTCTGCACTTGAACTACTTTAAACTACTCTCTGATGTGCTCTTCTGCCATCTTTGGTTGTCTGGAAGCAAAGCAGTTCTTGGCCACAGAGTTATGGAAAAAACCAAAATGGCATTTCAAAGATTACAATGAAAAACTCCAAGTCACTTAATTTGTAAACGATCGTCAACTTGACCCCCGCATTTAAGCCCTCAGGTTCATGAACTAGTCCTGACACCACAAAAGTCCACATCTACACACAGGTAACAGCATGCAGATTAAATAGGTTCCTTCCTACCCAATTTTAACATGCAAATGGTACTTCTGCATGCATATGCTTTTCTCTTTTTCTTAACATAGACTGCATACCCAAAATTGCAAGAGTATGAAATCATAAAAATCACCCAGGCAGTGAAGAAGTCCCTCACCAGAAGCTACTTATGTCCTCAGTTCAGCTTCGACCATGTAGTCTCTACACAGTGCTTTGTCCTCCTTTTGTTTTTTTTTAATTAGTTATCTTAAGAAGCAGAAGTTTCTCAGTTTTCCTCAAGAATCTGCAAGGCTTTCTACAACAAGGCTTTCTACAACAAGCCTTTCTTCTACTTCACTCCTTTTTCTCGCCCAATTAGTGTGTAAACCCTTCCAAGGCCTGTAAAGTACCATAATCTTCCCACACAAACACGGAAGGAGGGAAACACACCTTTGTAAAACTGAGATTTTACTAAGAATACACATTAAATAATAAATTTTCTTATACCTATCTAGCCCTTGGTTTCTATGCTTTTATATCACCTCTTCTCTTTCTGTTCCTCATATCACAGTTCCATTTAAATCGTTATTTTCGACATTTTTCTATCTATGGTGTATTATTCTATATTTTTTAAGGTGCAAACTGGTACTTTAGTCTCCTTCCTCTTCAAGAAGGAGGTTCTTCTTCTTATTCTCAGCTTTTTTTACGCAGCATCTTTTTCTCACCCTGCTTTTGATCCTCCCAGAAAAAAACAGCTGTTTCTTTTTTTGTCTGAGATACTTAGCTCTCCACCATTAAGTCTCTGTACTTTTCTTCTTCCTATCTGTTTTTAACTACTACTCTAGCAGAGAAAAGATGAAAAGGAAACTATTAGAAATTGTCATCAAGCTCCAGAAGGTGACAGCGGAACAATGTTTTCTTGCTTTTCTTGGTTTTGATGTGGCTCCTTGTTTTGGAGAGTCTTTGCTACTAATTGGAGACCAGATCTCAGCACAAACCTGGTAGGAGGGAAGGGGAGACCAAATTAGTTGGGTTTTGGGTTTGCTTTTCTAGAACCATGGATAATGCAGAGTGGGATTCAGGGCGATGATTTAATACTGAATGTATTTAGGTTTATTGTATTACTTAGTGGGTCATACTGCAAAAGGTCTCCAGTGAGCAGCACCTGAAACTCCAAGAGAAACTGGGTGAGCCGAGCGGTTGTTTCATAGCCATGAAATCCCATCAGGACTGGGAGGAATCAAATTTCTAGAGTGTATCGATTTCTGTTGGCATCTTATTAACGTTCTTCTCAAAACGTTCAGTTTTGTTTAGGTCAGGAAGTCTCACTTCCATTTTACTGCTCCAGGTTTTGTGTCACTCTCGTATTACATTGTGTTACAAAAAAAGAAGAAAGGGGAAAAAAATATTAAAGCTAATTCAGGTTATTTTGAGTTTTCTAAATACATAACATTTAGAGTGCCGTTCTATTTTCTGAAATGTAGTTATTGTTTTTTCTACTTGGACAAGAGGAAAATTTGTGGCACCAATTCTTCACCAAAACAAAACAAATATTTTTTTTGGTTGAAGGGCTTTGTTATACTTCTTCAGCACTGCTATGTGTGCTTAATAATATCAACATATCTATTATTATTTAGGTTTGAGCTTTCCAATCCCTGGCATAGACCTCTGCCCCTCTAATGGGTAGAACAGCAGCTAAAAAAAGTGGTTTGACATCTTGGTGGACCAGAATGGGAATGGGAGAAGATATTAGGTCCATGGGTTTTACAGGGGAATAGGAGGTGTCCTGAGCTACTTCCAGCTCTCCAGCTGCACATAAATCCATTTCATATGCTGCTATTTGAAACATCTTCTGGTTTGGCATCTTACCTGAACTTTATTGCTGGTAACAAACCCTCTCTTCCAGGTCATCAGCGAACACATGAAATATTAGAGAGACAGATTACATTACGCACGCTTGACAAGAAAGGTACTTTGTGAGGGTTTTTACCTTTTATTACATGCTTCTCAGCTGTCAAAGATCTGGAAAAAAGAAAATTAAATACAGTTTTACAATGTCACAGCAGTAAGCCAACGACGGTAGCTTTAAAAGCTGAAATTTGGATCAGTCTGGCTAACAAGTCCATTTCTAGCTTGTTTCCAAAACTACTAAGAAATGTCTGGCATTTAAAAATTTTTTGAGAGCATGGGCAAATAAAGGTTTCCACAGAAGAGTCTGCAGCGCAGTGGGGTAGCAGGGAGAGAGAAGAGAGGAGAAAGAAATTCACATGCTCACAAGCGAGTGTTAAGTACGTTTTGCTAATGGCTCATCTGTTAATGGGATTTTGTGAAGAGATGAGCAGGTATCGGAGGACGCAGCGAAGTGATTCTGCGTTTGGCAGGACACATGGTTGTGAAGGTTGGTGTGGCTTCAAGAGAGACCTGTTTCATCAGTGTAGTGTAGGCATGGGAAGTAAAGGAGGTTTTCTAGTAACTGGGCCTGTTTTCCTACATCTGTTTTTATCTGTAGTGGTCTCTCTTCCTTGCTCACCTCTCTCTGTCTTTGTATCTCTCTCTTTTTTTTTTTTTCCCCCCTCTATTTGGCTTTTTTATGTTCTTTGCTACTGCTACCTTCTCATATTTGCTAGTGCCCCTTCCATCAGCTCTAGCCCTCTTTCCATTCTATCCCATAAGCCTCCCATTAGCTCAATCCATCTTCATCTGCCCCAGTACTATTCCTCATTTATTTCTCTCCAGCTCTAGTTTGATTCTGTTACTATGCAGAGTCAGAACACAAGTGAGGAGAAGGAGATGTTGCCGTTCTTCCTCTTCACCATTGTTTTTTCCCCTTCTTCCTCCCTTTCTCACTTTGCTGTACTTTTAAAACAGCTTTAGCTTTCTCAACTGGAGGTATTAGAAATATGTTTTTGCACACTCAGCATCAAGAATTAAAGATGTCTGTCTGTCTGTTATCCCATCTTTTATGGTGCACACAGAGAAGACGGTAGGATTTGCAGGAAGACCAGGGAGACAAGACTTTGTGATGCTCCCAAATGAGTTGACTCAGTTCCTACCAAAGGGAGGTGGAATGGCTTCACGCTGTTCCCAAAAGAAAGCAATGCCGAGTTCCATGGTTGTCTGAATGAGGTAGAGAAACCATTTAAGGTCTGGGCTACTTCATCAGCAAACCTGGGTGGCTATGAAAGAGGGGTGAAAATAATGTCCTCCTCTGTGGCAGCAAGCAAAGGGTGGTGTTTCAGGAGGGGTCAGAGCCATTGGGACCATGACATTTGGCAGGTATAAATACAAACAAATGAAATAAGGCCCAGATGTCCCAAATCTTTCCCAGCTGAGGTTTACTCTGTCAGCCTGCCAGGAGCCCAGCTGGAAGATCATCATCTATACAATAAAATAAAACAGATTGCTCTTGGCTTTACAATTCTTCGTCCCCAAATGGAGTCCTACACACCGGGACTGAGACCTCAGCTCTGTTTCAGTCATGGGAGGCATCACAAGGATGGATGTGGTGGGCCCTTGGAACAGCTTTTTCAGTTCTTTGATTGTTTTCTTTCTTTTCTACTTGATCCTCTATTTGTCAACATCTTTCAAAACTCAAGGAGCGCAGACCAGCGTTATTTATAGCTGGAAATTAGATCAGGTTTTCACTACTAAAATAAGATAGAAATACCAATCTTGGAACAAACTGTTATTGAAGGGAAATCTTATTATTAATAGTTAGTAACATAATTTATTAGTATGATTGCTGCATTTAAAGAAAGCCAAGCTGTTGCCTGCCTCTTAAATTACTGTATTTCAACTTTTCAGTGTGCTGTTTAGAAAGATGAAGTTGTCACCTTATTATACACCCTCGTCCAGGATTTGAAAGCAACTTATACATATAAATGGATTTAGCCTCATCAGTACCTCTAAACGATGAAAAAAACCCTTGCCATTTATTAAATAAATGCATCTAGCGCAGATCCTGTCTGCTGGATTTAAAGTCTTGATTTACATTTCAAAACACTTTGGAGGATTAACCATCTCAAAGTAGTCTATGTTGATTATGTGGGCTCCTTCCATCCTCAGTGGAAAGAGGGAGCGATGTTCTCCAGAGGCATCTCGCTCTGCTTTTAAATGCCCATTTGGAGGAACAACCGCCCTTTAGAGGTACGTCTTTCTTTCCAGGAGGGATGGAGAACTGGGTGAAATGAGGTACTTAACTTTTAGGCACCTACTAAAGAGGGGTGAGATTGATCTCCTGAGAGTTTCATCCTTAGATTCCTTTTGATACCCTCTAAAAGAGCTCCTAGTGCGTGCCAGTGAAATACTTGAGATAAATGGTGAACGGACTGCAGGGCTCTACAAATTAGAACCGTCTAATGAGTAGTAAGAACTGGTAAAATTAAACATAAGCTTTAACTAATTAACTGATAAAGCGAGACAAAATTCTCTTTTTATCTCTCTTGCCTGTAAGATGCCTAAGATTCTTCTTTTGCCACTCTCCTTGCTATTAATTGACTCCGAAATTGTTATCCTCCATGAAAATCTTTCTCTGTTTTCTTTGCTTAAAGAAAAAGCTTATTAACAAGGGAAAATAATGGAAGCTCATATCAGTTCATCCCTCCATTTCAATATTAATTCGGACCTTTAAAAATGGCTATTTGTTTGATATATAGTAATTGGAAAGTCAAAGTTTCGGTCAGCGCGGGACTGTTGGAGAGTAACGCTCGATATTACTTGTGTGTTGTCACTGAATTTGGTACCCTGGGGAGACCCTCTAATTGGAGAGGGCTAAGTTATTAAACCAGCTGATTGTTTTTGTGACAAATCCTATTAGCAATGGTGCCCACCTTACTCCCAGGTCACTGACTTGAATATATCTCCTCCTGGCCCACTCAGTTTCATGATCTCCAAAGTTCTCTGAACTAAGGGAAACAGCTTTAACAAACAGTCTCAGGTTCGCTGCCACAATTCAATCTGCAGCAGGTAATAAATAATCTTTTAGTCCCCCAGTCTGTATCATCAGCAGTTAGTTTCCCTTCAGCTGATGTAAGTGATGCTGATTTTTTTCCTTTCTTAGCTAATGGTAGCTTTTATTTTTCTTGGGTTTTTTGGTTGCTATGGGGTTTTTTTTTGTCTTTGTTTTTGCCTTTTTTCTTTTGCCCGTCAAGAAATAGGGTTTATCTACATTTACAGTCACATAGGTAGCCATGTGTCTTCCCTAAGATTTCAGGGAAATTGTAAAATAAATAGTCCTCTGCAAACCAAAAAAAAAATTCCTTATCAGTTAAACAGGCACTTTCCTTCTTGAATCTACTCCAGATTGCAAAAGAAAATGCAAGTTTCTCAGAAAATTCTGCCATATTTTCTTTCTTACTAGAATTTTCTTTATCTTCTTCTCACAATGAGAAGACAGAGTTGGTTTGAGAGGGAAGAACAGGCTGTGAGAGTGCTGGAAACTGGCTGAGTTTTCCACTGTTTTCAAATTTATGTAGTTTAATTTAAGAATATGGCAAGATAATAGTCTGTGTAGTGCGCATCATTCTACCGCTGGACATCTTGGGTAAAAAAACATCAGAATATTTGCCCTTTTGGGGTATTGTCAGAAATAAAGTGACTCCTTCATATTCACTGTGATGTCCTCCTGACTTACTGGCAACACTGAATAAACCAGTGACTTTCGTGAAGCCGTGCGATGATTTGGTTTAGCGTCTATTTTTTAACCTTAGGTGGCTATAAACCCTGCATAAGAGGAATGGGGATATTCTAAAAATTACATTCTCTGGGCGAGAAAAGATTACATATGGGAAATTGAATCTAATATTTGTACAACAGAAAAGTTGCCCAAAGCCCAGGACTGCACCGTTTGTGTCGTAACCATCGCTAGCACTTCCCTATTGCAGCTAAGGACAGAAACACCGGAGATGAGCTAAAAATACGGCAACGAGACATCAAGAGAAAGCTTCCTAACTGTGTTGAAGACCTGTCTGGCATGTGGATCTGTTTCTCCACCTTTTCCGCTCTTGGTGTCACAGCTGGCGTATGGGGAACTGGAAGGTGACCTACCTGTGGCTTTTGTAAAGTAAATTGGTTGTGTTTTTACTAAGGAGCTGGATTTTTTGAGAGGATAAGTAGCAGGCACAGCATTTCAAGTGAAGCGAGGGAAAGCAGCCTTCCCGCTGTGAGCAAATGTAGCTGTTCTCACTGCACCTCCAGTGAGACTTGCCTTCTGAAGTGCAGGCTGCTGAGCCAGGGCAGATGTGGAATCTGGGAAATTTTCCAGAGAAATCATTATAAAATGAGGTTCTCAACATTAGCTGCTGTGTTTACCTTCTTTTTTTCCTCTCTTGGACTGTCACTGGCACCACTGAAGGCTACACTGAACTGGGAGCAGAAACCACTCGGAGAGGAGCACCGAGGCCAACTCTGTGTTCTCCAGTACACTTAAACCCTTCCTCGGCAATCTCTACCCATTTTCAGTGAATAAAAGATCTCTTTCACTGCAATTGCACCATTAGACTCCTGGCAAACTAGCTACAATCTGGAAAAATGAAAGTTTAGGCTTTTCTCCATCTGAGGAGTGGTGCAGTGGGAGTCATTACGTGATTGCTGCTGGTACTGATGATATCTCCATGCCTGGCTGGTGCTGCTCATCTCTTACATTATCTTCTGGGGAAAAAAAAAATAAAAATCATGGCTAAACTGCAGAGGAAGCTGTTAATGATGACATTGCCTCCAGCATTTTGTTGGTGACAGCGTGGTGCTGATGATCCTGTTGATACAGACGGTGTCTGTCAGATATTGCTGGAGAACTCAGGGGACAAGCAGACACAACACGGAACACTCTGTGCTTCGTCGGAAAGATCTTTGAGGGAAACCCAAATAATCCTGCTTTAAAGAAGTAGTTGAGGATTTCCTTCAAGGTTGGAGACTCTTGCGTCGTTGACCTACCTTACCTGCTTGCAGGGCTAAGAGTTTTTAAATATATTCTTGAGGAGCGCGTCACATACAGGAGACTCCATCAAGAGAGATTATTTTAGCTGGTGGAAGAGAAAGCTACAAAAAGATTGCTCTGAATTAGTCTGACACCAAGATTTGGCAGAAGCAAAAGGGTGATTTGGAGCTACTTTTCTTCAGCATGTAAAAACTGAGCCTGAGCAATTCCTAACAAGCAGGGCTGAATGACCTTGGGCTAAATAATCAACATTCTGAATGAGGCACAATTGCAGCTTCGGTATTTTATACTGTTTACAAAATCTGAAATAGGAGAAATATTTGTGATATTTGCAAAATTAGAATTTCAACTGATTTTATTTACCTGTAAACAATGAAAATACTTCTCTAAATTCACTTTAATATCCCGAAAGCAAAAAAGAAAGGAAAATGGACTTTTGTGAACATGACAGGGATTAAATATTAACCAGGAAATATTAGCATCACTGTATCTTTCCAGTCAGACACCTGGAATTATTCATGGCAATTGACAATGCTGTAAAATATGATGGCAGCAGTTATTTGACCATAAGTCTATTGTGCAACAGTAAACCTCAGTCACTGGAGATTTTTACAATTTTAATAATTACTCTCTGGCTATAGATGACAATTAAGGCTGTTGCATTATTATTATTATTAATATTATTAATGTTGCTGCTGCAGAAACTCTAATTCCCAAGGTGATGCTGTCAGTATTTATAACTATTGGCGTTTCATATTCTGTTACTATTGGCATTTCCAAGTTCAAATCCCAATTTCTGTTCTTCCCTGACTACCACACGCCCAAGGCCAAGTTCTTTAGCAAGCCAAATGTTCTCCTCTGCCTTTGTTTCAGTGCAGGAGCATCAATGCATTTCATTGCTCATTTTCTCTAGCAGAGAATCTAAGCTAGGCAGGAAGGAAAGGAAATATTGTAGAGACAAACTTTCTCCCCTTCCTGTAGCGCAGCATGACTTTTGAATTATGTTTTTTCTCCCCTTGTTTTTTATGTAGTATGGAAGGGCTTGTAACTATTGATAATTTTTAAAAAGAACAAGTGTTCTGGATGAGTGTATATATATCACAAAAGCGGGTAGTGTTCCATGCTGACACAGCCTCATGTCATGTTCTGGAGGAGTAATTCCCCTGAGTGTGTGTGTATATATATATTTATTTATTTATTTTGCATATTGTATCAGGGTAGGAAATAAATCCTCTGATTTATTTACAGAAGAACATCTTTTAAATACTATGAATTGCAGCAGGTAATAGTTGCTTTCATTTATTGTTGTTTATCTCTCTAGGCGTTAAAAATGCATAGGAAAAGCACCTAGTATTTGGCAAAATGTAAAGGACCAAGAGTTGTGATAGGACTAGCAATCCTAGTTGGGGCTGAGTAGGCTCTGGAAGACAAGGACGAGTTTAAACATAGGATGTGGAAGCAGAAACAAAAGTAACACAGCTGGAGTGAAACTTCAGCTCCAGTGGAATCAGCAGAGACACAGATGCTGGTTTCAGCAGACCAGCGTTTCACCAGATGTGGTTCATCTAATTTTTGCAGCTGTTTTCCATACAAAGTATGCAAAATGGCCTGTATTATAAAAACAGAGCAATACAGAATAAATTATTCATATCTGCTGAAGTAACAGCTAGAACAAGACATAAATCTTTAAAAAATATAATGGCACGCAAGGCCCAGGGGGTTTCTTCAGGATAATAGGTATGGATTTAAGTAGGTATAATGGTGAGGAATTGAAAGAGACTATATTGAAAGTGAATGTTACAAAATACTTCAAAGAGTTAAACTGGGAACTGTCTTTTGATGACTTGTGTGCTTCATACTGGCAGGAGAGGGTGTTTGCTGTCACGTAGAGCTCAACAAGATCAGTCCTAAGCACTTTCATTTTCTTGTAGGCTTCCTCTCTTTTCTCACTCATCAGTTCCTCCTGGTCATAACAGGCCAGAAATCTGGCAGAGTATTTGTCAGACTTCTTAAAGGCTTCGTCTTATACCTTCCCAGCCTGCAACCTCTTTTTCTTTCTTCCCACCATGATTTTTTTTTTTACTTCCTTGTCTTAAATTTAAGTCGTGCTCTTTAGGATAACAGCCATGGTTTACAGACTAGTTTATCATTCTCTCCTCCTTAGATTACTAGTTTGTATCTGCTTGTTCATTTACAGCTTCTCCTCTGTTTTGTAACCAAATTTCTTTTCCCAAACCCTAGGTGGGACTTTTGTTGCTTTCCCACATGCATCAAAAAGGGAAATAGGAATTACCAGTCCTCCTTGGTTGGGAACATCTACAAAAGAGCTTAGACTCACTTTCTTGAGAAGCTCCCTTGTCTCTTCTCAAGACACCTTCTCTCAGTGTTTTTTGTGAGCCTTCCTCAGCTTAGTCTTCAAATGTCCTTCTCTGCCCATAAAACTCAGTGACAATGTGCTCTTTTGCTGCTTGCTCTTATTGCAACCACCAAGGCTGGCCAGCAAGATGGACTTCTTCTCACGGTCTTTGATCAACCAGCAGCAGTTTCTAGGACTTTAAACCTCCTGCCTCATGCAAGCTGTCTGTTTTGTTTCAACTTAGCTTGCTCTTACAGGACCTTCTTGTAAGTCCAGCACCCCAGGACATCTTGCCTGAAGGCAGTGGGCAGGAAAAGGTCAGTCTGCAGCTCTTGGTTCCAGTGGGGCAAGCTTTTATTTTCCTTTCCTCTTCCTTTTAACAAGTGCATAATATATTTGGATACTTGGAAAACAATTCACCATTCATGATGGCTCTTCTCTCAAAAATGTAGTAATTTCATTGCTTGACAACATTCAGTCACAACGTTGTTGAAACCCTAGTGAGTATGCGATACAGGTAGTTGTATAAGCGGTAGTAGTAGTGATGCTTCATTTTATATTTGTACTTTGACATCAATCTCCCTTATGGTTTCTGTGATATCAGAAAAAGGCAAATTTTTCCTAGGGCCTTTCTCCCCTTCCTGGTTTCTTATTTTAATGAAATCTTTAGGGAAGTTAATATACTCAAGACCTTTCTTCATTTGCAAATGCGTTGAAATGCCCCGAGGGGACTGAGACAGACACGTGCACATACTGAGATGCTAAGAGCTTTTTTCTTTAGGAAACCAAACGAAAATCAGATAAAAACAGACTCAAAAGCATACCTGACTTCTTATATAGCTGTGAGTATTGGCCGTTCAAGACTGATAGGTTCAGCATTTCACAATGTACTGCAAATGCTCAGTTGACCTGAAGATATGAGGCAGGTCAGATGTTTGGTGTTGTGTTGCTCTGCACAGGAGCTGCTGCCATTTGTTGAGAATTTCCAGAAATACATCACTACCAGAATTTACTAGATGATCACCCAAAGCAGTACTTCATCCATGCGTATGAATGGGTAACGGATTCAGACTGGAAGAGGGTAGATGTAGATTAGAAATTAGGAAGAAGTTCTTCACTCTGAGGGTGGGGAGACAATGGCACAGGTTGCCCAGGGAGGTTGCAGATGCTCCATCCTTGGAGGTGTTCAAGACCAGGCTGGATGGGGCTTTGAGCAACCAGGTCTCGTAGGAGGTGTCCCTGCCATGGCAGAGGGGTTGGAACTAGATGATCTTTGAAGTCACTTCCAACCCAAACCATTCCGTGAGTCTACATTGGTGATGCTGTTAGGGACAGATCAAACATGTTTTCTCATTGCCTTAGAAGGGTCTCTAAGGACCATAGACAAAAAAATTCTTGAGTGGTCTTTGCATCACACCTGCAGTGAATGCCCAACTGTAATTTTGTTAGGGCCCTTTATATGCCGTTTTCAGGGTAATTTACTCCTCGATAGTCCGTTTTATATTTTATAGGAGTAAAGGCTTTGGCTAAACAGGAACACTGCTACAAGAGTTAAGGGTGAAATTTTAGTCTTAATTAAATTATTGAAATGGTACAGTCACCACCATGGTCATTCTTATGCTTTATATTAGAAAGCTCCCTCATACCATTATGGTTTATTCTCCATGCCGTAGCACAATAAGACTGTTAAAACGCCTTTAATAACATTATAATTGTTTCTGTGGCGGTGGAAGTGGTGCCAACTTAATTATATCAATTTAGCTGAAATAGAACCGTGCTGTGACCAGGCCTTGGCTGTGGCAGTCTGTGTGATTTACTTCTGTATGATTTACTCGTGCTGTGT
This sequence comes from Eurystomus gularis, assembly GCA_013400335.1. Lineage (NCBI taxonomy): Eukaryota > Metazoa > Chordata > Aves > Coraciiformes > Coraciidae > Eurystomus > Eurystomus gularis. Next base: position 564,090 of record VZZY01024434.1, on the reverse strand, counting down.
TAATAGGAATTTTTTGTTTTGTCTGGATTTGGGTTATTTTTTTGGCTTCTTGTCCATGAGTTAGCACAATCTACATGAGTAAAGTTCTTGGAGGTTAAAGGTTGTCCAAAGAACTGTCTGTGCCAGCATTTAAAGTGAGCAGGAACAAACCCCTTTTCTTTGGAGCTGTTTTCTGTTTTTTTTAATTTAGTAAGAGTACTCTGAAGGATTTATTTTAGAGATATAATCCATGTATAAAGTTTCTCAGGACGTATGGTTTTTATTCTGGGGAAAATAAATTATTTGCTTAATTAGAAATCAGGTGTTTTCTACAACGCTGTCATTTTCTTTTCTCACTTCTTGGCCTTTCTGAGATACATAACTTAAAATGAAAAAAATCAAGTTTTTGGAATCTTTTCAAAAAATCTTTTGAAAAAAATAGAAGTGGCTTCTATTGCTAAGTTTTTTTTCAAAGCAACTCAAACTAGATCACTAACTTCAGGTTAGAAGTTCAGTAAAATCATGTCAGGGGGTATTTTAAAGGTGATATCTCAAACATCTAATTTTTTATTTCCAATTTGGACCAATTTGAGTAATGGCTTTATAAAATTATGTGAGATAATCATAGTATTTCTGTTTTTAACAGACCAGTACTGGGATTATACAGTAACATATTCTAGTTTATGTTTAAAGCTGTGAAATTAGATTGGATCACTCCTTAGAAATTCTTATTTTCATAACTTTCTAACTAGGCTGTACTCTTTGTTCAGAGAGAAACCTTGAGATGTATGGTCTTTTTATTACTGTTTTTTAGTACTCTTACTTTGAAAGTGTATATTTATCTGAAAAATTGCTTTTCAGACCCTCGGCTGCCTTCTGGAGCCACACTCGCATCCTCATATCACTGCTCTTAAAACCAGTTTTAAAAATAGAAACACTTACAAAGTTCAAATCCCAGTTATATTAGTAATTACCATTATTTATTGATCTTCAAAGTGTATTGGAGATGCTCAGCAGCTTACAGAAAAATGCATCATATTGGTAATGTCTTGATTTTTATTTTCCTCAGGCAAACTGAAAATTCTTTTTCTATTACACTTGAGGAAACTCTTCAGGCAGTAGTCTTGGTTTTGTGTTCAGTATGTAAACCGATGTTAATATTAGTTCTCCTTTTACAGTTGTGTCCTGCTGTCATTCACAACTCTATCAGCCTAAAAATTGATTATTGCTTTTCCTTTTATTAATATTATTTCAAATTTGACAGCGAAATGAAACTATTATTTCAAATATCAATATGTTCTTATATCTTTCCCATGGTCTCATTTTGTTCTTATTTATTAGAGCAGGATATATTAAAAATTGCATGATGAAGGATTCCAGACAAGCCTGTGATGTTAAAGAGTGAACGGACCATTAGGCTTCTCTATGGCTTTATTCGCCAATTAAAGTGACCAGATTTATATAACATCTGTTAACAGGAGCATTAAATAACCCACCTAGACTTGAAGTTCTCAACAGAGCGTTTAATAGTTCCCTCTTGAATTAAAAATACATTTCTGGGGAACATATTCAGCCCTGTAGACTAAAGGAACTTCTGTGAGAAATTTCTTCAGAATGAAAAAAATATAAGTAGACTTAGCACCTCACTGATTTCCTTTGGCATGACAAACATGAAATTATCCAAAAGTTACTGGACACCATCGGATCCTTCTGCCTAATCTCATCAAAAGAGCTTGAGAAGTTTGGTTATGATGAGTGTAGACCTACAGAGAGAGAGCACCAGAGAAAAAGGGATCCTTGTTCCTGGCGTAGTTTTCTGAAAATGACCGGAGAGGACAAATGAAAACTCTTTTGTGTGAATGTCTGAATGTTATTGAGGTTCAGAGGTGGATTAGGCAGCAAATTAAAATAATCTGATTAGGGCCAGGGTACAATGAATTGCTGAAGGAGATTGCTAATGCTGCTTTCTTTGACCACAGTTGACAGTTCTTCTCAGGAAAGCACAGTTGAGTCATTAATTTGTGCAGTTAAATATACGTATGCTTATTTTATATATTTATGTTAAAACATACATTTATGCATACGGCATGTACATAAATAAAATACACAGTGTGCATGTATCAATATATTTACATAAATACATAAAATATTTTAAGGATACTAAAATGTGAACTAATGCCTATAGTCCGTCCAAAATGAATAATTAAATAAATCGTATTAACCGAGTTCTGCTGGAGCAGATTATCTCTTCCATAGCCAACAGTGTTTCGCTTCTGCTAGGAAAGGGAGGATTTCAAATTCCTTCGCCTGACCTTAAAGTTTCTATAGGGGTTGTCTTTGCTTTTTAAAAAATGTGTATCAAATTCATCTTGGAGCCTGTCATTGCCCCAGCAGAACGCAAGCGAGGCCTGTGACTAAAGGATTGCTCTGCTAAGGCCAAGGTCACTGGCAAACCACAAAACTTGGCAAAAATATGACAACCTGCTTTTGCAGACAAGAAATATGGAAACAAAAATGTCATGAGGAGGTGTGTGCTTCTAGGAGCATCAGAAAATAGACCCTTAGCAGTTCAAGACACTTCTGCTGCTTGTTGCATAGAATCACAGAATGTGAGGGGTTGGAAGGGACCTCTGGAGATCAAGTCCAACCTCCCTGCCAAGCAGGACCACAGAATCTAGGGCAGGTTACACAGGAACGCATCCAGATGGGTCTTGAAAGTCTCCAGAGAAGAAGACTCCACAACTTCTCTGGGGAGCCCCTTCCAGTGCTCTGGAACCCTCACAGTCAAGAAGTTCCTCCTCATGTTGAGGTGGAACTTCCTGTGCTCTAGCTTGTATCCATTGCCCCTTGTCCTATTGCAGGGCACAAGTGAAAAGAGGTTGCCCCTTTCTTCATGTCCCCCAGCCCTCATCTATTGATCCACATGAATTAGATCCCCTCTCAGGCTTCTCTTCTCCAGACTAACCAGCCCCAGGTCTCTCAACCTGTCCTCATAAGGCAGGTGTTCCAGTCCCTTAATCATCCTCATAGCCCTGGAATGTTCCTGGATGCAGGTAGGAACATTCTGGTTAGTCATGAGAGAAAAGGAGTTATTTTTCTTGTCAGAAAATTTAACATTCAGGTGAATTTTTGAAAGTCACTTTATGGTGCTTTTTAACGTCGTTGGAGTCTGGTGCAGACCCTTAAATGTAGGATTTGCTCTTTTGTGCATTTATCTCCTTATATGGCAAGAGATGTTTTGGTAGTCATATATTTGGGACAGAGAGACAGAAGCACAGAACCCACCAGAAATGAAGGAAATTATTAAAATTAACTGGACTACTAATGCGACATTATGTTCTTAATCATGCCTTTATCCCCATGCTTTGTCTTTGTTCACAACCACTGTGCCCAAATCCAGTTATTTGGATAATAATGAAGTCGAATCCTGTTTTGGCTAGAGGCCCAGTCGCATCTGTTCCTCATAGTTTGTGGGCTTTTGGCACAAACTGTCTCCTGTTTACATTCATTTCCTCGTAACGTTAGCACAAAAACCTCAAGAATGGGTCAGGTTTGCAGGGTTTGTCACATTAAGGTGTCCATGGTGCAAAAGGCGCAGGACTACAGAAGGATAAATAATTTTAGCAGGATCAAGGCAGGCCAGATCGAGTCCCCATCACCATTGCAAGAGTATTCTCAATAGGGAACGTTCTTCCTTAACCAGTGGGTTGGTGAAATGCTTTGAGGCTGTATGGAGTGGTCCGGTACTTAGGCACATGAGTCTGATCCCTTCTGCTTTGGCTATCAATAAATAAAATATTACCAAATAGCATGGGAAGAGCTTTCTTGAGGTGTTTGAGGCAGTTTATCTTTGAGGGAAGGTTTACTGGTGGCAAATTTTCATTTTGCGATCTTTCAGATGTATGCAGAACTCCATAGGGATCTGTGGAATTTCATTTAAAAACAATGGCCAAAAAAAAAATAAATAAAAATGATAGGTTAAAATGTTCTTGCTGAGGCTCAAAATTGCTTTACAGTATAAACTCCTTTTCCAAACGTTCATAGTTTTACGAACCTTTCATATAGAATTTTTTAATGGACTTCCTTAATTGGGAAATTTTTCACATTTGTTTGGTATCCCAAGAGTTTTTCAAGCCGCCTTTTACCTTTCCTGGCTCTCTGCCTGGAGAAGTTTTCCTACAACGTTTGTGCTAGTGGCTGTGTAAGCCCTACCAGTGATGTTTCTAGTTCTTTGCTATTACAGTTGCATTTCAATCTTGTCTTGATTATTCATTCCAGTCGAAATCAGATATGGCTTGAGCAAGGGATGCACCAGTCTGCACAAGCCCTTATTCTATTCCTAGTCTTCAAAACGTGAAGCAGCACTCGCACTTTGCCATCACTCCAAACTTGGTTCTTCTCATACCTCTGGATCATCAGAGGGAATCGGTGAGAGCAATTTTCAGACTAAATGTTCAGCTTAATCACATGGCAAGGACTCCATCAGAGCACAGCAGCTTTCCTGGGCAGTCGTGACTTCGTTGTGCTCATGTTCCCAGAATCAGAGAAGCCCAGAGTGGTAGAGGCTTGGAAGGGACCTCTGGAGATCACCTAGTCCAACCACCCTGCTAGTGACACAAGTTCCCCTGTTTGCCAGTGAACTTCTTCAGTATTATGTGCCCAGGCCTCCAAAACTAATTTGTTCAGTGGTAGTGAGAGGAGATGGGCTGTAACTGGTCACATGCAGAGCAAGCTGGGGTCAGAACCTCTGGTTTGAGGAAATAACAGGGTGGAAAACTAAGGTTTTGCTGCCAGTGAGGGTCCTTTGGCTATTAGCTGATGCTGGTGCTTCAAAGTAGTTCAACAATTAGAGCAGGTTTCGTTAAGGCTGGAACACATCATTTGTATCTAATGAGGATGAATGTCTCCTTGAAAGTAGATACTAAGGAACGTGCGTGTCCCTTGTCCGTGCCAACTCCACTGCATGTTGACTACAAACTTAAATCGGGTTTAGGGAATTACAAGAAAATGTACTGGTTTTTTCCTAGTGTTACGCATGTTGTCTTTTATCACCTACTGACCAGGTGTTTGGTTGAAAATCTTTTCTCCTTGCTCCCAAAAACAGAAACTGGGTAGCCAGCCAGAACTACAGCATCCTTGCTACTCCCAGGAAATGGGATGGGAATATTTATTGCCCCAGCCTAGCTAACATGCATTTATAATAAGCATTATAGGATGTATCCATAAAATACAAAGTGTTAGGAAGGGCCCTTGCACTTTTCTGTGAAATGTCAGGTGTTGACTGAGGTGTCGTGGAGGAAAAAGAGCTTCTCCCCCACCCCGCTGAACACACCGTCTTTTTTTAATGTTTTCCTTGGAGTGTGTTTTTCCAGGTAATAGCAAGGAATGAAAAAAACATAAAATAGTGCCTCGTAAAGCAGAAACATCCAGTGGAAAAACAAGTATTTCTGCAATGCATAATTATCATGTCACAGCATGGTGTTTGCTTGTTATAGAAGGTAATCTTGGTGTGTTGGGCTTTGTTTGTTTTTCCTGGAATTTTAGTGTCTTTTTGTCTTTACATCTGGTGAATTTTAGTTGGTGTTAATTTCTCATTAATTTCTCGTGTCGTTGTTATAGGCACTGTGCATAAAGTATAGGCAAGTAAATGAAAGGAATAATTCATCAGATAAATGAAAGGAACTTCATCCTCATTGCCCTTTAGTTTTAAAATACACCGTGTTTTGCTATTATATGTTAAAATTTATCTGCATTCACTACCTAAAAATAGAATCATAAAATCTTAGAATGGTTTGGGTCTGATGGGACCTTCAAAGATCATCTAGACCAACCTCCCATTAGACCAGGGTGCTAAGAGCCCCATCCAAAAGAAAATGTCCACTTGAACCCAAATGTAGGGTTTAAGCAGATATAATGAAATTAAGCATTATCTCCAAGCACTCAGAAAACAGTATTATTGGGACTTAAAGGGATTACATCTCACCTAAATGAAAGTACCTGCCATAGCAATGATTTCCAATAATGATCCAAATTAATCCTTGGGCTGACAGCCAACGCAAATCCTATACATAGTTTAAAAGCTTAAGAAGACGTTGACAGTTGAGTGGGACTCTGCACCACTAGAAGTGTGATTATTGGGCTGATCCCTACACTCAGGAGCAAACTTCTTACCATGGACAGGAGTATTGCCTCAGTGCTGACTGAAAAAAGGAGGAGTAGGACATAGGATTACCCTTCCCTGTGTCACTTCCATAGGTCCCACATGATTTTCCTGGAAGTCCTATTATCTTCTTACTCTTTGTGATGGCACCTGAGAGGTTACCAGCTGAGGAAATCTAGTTCACCTGCTGATGTATGGAATTAAGATCAAGATATATGTTATGAGCTTAGTAGACAGCAGATCTACTAAAGCCTTCAAGTATCTACTTGCACTTTCTGGAAGAATTCTAAACTTTCATTAAACGTACAACTGAGAAGAAGCCACTTGGGCAGCAGCTTTTCCACCACGCCCCGGGTTTGCCAGCACCGAGTTCACAAATACTGAAACACTCTCAGAATTTTCACTGATATTTAAAAGCTCTACCCCCAGGCAAAGGGTTTTTTGGAATTTTCTACGCTTCTGTAAATGGCGATGAAGATACAGGTTAATTTTTTAATGCCTGGCACATTCGACTCACTTTATGGATTAAGAACCTCCAAGAAGTTAGAGGAGTGTGGCTGAGCAGCTAAAAAAAAAAAAAGGAATTGATTTTTGTCAGGCTTTCTTTTATTGATTGGCAGCTTAACATTTATCAGCTCAAACAGCTTACATCTGCCATTTTGTGAAGTGATATTTTAGAGGTCAAGCTAATGCAGCGGGTGGTTTGGTTCTCGTTTCTAAAACTGATCTTTGCTGGGCCATCGTTATCCGCTTTTACCTGCTTTGAGGACTCGGGACATAGACATAGTGAAAAGCAATTATGGAAAGCTCTTCTCCCAGCCTTTATCCATAATTTCTGAATAATAATCTTCTTTACAAAAGCAGCGAGCGCTGCGATGGCATCTCTTTTGGTTTTAATCAACAAATTTGAACTATAATATGATTGTTTCCTCCTCTCACTGCATCACCAGCGGCTTTGAAATATGAACATGACCATCTAGTCAAGCATCTCTAAACATGACCATCAAGTCCAGTATCCCAGAAATGAAAGACTTTATTTATAAGAGGTGTTTGTACTGACCACATGCCTAATTCTTACATTTTAAAGATCTTGGTGACATTTATTAAGCTGTTTCCCCAGACAATTTTACCATTTTTCTTTGGCTGTGAACTAGCCAAGCCCAAACACTGAAATGGGGTGTAATAATCAAAACTTAAAGACAAAAAAAAAAAATAAAGGAGAGAAAAAACCTTGAGAGTAAAGCAAGCTGTGACACCAGTGCCACAGATATCACAGACTCCCACAGGTGACAGAAAGGTGTTACCTCGTAATCTTTGATACACACTAACCCACGTGGCAAATCTGCATTCCCACTCAAAAAAAGAAGAAAAAAAAGTTGCTGAAATAGTGAATATGCGTGTGCTGCTTGACAAATGGCTCTTCTTACACTTGACAGTTGTTAAAAACACTGGATAACACTGCGCAATGTCTGGCACTGTCGTAGACAGAAAGCCTCGGCTGTTTCCTGTGGCTATATATTTATAATTATATTTTCATTAAGCTGAATTGTCTGGCAGCTTCTGATTTCCCAAGTCATCTTCATATTGCAGCTGAAAATTTTCGAAGCCGATACCACGGCATGACACGCAAAGTCAAAAGACAAATGCTTCATCAGCTGTAAATAGTGATCTGGCAAGTCTTGCATTTTAAGGGTAAAGAAGTTACAGGGAGCAAACGAGCAGATCACAAAAGCAAATTTCTTACTGCTAACTGTCAGCTACAGAGACTGGCAGGATGTCACTGACCTGTGAAATTTCAGATGTGGCCAAAATAAAGGCAGTTAACAGAGGAAAACCACAAAAGGACTCCACAGGAAAACTACAAGAAGGACTTTGAGGGGCTGGAGCATGTCCAGAGAAGGGCAGCAAAGCTGGGGAAGGGTCTGGAGCACAAGTGTGGTGAGGAGCAGCTGAGGGGTGTGCAGCCTGGAGAAAAGGAGGCTCAGGGGAGACCTTCTGGCTCTTGACAACTCCTTGAAAGGAGGTTGGAGCCCGGTAGGGGTTGATCTCTTCTCCCAGGAAACAATTGATAGGACAAGAGGAAATGGCCTCATGTTGCACCAGGGGAGATTTAGGTTGGACATGAGGAACAATTTCTTCTCCAAAAGGGTTGTCAAGGCTTGGCCCAGGCTGGCCCAGGACAGTGGTGGAGTCCCCATCCCTGGAGGGACTGAAAAGCTGTGGAGAAGTGGTGCTGAGGGACATGGGTTAGTGGTGGCCTGGCAGCGCTGGGTTAATGGTTGGACTTGATGAATGGGAAACATGGAAACGTAAATCTAAATTAATGACTTGAAGTATCAGTATAACTCAACTCTCCTCTGTCTCCAATCATGAAGATATTTTTTTTGTAATCTGTTGTTAATGCAAATGAATTTTCCTTGTTGGCACTTCATAGATAAGTTGTTAGAAAACCTTTAGCCCATTGGTGTGTTTGCCACCGTCACTGGGATGATGTTTCCTAAAACGCACAGACGTTATACATACCGTATGGGTCACCATGCAGCCAGTACCCAGTAGGGTAGCTTTAAGGCCTGATCAGCCAAGCTGTGGTTGAGGCTGAAGGTGATTTGAGTGAAGAGAACATGTTGGTTTGTATTTTAAACCCTGCGAAGTTCACAGAAGTAGGTTCCTTCACTAGACGGAGAAGGTGGCAATCTGGGTGGGGGGCAGAGGGGAGAAAAGAGAGCAGGGTGCTTGGCTGGAGATGACTTTTAGTTTGAATCTTTGGCAGCTGGAACAGTCTACCCAGATGTGGTCCTACTTAATACCTATGGTTGTAGTTAGTCTTTTAAATAAATGTGGTGGAATTTTGGGTTAGGTTGTTGGCTATACTACGGGGTAAAATTCTGTTCCCTGTTAAAGAAGCGAATTCTCAAGCGACATTCTAAGCAAGTAGCAACGAATTTGCTTTCCAGGCGTGTAAGTCCATGGAGATATAGGGCAGGCAGTGTGTGTAGGACAGTACCTGGTGTGACGGTTCTTCTGCCAGACAGAAGCTCCTATGCACAATTATGCAGTAAATGATAAATGTTTGCCATTTCCTCTCTCCCCTTTAATGAGCTACTTTCATCTTAAAATTACTGGGGCGAGGGGAGAGGCAAGTTATTTATCTTCTTTTCCTTAAGTAATTGAAAACATCTTTTGTTTCCCTTGCTTTACCTTAAATAACACAAAATGAGGTGTTTTCACACTTTTTCCCTCCCTATCTCCTAGGAAACCGATCTCATGACCTTTAACATCTCCATGCACCGCTCTTGGTGGCGGGAACATGGGCCTGGCTGCATACGAAGGGTGGTGCGTCCTTCTGCCCCCGGCATCCTCGAGGATTACTCCTACGTCTCCGTGACAGGCTGCATCATAGATTTCCAGTACCTAGAGGTCATCCACAGCGCTATCCAAATACTCCTCTCCGTAAGTTCTTGTTTCTTTTTGAACTTGGATTCTGGCAGTCCTTTCGTACACAACCTTCTGCTGTTGGGTGTCTTTGTCCTGAAAGAGGGATGTAGTAGTTGATGGATGCCAGCACAGATTTTTGATTGTGTTTTTGAGGGTTATTCCTCCCTAGGTGCAAGACCCTACGCTTGCCCTTGTTGAACTTCATTAGGTTGCTAACAAAATTACTGATTTTGAGTCCCAACCCTGTGTTATGTCAACGCCTGCGTGTGTCATAGATGGCAGGGAGGTTGGATGAGATGATCTCCAGAGGTCCCTTCCGACCCCTGCTCTTCTGTGAGATTATAACGTTTCTGTGAGAGCAGGCCTTGCAGAAGACTTTTGCACGCTACATCTGCAAAGCTTAACTGAATGCACCTTCCTTACTCTTGAGGGTCCTGGTACTCAGAGCAGGTTGCTTCTCCCACGAGCTCTTCATTCGCAGCAAATTCCCCTCGTGATGTAGTGTCGTTCACTCTGCTTCAATGAGCTTGTACAGGGGAAACAGAAGGCTGGTTGGTTTAAAGAGAGAAACCCATAAATATTTCTGATACTTCTCACTTCTATAAGAAAAAATGTGTTGTGTTAGAAAATTTTCAAGAATTTTTGTGATTGAAAACAAAGTTAGAGTTCAGTGGAAATAGTGGTGGTGGTTGAAAGCAGGAGATGTTTCCTGTCAGTGCAGTAGAGTACTGGTTCAAAATTTACCAAATGACAAGAACACAAATATTAATATTATAATAATAGAATAAAAACATTTAGTACGTGCAACCAGAAATATGGAAGTGGGAAAGTATAAAAATGAGGTAATAACTGCAAAGCATAAGACATCACAGGCCGTCCCTTTCTTGTGGAGCAGCTGATTGCCTGGAGCAACCATAAATAAATTCAGGATACAAATCATTGCAAGTTCAAAATGTGCCAGGAATTTATAAGGCTGGACTGTGGATTAAATAGTTGCCATTTTCAGATGCTGCTTTCGACGGATATAGGCCATGTTAAAATTAAAGTCTTGTATGTAAAGGAAGGTTTCCCTCCAGTCTTACTACCTTGCTATCCCATCTGTGAGGCGCTGCGATGAGCACAGCTTGAGTCTGTGTCTCAGCGTCCGTTCGGACCTGCTGAGTGAGGCTCGGTTAATTTGCAGCCACCCAGGACAGAAGTCACCACCTAAATTAATCAGACTTGTTGCAGCTTCCTCCCCTTTTCTGAGTGCTGTTGACCTGAGGAATCTCCTATTAGTTTCCGATGCATAAGTGCTTTCCTAATTGGGGTACCAGTTTCAGTTCTTAGCTAAAAGTTCATTTAGGTTGTCTTTTTACAGCGCCCAAGTACTGCAGATAGAACACCCTTCTATTTTTCTTTTCCTTGTAGCTAGTGCTAAAAGTAGCCTGTTCCTTTCTGGGTCTTACAACCTACTTAATTTTCATAACGTTTTTATGTAGCGGTAGTAGCGTAACAAACCATTTTACAGTGTAACAAAACCTTTATTGGCATAACAAACCATTTTATCATGCTAACCTCTGGCCGAACGGCTGCGAAGGCGAGCGCGTCCGTTTGGTGGGAGTTAGAGCCTCTGGAAGAAGAAATCCCTCCAGGGGTAAATATCGGATACCTGTCGAGATATATAACTCGCCAGCAGCAGCTCTCCCTTTTTGAAAGGTGACTTGTTATTGAAATCTTTTTTATTTTTTTGACGGTTATAAAATTTTCTGTATGCACAGAATGCTGCAGCCATGACTGCATTAGACTCCGCTTCAGGGAATAGGCTCGACAGTCATTTATTTAATTGGAACACAGGAAGGCTCTTTTTGTGTTTATAGTTGTTTCTAAAAAAGAAAAAGTACATTTTATTGTTGAAACGGTAACTTTTATCTCATTCTGATTCTGGGTGGTTATTGAAGTGGTTGGGAGTTGGTGCTAAGCATTTATTTAAATAGAGGGAAAATCAAGAGAAATATGACAGCAATTAGCAATTAATAGCAAAGGAGAAATATATTTAAATTGTTTTAAATCTGCATTTATATGATGTGTAGGGCACAGCACATATTATTTTGATTAATAAATCCTTCCGCACAACACCTTTAATTTTAAAATGCAAGGCAGATGGTGTTAGTACTGAAACGTGCATTTTTTGGAGAACACGTGGATATTGCAGTCCAAATGGTGACTGCTTAGCAGCCTGGAGAAAAGCCCTTCATACATTCCTTTTTGGTATATTAAAATAGACTTTAAATGCCAGGTAGACGCTGGTTTTAATAGCCTGAGATTTAAAAAGTTCTCTAAGTGATTGCAAGCAGCTTTGTATTAAACCCTGAGTAAGCTTGGCCACGGCTACACTGCCAAGCAGAGACCCCCCAGGCCAGAGGTAGCTCACCGAGGAACCTCTGGAATTGGCAGCCTTGTAACTCCACCAGTGCTGAAAAAGCCAAAGGAATTAATTTTAGCAGAGTGCCAGGCTGACACAATTGGACTGCTTCTGGGGACAGAAGCTACGACCCTCTCAGAACACTGCGTGGCACAAGGTGAGGTCAACTTCCGTCTGGACCTCATCATAGGATCACTTAGGTTGGAAAAGACCTTTAAGATCATCAAGCCCAATCCTTAACCCAGCACTGCCGAGTCCACCACTAGTCATATTACTCTTCTCTGTGTAGAAAAGCCATACCTGAAATCTAGAACTCTGAAGGAGTTAGAAAGCAGGCCAAAACCCTAAACCTAAAAGCGCGCAAAACATTCAAGCTGGTTTGGAAAGTTGATGTTGGCTGAATGTAGGATATTTGAAAGAAAAGTGTTGGTTTACTTAGCAAAGGTCCATCTGTTGCCTCTCCTAAGTGTCTCCTAATTAGTATTACCTCTGGGTGACTGTTGGACCTACAGATGAGGAACACACAGAAAAAACACTCCTGGAGAGACACCTGGTTTTCACCACAGCCTAAAGCCAGGAAAAGATGTGATATAGAGAGATTGGGAGTATTTAATCTCTTGCACAGCTCTCTCAGCCTTTCCTCATGTGAGACATGCTCCAGTCCTTTAATCGTCCTTCTCTGGACTCTCTCCAGTATGTCCATGTCTGGCTTGTACTGGGGAGCCCAGAACCAGGCACAGCACTCCAGGTGTGGCTTCACCAGCACTGAGCACAGGGTCAGGAAACTTTTTAACACTTCAAAAAATCTACTTATTAATAGTCTTAGACTTGCCATTTGCAGGTTCTCCTGTTTCAAATAACCAGGTGGGATGATTTCAGATATTTTGAATTTTTGTTGCGATTATGATGTTTCCTAATAATACAATCGTGCTTCTTACTTTTGAGGAATTTTCTTTTTCCTCACAAGTCTCTGACATCTTCTGTGTGTGTTCCTCTGCCCAGAACATAAAGATTTACTGCCACGAGGAAATGAAAACCAATCTGATTCAGTTACACTTTTTCTGGGTATCTGTCACCAGACAGTGCGTCGCACTGACCCCATGCAATTGCCTCGCTTTGTGAATTATTTTTGCCCTGCTGTCTGCAAAGAATCTTGTTGCTTATTTAGTACAAATTATGACATTTGGTGGACTTAAATGTTTTGGTTTTTTTTATCAGAGAAAAATAGAATTTGGTTAACAACATATTCGCACAACAGACATTAAAATAGAGGTTATGAATCCCGTGTTAGATAATTAATCAAGGGAACCACTGTGACTCCTGAGCTGTAGAGAGACGAAGATCAGTGACTTAATGAAGTTCAGATCACTGACCAAGCTTTTACTACCGAGCCATAAGTTTGAATCCTTTTTGGGTTAATTTGGACGGCCCTTCCTCCATCCCTGATGTTAAGGTTGCCTTCTCAACACCGTCTGAAAAGCTCCAGGAGTTGCTCCAAAAGAGGCTGCAGAGCAGCTTTTGCCCTTCCCTTCAGGCAGCCAGAGCTGCAGTTTGGTTTGGATTCATTTAAATGTAACAAATGATGTCAATAATTTAAATGCAACAAAATGATATCAATATACAATGTGGTTCCTCCAGGGCACTGCAGCAACCCCTTTTTTTTCCCATTAGTTATGGCCCTGTTAGTGTTGTAATTGGACAGATAAGGATGCTGGGAAGCACATCATGGATGTTATTCTCCACAGAAAATCCCTGTAGGGGCTGTCACCAGTGCTCAGCCAGGTTCCTCGCTCTCTTTCTGTTTCCTCCAGTGATGTGTGATTGATTAAGATAGCTGGTCAACATCAGCATGTGAGAGAAAAACATGGGGTAATTTAACGTTAAGGGCTACAGGAATGGTGCATGAGTGAAATACAGTTGTCCTGAAGGTTTACATCATCTCTTGAAGTTTTGCTTGCAACTTTTCCACCTTTTTTTTTTGTGTAGGCAACAGTTCACACGTCTTCTTTCCCATCGTAAACAGCTGGACAAGTGGCATGGAAAATGAACTTTGCGTTGTTTGCAAAGCTGAAGTTCAAAGTTATTTCAGAGTGGGTATTAAAGTTGCACCTATTCTTTCCATCATCATCATCGTAGCTAGGAAGACTTGTCTCTTAGCCATGTCAATAGTGAGTTAAGGTGGGCTGTTGGCTTCTCAAAGACTTATTAGTAAGTCTAGAGTAATCACCAGGGTATTAAAACTGGAAAGGACATTTTCCCCCTGAGGTGCAGGTCTCTGGAAAAGGCTGCAAAGGTGGCTTCTGCAAATGGCTTTTGAAGTTACCCCCGATTCTCTGTAGTAGTTGCCTTATTCTATTTTTAGGGCAATCTGTGCCTCGTGCGGTGCCTCCAGTGACTGAGCATCCAACCAGGGACGCACACAGCCCTTTGCCAGTACCAGCCCTTGGGCGTTAAAAAAATACAAGCAAGAGAAACCGATTTACTGAGAGACTCTATCTGCACCTACATCCTAGAAATGACCTTGTCCTTTCTCGTTAAGACTTCGTTAGACCCCATTATGCATGGGCAGCGCAGAGGTAGTAAAATACACAAGTATATTTGTCTAATTTCCAGGCTGGGTTAATAAAGCCACTACACGAGACAGAATTGAGACAAATCAGTGTTTTTTCCATCTCAGTTGTCCTTTCCGGGGGCAGCTGCTTTTTCAAGCAGCTCATTTAAAAGGGGCGGAACCCTCCTGATATTATAGTTATTTGCGTGCTCATTAATTCATTAACTGTTATGATATGGTTTGGTGAAAAAAAAGAGTTTGGCAACCTACGCAGCAAAAATTGAGAGGTTAGGGGACAGCAATTTAAGCACTAGCAATGCAGTGGTGCCTTCACCTTGTCAACTAATCGATATGAGAACTAAATTGTTCTAGATGTTTTGCAGTACTTGATATCGATTTGTTTTCCCTTTTACATGAAAATTACCATGGCATTTTTTCAATATTGCACAAAAATTTCGATGAAATTGGGTTGCAGGTGTTATGAAATATTTTTATTTACATGAAAAATATCTAGAGTAAAAGTAAAAGTCGATTGCTTGCTTTAATTTTGGGGAGTTCATTAATTAAAAAAAAAAAAGTGCAGAAACACTGGAGAAAAAAGGAAGATTTGGAAAATACTGATTTTTTTTTTTTTCTTCCAACTTTTGCTCCAAATTACCTCCCCCATGGAATGAGCAGTGTAACAGACCGTAGTTACTGTAATTGTCAGTTGGATACTTTCATTCCGACCCATATCAAGTATTTTCAAGTGCTGTCCTTAGAGCTGAGCAGAATGCTGAATGCTGCACTGGGAATTTGAAAATTCTAAGAGAAAATGGGAATTGTAACAAAAACTGGCCATCTGAATATTTTTTTTAGAGAGTGAGAAAATCCAATGTTTTTCATTCAGAAAAATTGAGGCTGTATTTCCTTTGTACTTTAAGGATTTTTTTTTATTGACTATATTGTCTGAAGCCATTAACAGCTTGGTGGGCTATTGAGACACCAAAGATGCTGGAAATTCAGAAAGCCAGAGCATGGTGCTCCCAAGGTTATTTATGGTCACGCTTTTCATGACACTCCTAAGCTTTCAGCAACCTCCATGGCAACCAGTGCGTGGTAGCTTCCTCAGAAGGTGGAATCACATTCATGGCTTTCTGGCAAGCTGCAGTTCAGCGCAAACAGCTCTGCTCTGTCTCCATCAGTGTCGGTCTGCTCCATTTGCAAAGCTGATCCTTGTTCCTTGGGAGAAGAGCCCAACCCCACCTGGCTCCAACCTCCTTTCAGGGAGTTCTCCAGAGCCAGAAGCTCTCCCCTGAGCCTCTTTTTCTCCAGGCTCAACACCCCCAGGTCCCTCAGCTGCTCCTCACCAGGCCTGTGCTCCAGACCCTTCCCCAGCTTTGCTGCCCTTTGGACAACTCCTTCTCCAGGCTGAGAGTTTGCATGGTGATTGACAGCTCTTGCCAAACTTGCTTGACTTTGGTTTTTTTAATTTCCAGAAAATGCAATTCTAGTTGATTTTTACATGCAGACATGCTTTTAAATAATGAAAAGGTATTTTACTAGGAGGGTCTAATTCCTTAGCCTGTGTCTGCACATGTAGTGGGGAGGATGCAGGCAAGCCTCACGCTGTGGTCTTGCTGATCTTAACAGCAACAGATCTGTGCTCGCTCCTGCTCGTCAGAGTGACTCCTTCTGCATATCGCAGCTGATAAGTATGTGACCAGACTCTGTACGGGGGAAAAATATTCACTGATTAAAACCTGTCTCTGTGTGAGCCTCCACTGACAGGGCATTTTTCTTTTAATCATCCACTGAATTCACAGCCCAGCTCCTCCATTAAAATTTCTTGCCTGAATGTGACCTGACTGCAGAAAGAACTCTTCTTTTCTCTCGGCCGCGGTCCCTGATGATTTGCAACGCTCGCTGTTTTGTCCTAGGGAAATAAGAGAAGCCAGAGCAGGGATTTCACTAAACAAGCATTGAAAGAGCTCGTCCTCCTCAGGCTTTGAGAGAATGGTTTGGTTTTCACCGAGGAAGAAAGACTGTGTGTGTGTGTTCCTCTCAGGACAACTCACAGAAAGACAGGCAAGGTTTTCTGGGAAAATATGTTTTGATGTAGGAAGATTGTAGTCCAGAATATGTTTTAAAAGGCCTTTGTTCTATAAATGCTGCCTTCATAAGCTTTTATGGTTAGTGCTTCTGGCCCCAATACTGTAATATGTCTGCGTGTCTTTTGGCTGATCTTGGTTCACCATCTAGTATTGGAAAAACGGTTGTTAAACTTCTTTTAACTGTTCCTGCAGGGATTTAAAAGCTTTGGAGATGTGGTGCTGAGGGACATGGTTTAGGGTGACCTGGCAGTGCTGTGGGGGAACGGTTGGACTCAAAGTCTCTTCCAATTAAAACAATTTTATGATTCTGTTTCCTCTACATTTCTGCAAAGTGGAGCAGGGACTTCCACCAAGGTGCGAGGTCCAGCACGGGTTGTGCTTCCTCAACACCCGCGTAGGTGACAGGTTTGGAAATGGGACACGGTGGAGTCCTTATGGGGCTTTTCCACCTTCTGCTCCACATATCCACTCAGCTCCTATCATCTCGCCCGTGAAAGGTGCAGGGCATGGAAACAGTTCGTGCAAAGTCTCTGACACAGCATGTGGGAAAGGCACAAAGACTACATATAAAATATAACCCACAAGACGACTCCACGCAGGTAGCAGAGTGTAGGTGACCCAGCAACGTAACAAGGGAGACTAATACAAATGTAGTACGTGAGTACAGCCAAGACACATGCTGATAGGTACTTAAGAAGTGATGCTTTGGAGTATCACAGTAGTAATTTACGTAGAGTTGCCCAATGAATTTGCCTTCTTTTCAGCTTGAATTGATGCTTTCAGTGGTTGTCAGGCTTGCCAAAAGGAGTGAGCACTTTTAATATGTTTTTATAGAACAAAAGAAATGAGTCTCATGTCACGGAAAGAAACCCGACAAGCGCAGGTGAGCAGGACTGGGGTTGAAGTTGCGGCTTGGAATAAGTATATATATAAGGATTTTTGCCTTCTCTGAAGCTACAGAATAGACTGAGTGAAAAGGATGCTTGAGGCATTTATTTGCTGTGGTTTGATTATGGTTTGAACAGGTAAGATTGCTAGTGGTCTTGAAAGAGAGCCTGACGTGACTTACTTTCAGCTTGTAGGGTTTTTGTCTGGTGTCAGTAGCTCTTCTGGGAGAACAAAATCACCTTAAAGTAGAAGCCTGAAAAGCAAATTTCATTTCTTCTCACCCTTGTATAATGTGTAGAAGGCTTCGGCTGAGAGAATTGCCAACATGGAAGGATGAAAATGATGAATAATAGTGTTGCTCCATATCTCTGGTGATAGTCTGAATCAAAATGATAATGAAATAAATCAGGTGTTGTGAAGACATCTACTAGGTCTTGTCTGAATCTGTGGTGTAGGTAAAGACTTTTCCAGAAATCGTTCCTGGTGAGGTGGAACTTTTTGAGCTTGACTTTCCCTTCCATCCTATGTAAATGCTCTGTAGATGAATTGATAATCGTTGTGAATGACAGTGAAAAGTGGTAGATAATTCAACAGCCTCTTAAAAGAACACGATCATTTCCATTTTTATTTGTGATTAGTTTATTTTTATCTTGTTTATTAACTTATAATGCACCTGATAAATTCACACGGGTACATGTATTCAGAGTCAAAGAACTACTTAAAATTAAGAAGAGCATGGAAAACTAAAGCGACATTCTGGTCACTTATACCAGACAGCTTGAGAGTTTATTCAAGTAATCCACTGATTTCCAGAAGGGTTTTTCAAGAGTGGAATCCTGCGTGGTGGGTATTTGAAATACCCTCTCCATCACCTGTAGGCTCTTCTTATGAATTTGATCTTCCTCCCAGCTCTCATCATTAACAGCCAGGAATTGCCAAGTTCCCAGCTGCCTGGGTGATGATTTTTATACTCAGGCAAGCAGGAGCGAGTTGGAAAGACCCCAGTGTTTCATTATTCCTTCTTTTCCCCCTCCTTTTCCTGAGACCATGGTTTCACCAGTAACACCACACGAAGGTCCATTCCCTAAACCAGCCCGCAGAGGAGCAGTAGCTTTGAATCTAGAACACAACCGGACTGCAAACTTTGCATTTCTTTTACCTGTCCACTTTATTTCCTCACTTTCCCCACCGCTCGTGCACTGAGATCTGGCTTAACTCTAAAGAAAGTTCCGTCACTGCCACGACTCTGTCATGACTGAAATCAGTTTTCTAAGTATTTTCTTACAGGTACAAATGTCCAGGAGTGGGAGTGAGTTATAGGAAGCCAGGCCTTGCTTTTATCCAAAACAAAGCCAAACCAATCTATATCGATCAAAAAATAAATGATTTATCTGCATAAGCTACAAATTCAGCAGACATTTGTATCTTCCCCTATATTCTGGAAGGCAATCATGGTACCAAGCTTTGACAAGTGGTACAATACAATCATTTATCGATATACAATCCGGGGCAGGCCCTTCAAACCGGAATGCTGAATATAATTATCCAATTGAGGGACCGTCTTGGGAAATTTTCCTATTACAGGACTTTTTTTTGCCTTAACTTTTTAAATTTCCTTGTTCAAATGCTACATAAACGATGTAAAGATGGGATCTTAATCGAGGCTTGTTGTACCAGTTTGTCAGCTTTTTCTAAGCATGGGAATTTTTCTAATGCCAGCTAGAATATGAATATAAAATTATATTGATACAGTATAATGTGTAATTATCTTAATATTATCATATGATATATAATTAATAATAGTAATAATATAAGTCTCCCTAGCAATCTTGCCTAACTCCAGTACGATCCAAGTAATTAAGACTCCAAGGAAAAAAGCACAAAAGACTTCAGGATATTTTAATCTGCTCATTTTTCTGCAGCCAGCGTAAGCGGGGTATGAAAGTCATAAAAAGAGCCGTTCAGCGCTCGCCACCGATGCTCTGCTTTTGGTATCACTCGTACTAAGAGGCAGGACATCCTCGTGCTTCCAACACACTCGGTGCGTGTCGCAGAAATTCAATAGCCCTTGGTCTTGACCAATTAACCCAACAAGGTCAGAAAATGAGCTTGAGCGTCATTCTCTGTTGTCCATCATGTGTGGACGATGCTCTTAGTCATACGGTTTTGGTTTAGGTAGCCCTGCAAAAGAGCAAGGACTTGGACTTGATGATCCTCATGGGTCCCTTCCAACTTGAAACATTCTGTGAGGGACCGGGGGTTATTCAGTCTGGAGAAAAGGAGGCTCAGGGGAGACCTTCTCATTCTCAATGACAACTCCCTGAAAGGAGGTTGGAGCCAGGTGGGATCAGGCTGTTCTCCCAAGGAACAAGTGATAGGACAAGTTGCACCAGGGGGCTTTAGGTTGAATATTAGGAAATATTTCTTCCCCAAAAGGGTTGTCAAAGGCCGGGCCAGGCTGCCCAGGGCAGTGGTGGAGTCCCCATCCCTGGAGGGGTTTCCAAGCCCTGGAGATGTGGTGCTGAGGGACGTGGTTTAGTGGTGACCTGGCAGTGCTGGAGAAATGGTTGGAGACTTGATGATCTTAAAGGTCTTTTCCAACCTAACTGATTCTGTTTCTATGAAGAAGCCCATGGAAGAAACAGTGCTCTGGAGCTTCTTTGCTTGGGTTTTCCATGACTCACCATCACAAATGAGACATTTCCATCATGTTTGTGCCTGGCGCAGTTACAAAAATTGTTCAGTTTGGGACTACTTTGGTCATTTTTCTCCTGTTCCCCTGTCTCCACTGGTACAGGGAGGCTTCATTGGCCTGTTATGAGATTCACACAGCCCCACATCAATGAGAATTCATACTTCTCCAGGAATTCCTGAGAAAATAATATTCAATTTCACAGGAACGTGACTGCTTGGTACCATGTTGGTTATTTCATACAAATACGCTCTTCAGCTCCTGTATGTTGAGGTGTGTCCAACATACTCTTGTAGTAGAGTGGCTGAAAGAGTCAAGTGTTTGCTTTTGGTTTTTTAAGCCTTTTGGAAACTCTTCTTACTTTGCTGATTCATGTATTTTGTCCCCAGACAATGGAGATGGGACTCCATGGGAGGTCTGTAACTAAAAAGCATAAATAACACCGGAATATCTCAGGCGCTTGTTTTTTCACGATGTTCTATCGGCAGATTCTCACACCTCCAGGCTCAGAATATTTTATAGCCACTGGTGTTTTCTCCTTTGGTCTGTTTGTTTCCGTCTAGAGATGCCACCTGAAAATAGTTGATTGGGGATTTTTCTTTTTCATAGGGGAGTCATTAATTTTTATTAAAATATTGTAAACCAACACAGCTAAAACACACTGCCATTTTCACCAGAAGTAATTCCGGTGAAATAAATGGAATCGTGCAGTTGTAAAGCTGATGCAAGTGAAAAATAAACCCCTAGGCGCTCACTGATAAAGAATTTATATAGGGGACAGTGAATAAGGAGAAGATTGCTTAGACCTTGCAGTTTCCAGGACTTCCACATATTTCCTAGTAGCGTTATTGAACCTAGGGCACTCATTTACAATAAATAGCATGTATCTAGACACTAATTTCTTCGTAGGGTTTTACAGAGGGGATGGAAGGTGTATCCCCTCTGGTAAGAAGGAATGTATCCTCCGCACCTTTGCTATATAGGGTACTTGATTTCATGAAATACCAAAGAATTATCACCATGATATATTTATTTCTAACTACCAGCCACTGCATATCAAGCCCTCTGAGGGAACGAAGTCATCCAGAAAAGGGCTTTATTCCCTTGAAGCTCGCCTAACTTGCGTTTATTTTTGGGTTGGAAATCCTCTGAAGAGAAATGACATTGGAAAGCACTTGATCTACAAACCCTCCCAAACCAACTGTTTTGCTTTCATATTCTTCACCTCCTTTGTGGGGGGAAAGTCTTTCAGAGGTAGATGTCACTGTGGGGACTGTATCTTCTGGGGTCTCCTTTTGAGCCTGAAAGACTTTAAAGAGGCAGATGACGAGACACCAGACTCCTCTGCACCCTGCCACCTGGGAAAGTTGTACCAGTAGAACGAAGGAGTTTTTGAATTGCAGCCATTTCTCTCTTCCTTCAAGCAAGCCACCCCAGCCCTCACCCCAGCCCACGGAGCCTGGTGATAAGGGACCTGAGGACAGACTGCCCACTCTCAGGCCCATTTTTTGGGCTCAGGGACCAGAACAGGCAAAAGATGTCCTGCAATTAGGGGTCTGACCTTGCTTTTTCAACACCTGCATTGCAGGCTGAGTGATAAGGACTGTCACTTGCATCAGAAACAACTACATTCCTCTTGCAACACCAACACCTGCTCCACAGATTAGGGGCCTCCTGATCTACAGAGGAAAAAATTTTGAGGGTGGGGGAGATTGATGACTTCCAGCCGGTAAGAAATTGAAGCGCTTTATCACGTAAAATAAGGCAAACACAGAGAATAAACAGAAACACCCTCGAATGAGTTAGGAACGTTGTAGCTTACTATGGCGCGGATGAGCTGGACTTTTGAGGAAGGTTGTGCGGAAGTTTCTCAGAGATTAAAGTATGAGCTTTGATTCTGCTTTTACTTGAGCAGAATTAAAAATGCAAGCAGAGCAAGTGGGACGTGGGATTATCTGAGCAGCTTTGAAGTGGCAGTTGGAGTGCATCCATTCTTATGATCCAGCATATTCAAAACAATGAAGATAAAAGTAATGCTCTACATGGAACATCATCTGTGCCTTTAGCATATGCAAAGACTTTGCCTTGAAAAGTTTTGCACATTTCCATGGCGAATTAAACCCTTTTTTTTTTTTTTCTGGTCAGAATTCCTTTCATTTGTGGAAACAGAGGCTCTTGAGAATGAAAGTGCATCTGCATGGAACAGATTCACTCTCTTCCCTCCTTTCATCTCTTATTTTTCAGTTTCTAACTTATCACTGAAATCAGCATTTCACTCTCTGGCTTAGATTATAATTTTCTGATAAAAGAGAACTTTCAGCAGCAAATAAACTGAATAGTGGGTAACAACCAGAATAAATAGAAGACGACAAGACGCGTTTTGGGCTGAGCCTGACTTTACACCTGTCAGAAAGAGGAGACCTTGCCAACTGCCCCAGTCGTGAATATCTTAAATTAAAATCCACATCCTACACCTGAGCCATGTTCATCTTGAACATGAGATAGAATCATAAAAAGCAGATGCAGTATTCCTTTCTTGAATCTGTAGAGTTAAGCCGTTTTCGTGGGTTTGCTCTACTTGGTGATAGAATTCCCGACCAGGAGCAAAAATACAGGATGTGCCTATGTAATATATAGATTTGTTCTCACAGAATACATTTACGTGAATATAAACTACACAGTGTATAGTTTTGTCCTTGAATAATACATAATAATACATGCACTTCTAATCTGTAAGACGCCAGGTCCCTGGACAATTGCAGTTCTGTATTGCCAAGTTCAAATTCTAGGTGCTTCAAGGAGCTCAAGTAGAAATTTAAAAAAGAAAAACCTGGTTTGTAATTGCATCCTGTCAGACAAACTATATAGACACAGGAGCTGGGCTGGTTTACATCAGAATGCATTTGGTTATTCACGACACAATGGACTGAATAATCCTATAAATATTTATGAGTGAGCCACCGAGGATTTACTCTTTCTTCCAGCATGTGGAGGTTTTATAATATGCACCATGTTAGTTCAAAGTAAAACTTAATGTTTTGGTTAGTACTTAATACATCTTAACAGCACGGCTCTGCCTCACATACGCGTACCCTCCGGAGAGTGACTCACAGGCAATATTTTGGGCTGTAATTCAGGAAGAACTAGTCTGTGACCACCTAATTCTCAAAGCCAATACACGCAGCATATGTTGGGCTTGGAGAGGATGTAAAGTAGGAGCTGCTTTGCACTTTGACCTGCGGCAGCATCAGCTGTGCTCTGTGGATTAGCGGTTTTTTAAATGAGTAGTTGAGACTAGGCAGTAATCCTAGTGGAAAGGAATGGAGACAAATAAACCCAGGAGAATCAAATTAGACTTTACTGGCTGGAGTTTTACAGGTACAATGGCTTGAAGAATGCCAGCTGCCAAGTCGGTGAGCCTTATGGTCTGCAAAGCTGCCCTGTTCCTGAAATGGGTAATTCGTTTGGTTTCTGATGCTGTCACATGAACAAGTCTACGCTCAGTTTGAATTTAATATTAATTTCTTTCATCTGAATTTCCATATTTCCCTCATCTGCCTCTTCCAAGATTCACCTTCAGTCATAGAATAGACTGCAATCTACTGTCTTTGTAGAGCAAAGAACTTGCTCCCTTCCCTGTTTTCTCTTACCTAGGAAGTTTAGGACTTTTTCTTTTCATTTGTCAGTTGTTCTAAACTGAAAGTGAAGTCATTTGTGTTCCCATTTTGACATTTCTCTCTGCTGCTGATCAATCATGTCACGTACGTTCCACTCTGAAGAGTGGACATAGGCAAATGGCATTAGCTCACATCAGCTGAACCCCAGATTGGGTTCTGGTGAAATCAGAGCCTCTAATTCTGCGCATGAGCGATGCCAGGTGAGCCTTTGTGCAAGCAAACGGATGATTAAGATGTCCAGAAACATGGGAACAGGATAACATTTGATGGATAGCCTTGGTACAGCTCTTGCAATCTTATCTTTAGTACTGGTAACATGCATTTATTCTTCATTATATGTTCCGTTTCTGATGGGAGTTGGCTGTTACAGCGCACCTCTCAGCCGCCCCAGCTTGCTCTGCTGTGGTTCACGTGTCATGTGTCACACGTGTCACAAGCCGTATTCCTGCTGCACGAAACTGAACCGGAAAGTGATTCCAGGAGGACACATCAGGCATGAGAGCCCCAAACGGGCGTTCAGCTGACGGGGTCAGACCAGACACGGTCCAAAAGCTACAGCCAAACCAGAACAGAAGAACCCTACTATGTGTTTAGCGTGGGTGTGAGGTTCTCGGGTGCGGTGGTTTGACTGCACAGTTGTGTGCCTGCTCTGCTGACTGTTAATGCAGAGCAGGCTCCAGCCTTGCACCGTCCCCACAGGTGAGCTGCAACAGCCCCGCAAACCCTGCACGTAGAGCAGCTCCTCCAGCAGTGACCGAAAGGCTCTGCCTTTTGATCTCACGCTTTTGCTGATGGCTTGCGAGGAGGCAAGGTGAGCAAGGGACCCGTAAAGAAGGCAGAAAAATGAAAAAATGTATGAAAAGGCTAAGTGATAAAAGGAGAGGGGAAATCCTCTGCTTCTGACATTAGATGTGCTCTTCTGAGAAGACATAGAAGCTGCCTCTAAGCAGCACGTGAAAGCAGAGCTGCTCTGTTTCTTGTACACGTTTTGCTCCATCCTTCACAGTTAGTGTTAAGCACCTTTCCCTATCAGTACCTGAACTACCGTGCATGCCTAATCTAGCCTGACGTTTCTGGGTTAAGTGTTTGCTACGGTGTGTGTGTGTCTGAGCTCCGGTGAAAAGAGCATTACTAATTAAGTACCGATTTTGAAATACCCCAGTTCTCTTCACTTTATTCTTCTACGCATTTGTGTAGACGGGAATTGACACTGAGCTATTTCATAGCTGCTCATATTAGAGCTAATTGCTGTTTACTCTCTTTCCAAGAAAAAAAAAGAAAGATGCGAAGGTTCAGAAGAATTGCTGGTTGCTGCTCAGGTGACACGTGCTGTAAAATCTAGGCCAAATTACACTATCTTCATCATTCTTTTTATCCTTCACAGTGTCTTGGTAACTTTACTTTCACCTGTCTGATTCCGAAAAGATGCTTAAGAGCTTCGGAAGGTGATGAGCACCTCCCACATCAGTGTCTTTGATGTAAATGTGTTGGCTGAGTGATGCTGTTTGTACTTGTCCATAATCATGAGCACCGTGCTGATGGCTTAGCAAACAGAAACACCATCATCTGCCAAGGAGCAAAATCAGGCAGCCCTGGAAGACGGGTGCTTTGTAGAGCAGTGGTCAGAACACCTTGTGTGCACCACACGATACCATAAGGTGGTTTTTTCCAGTCTTTCTCCTTTTTTTGTGGTGAGCAATTGCTTGAACGCTGTGCTTAGGCTTTGTCCACTGATAGGACAAGAGGAAACGGCCTCAAGTTGTGCCAAGGGAGGTTTAGGTTGAATATTAGGAAATATTTCTTCCCTGAAAGGGTTGTGAAGGGCTGTGCCATGCTGCCCAGGGCAGTGGTGGAGTCCCCATCTCTGGAGAGGTTTCCAAGCCGTGGAGATGTGGTGCTGAGGGACGTGGTTCAGGGGTGCCCTGGCAGCGCTGGGGGAACGCCTGGACTCCATGATCTTAAAGGTCTGTTCTGACCAAAAGGGTTTTATGGTTCTGTGGTATGTATCTGAAAAGAAGTAGTCTGTTTAAGAGCAGGTCACCACTTTCACCAGCTTGTTTGCCTTGTTTGGCTGCCGTCATACGGGCACAAGGCACGGTCAGTGGTAACAGGAGACTTTCCAGCGCTTCTTCAGGATAATTTAGTGGTGAAAAAAAGTTTAGTTTTAGATACTGAGACCAATTTATTTTAGAAGTTACAATCCCGAGTAAGTAGGAACACATTGCGTCTGGCTGTCATTTACTAACTGACATTTTGGCTTTCTCAGAACATTTGTTCCCTCAAGTTTTAGCAGTGTCTTGTCTGAGAATTATGATTTACAAGGAGCCAAAGCGAGACACGTGGGTCGAAGCAGACAGAACACCAGTGCCTGTCACACAGGCGTGTACTACTGCTTTTTAACTACCAGGCAAAGATTTAAATGAGCAAGGAGCCTTCAAAGAAAAGCATCAAGCTCAGTGAGCAGTAAAAAAAACTACTGTCATTAACACAGCTTCAACTGAGCAGGCGTTCAAAGCAACGCTGAAGGTTTTGAGACTGACAAGTAGAAAGCATCAAAGGAATGCACAGACACTCCAGAAATTCCTCGTGGCTTTTTGTTAGGAAGTGTCTCATAAAGAGAGAGGACAGCAGTGGTCAGGTGGAGAAGAGAATTTTCTGGTTCTTTCCCATCATTAATATCTGATTGGGCAATCAGAGCCTGGGTCTGTTTAATTGGAGAGAATATTTAGAGGGGCCAACTAGCAAATAATTACAAGCACAGTTTTCCCACATTCGTTTTGAGCAACTTGATTGAGTTAGAGATGTCCCTGCTCGGTGCTGGGACTTGGACTAGATGACCTTTGAGGGTCCCTTCCAACCCAAACCGTTCTATGATTCCTCTGTGAGTAGACTGTGATTTCTGTGATGTTGGTACAGAAAGTGATTCAGAAAATATTCCACAGAAATTTTAGGCAGTCAGTTGCCTGCACAATTTTTTGATTGTACTAATTATAAATAATTATCAGCTGGAACTGAGTCATTCAGCCGTGTCGTTTGAGCCCTGTTCTCTAGTTATATGAACATGACTGCAATAGAGAAGAGGACTGTTAAGATCAAGTGCTGGAATATAGTAAAAAGGAATTCTTGTGGGGATGAGGATGCGTCTGAACTTCAGATTTCTTGTGGGTGAACAGGGATTTGTTTTCATTGGCACCTTTTTCCTTCATAAGTCATTTTTGCACCTGGGTACAGCATGTCATCTTCACAAGCGTTTTCACACTTTCTTTTGAAACTGCTGGGTTGTCCTTGTTAGCAAGCCTAGATGCCTCCTACCCTAGAAAAGTGACGTGCAATGACCACGTCTTCTCACAGATGTCCCACAGTAGCTGGCTTGCCACCCTGCCTCTGTCACTGGTGCTCTTAAGACCACCTCAGCCCAGTGTCACCTCCCTGATGAAACGTGGGTGCGCGGCCGGCTGTCACCCATTGCTGCTCCAGCTTGTTGGGTGTGTGGCTGTTTCTGGGTGGTCTCACATTGTGATTGATGGTACGAGTCCTCTCTGGAGAGGTCCCTCTGAGCGATCAACAGCCACTTAGCAGGATGTGCTAGCCGGTCTGCAAGCAGAATAATAAAAGCTGGGATGGGAAGCAGCAGTATAGTAAAGCAGAGGAGCTTCTGGCAGGCTAGGGGAGGGCTAGCAAAATGACAGGGTCTCTGGGAGACTTCCTACTGTCTAAAACTTGGGTGAGGAGCTATCGCACGTCTGCTGGAGGCCCAAAGAGAAGAGGAGACTATATTCAACCAACACAGTTTGATATTAATATGATTGTAAGGCTTAAGGTGTTGATTTGGGAGCACGATGGCATTACCATCGTCTTTCTGTCCTCCTGACCTTTCAGTCTCTTTTCTCCCACCTACTGCTCAAAATGGGACAAGTATTAAAAAATACGCAAATACCTAGACATACCCCTTCCCTAAGTGTGCCACACAGCCAGTGCTTAGTGCTTTTCTTCTCAACCCCTAGGCAGGATTTATTTCTTTGGCCCTTCCATTTCTCCGTGAGTGAGGGCACTTCATAGGCTGACAAGAACAACATTCAAGGAGAAAAGAGCTTTTATAGCAACAGACAGAAAAGTAGGAAAGCAGAGGGTTGTCCTCTGGTTGCATTTTAAGGACTCAACTTTGAGCTGAAGTATTGAAAGGCAAGTGATCCACTGCATGTTGGTTTTCAGGTATGAAAATGAGCACTACCAGCCCTGTATTGTCTCTATCCAGCACAGACCCCGCAGGGCCAGGCTCTGCCGTGCAACTCTCCTCATCCTGCTGCAAACATTTCTTTCTCCCTTCCTCTCCTGCACTAGCTCTAGAGCAAATAGCAGTAGCCACCATTGCCTAGTTTCTTCATTGCCTTTCTGCAAAGAGCTCTTCAGCGCCTTGTTTGAAAGACGCCTCCAAAGAGACAACTTTGAGACACGCACAAGGAATTTTGCTTTGCTCTGAACCTTTCCACAAGTGGTATCAGGTCAGCCATCATGGAGACATATATAGAACTGCTAGCACCTGCCTTATCTAACCTACAGCCCAGAAGGAATTCCTCGGTTCTTTCCTCCCAGTATCATTCACCACGCACACACTTTGCTTTTAGCTTGCCACACACATTATGTATTTCACAGAGAGACGTGTGTGTGAAACCATTCTCAAGCTCCCAGGACTTGGGAAAGCCTTAGGAATATATATTTATGCAGTAATTGGACATTGAATTGTTATCCTTTTTGTATCTTTTCCCTATGAGAAAATAGTCTAGGTGGTTAATTTACTGCAGACATAGCTGCTGGGGATAACAGGTAAGCAAACAACCTGGACATATGGCCACAGAAACAAAAAGCTGCTCTCAGTTTGCTTCTAGTCTGCAATTTCTATTAATACGGCTCAGCATTACACGTCTGCTAAAAAATTCTACTGCTTGCAATGCCTACTTTAGTGCACGTGACACTTGAATTTATGCAGATCAACTGAAAAAAGTTACATAGTATTTTGAGAGATCAGGTCTTACTCTGCACAGAGGCAAGACCAAGTAATATTTACCACCTTTTATAAATGTTTGTACCATCTATTCTGCAAAGCCTGACAGTGCCAGCATTTGCAGCCTTCCTAGTTAAAAATTCTCACAACTATAAAGTTTTCCAACCTAAATTTTCTTCGCTACAAGTGAAGAGCGTTCCCCCCCCCTCCGCCGCCATTTTGTGTTCGGTGCACAAGGGAAAACACTCTTCTGGAGAGAAATGCTCTCTGGAAATTTTTTTTTTTCACATTTTTGAAAACTTCTTATCCTACATCCCGCTGATTATCGTAGTCTTTTCTTCTCCACATCTGCTGCACTAAACTCTACCCGTTGTGGCTTTAGGTCACCCTTGCCACGCCGGTGATTATCGCGGCTCAGACCGCCAACAGCGAGACAGCGGCACCGGTAAAGCCCGTGCCGAAGCGCTACGGGTTTTATTTTCCCTTTTTGGAGGTTTTTGAGGCGGACGGGGGAGGGGGGTTCCCCGAGCCGGGGAAGGCCGAGGGCGGAAGGAGAAGCGCGGGCGGAACCCGGCGCCTCTGGCGGCTGAGGGNAAAATAATAATAAAAAATAAAAGCCCGTGAGGGTGAAGCTGGCAAAGCACCGATGGTAGACAGACAGGATGAGGGGAAAATCTATCTGCTCAGACAAGGAGCAATGGTCTCCACCCGGCAGAAGAAGACCACGGTCCTGCCACCCACCAAGATGGCTGTGGGAAGGCAGCCGGGGCTCCCACGGCAGGATGTGGCTGCAGGGAAGGCCCCAGCCGCTCGCCGGTGTCCGGGGACGGCTCTGAGCACGGCTGTGTGCGGGGTGAGCAGGTAGATGACCTGCTCAGCCGAGCGGCTCGGCTACTAGATGAGGGCGCAAGGCTGCAAGCTGAAGTAGAGAGGTTGGGGAGGCTGAAATGGAGATGGACGGGTGCCCTGGCAGTGTTGGATTTAATGATCTTAAAGGGTCTCTTCCAATGAGAACGATTCTGTGATTCTAAATCAAGTCCAGCTGGCTGTTTCTGCTTTGAGAGTGACCCGTACTGTCATGGATGTGCCACCATTGATCGGTCAGGCACAAGCTGTGCTGCTCTTAGTGTCTGGACGACAAGTCGTCTTCCCACAGGGGCTCTTTGGAGTGCTCGCCTTTCCTCAGTTTACCACAGCTCTGTGTTGGTGCACAGAGAAACCCGATACAACTCAGTTAATGAGTTTTATCAAGCAGGTTTTCTTTAATGCAGCGCTGGGGTAGCCCTGGGGATCATCCACCATAAGTGCTCTGCCGATCAAGTAAAATTACAGAGTATATATATTGTAACACCATACATATTCATCAGGATTCCGGGAAACACCTGACATATTCATTACATTTCTGAGAACTAATTAACATATAGAAATGCCCCTTGAGCATGTGTAATAAAATGGGTCGGTGGTTGTAGAGTGGTCATCCGATGAAGGCTCAGGGTCTTCCTCACGATGTCCTTTTAATCTCCTGCGTAGTTTGGCAATGTTCGTGACAGAGTTCAGCTGCCTTGTTATCCTGTGTAAGCCCATAACTTACCCTATCTCAACAGCCTTGACAACTCCGTGTTCTGTGTAGACTCAGAGCTTACCCCGTCTCAAGGATGCTTTTGCAATTTGTGTCCTAGCTTGACCATGTTTACAAACTGATAAGGGCCCCTGAAGGAACCTCCCATCTCCCTAACGTTCTATCAGTGTCCTAAGTCCTCTCGATGAAGCTGTTACTGAAAGGCAGATGAAAGCGTGGGCTCAGCTGGTAGGTCCTTTGATGGTGTTTGTTAGGATGAGGCATTGCAATGGCACGGAGTGGAACGTGGCAGGCAATTAAAATCAGTTCCATTCAGGAACCACAAACAAGCTACTCAGCCTCTGCTTTTGCAATCAGGCTTGCTCACCGTTATAACACCGCGCTAACGAGCGCTTCACAGGTTTGAGTACAGACCACCTTGTATAATTTAATAGACATCATAAAAAAAGTCTAATTGAGCACCCACATGCTTCTAATGAACCTGCAGGACCAGAGTCTGAGGAAGACCTGGAGGTTGAACTGAGGCTGGGAAATGATCCCAGTTTGAACTAATCTCATTATATTGATGTCATCCGGAAGCGCGGTTCACATCCACGTGGGCACTTTTCTTACATTTATGGTCTTTTCTGCTTTATTACCTCCTTGTAAAATGATTTTGCGAGCAGAAGAAAAACCCGAGAGGGATATTGCACCTTGCCGACCTGTATCTTAGCTTTGGTGTGTTCGAAGCACTGATAGGGCTGTACAATCTGCATGTGAATTAGGAGTTTATATATTTCTTCAGGAAAGAAGCAGCGATGTAAATAAGTGGCAGTTTTTACAAGACGCTGGTTGCGTTGCAGCAGTAAATATTGTCCCCTTGGAAAAACAAACTTTTGCAGGAATTTTTATGCAGCTCCTATGAGCTGCTGCCCTTTCTTAGGCTTCGTTTCACTGCTTAATCCAGTTGGCTCCGTCAACCAACTGTGGTCTGCTCCCAAAACATTCAAAGAAAAATCTTTTCTGGTTAATATGAATGAGAACGTGTGTTCTCAATGGTTCTAGTCTTTCCTTCTGTCTATGCTTTGGCGTTGTGGTTGAATTATGCAGATAGGAGCCCATGGAAGGACAATATAGATGACATTATAATTATAATAAAGAAACATTATATACATAATTGATCTTTATAAATTTATGTATTTATAGATACATAGGTTTATGTAACTATCTGGGAGTTCTAGGGTTGTGCAAAGGTATTTAAAAGTGGGAAAATAATTTTCCTAAAAATCAGTTCAAATTGTGCATTGCCACGACAGTAAGTAATTCCACTTTAATGATTTGTTTTGCTAGAGGCTACAAGGATGATGAGGGGACTGGAACAGCTGCCTGATGAGGAAAGGTTGAGAGACCTGGGGCTGGTTAGTCTGGAGAAGAGAAGCCTGAGAGGGGATCTAATTAATGGGGATCAATAGATGAGGGCTGGAGGTCAAGAAGAAAGGGGCAACCTCTTTTCACTTGTGCCCTGTGATAGGACAAGGGGCAATGGCTGCAAGCGAGAGCACAGGAAGTTCCACCTCAACGTGAGGAGGAACTTTTTGACTGTGAGGGTTCCAGAGCACTGGAACGGGCTCCCCAGAGAGGTTGTGGAGTCTCCTTCTCTGGAGACTTTCAAGACCCTTCTGGATGCGTTCCTGTGTAACCTGCCCTAGATTCTGTGGTCCTGCTTGGCAGGGGGGTTGGACTCGATGATCTCCAGAGGTCCCTTCCAACCCCTCACATTCTATGACTCTATGATCTTTTTGTGAAGACACCCGCTGAAACACAGGGAGGAAGATACCCCAAAGTGTTGAGCATCTCTGCATCCTAACCCCCGCTCTCATTCTGATAAAACGGCTTCTCTGTGAGATCATTGAGGAGTTTCTCACAAGAATTCTTTTTCCCAGTTGAATGTCTTTGTTGGAATCAAAAGTATGAAACGCAAAATGCAACGTTGCCTTGAAAATCTACCGGAATTGGATTTAACAAAACTTTTGAAGTGACCTTTGCTTCAGGCTTTTTTAGGGCCAGGTCTCTGATCAGCTAATTGGTTTGCCTCAAAAGTCATTATTGCTAACAAAAGCTGCAGAAGGGCTCAGGGATGAAATGAGATACCTGCTTTTTTTATCACTAATCCCTTCTTAGTTCTTTGAGATATTGACCAGCATGTTTTTCTCTTACAACAAGCCAAGACACATTTATACAGCGTACCTGCATTTCTGACCACACACATATTTTTCCATTTAAATTAAATCCTAAATGTGCTAGATCTTAATGAGGCTTTTTTTGCCAGCATTTTTAACTGGCCAATTTTGCCTAGTTGACATTTTCTTTAACATGAAAAAGAAACAACAAGAAAGATCCAGGGCATGGGCTTCAAATACCTTGTGCGTCGCCCTAATGAACCCAAGCCCCTGTTCTTCGGTCAAACAGCTGGTTAAAACCATCTGACATTTTGTTCCAGGCATGACGATAAATTGCAACAAATCTCTCAAGCTTTGGTGAAGAAAGATGCTCAGGGGAAAGAGAGAACTCCCCGGCTCGCTGCCCTTGAGAAGGAGGGGTCCGAGGAAACTGGAAGCATCAGGAAATTTTTGGCAATGCTGATTTCT
Organism: Eurystomus gularis; assembly: GCA_013400335.1. Taxonomy (NCBI): domain Eukaryota; kingdom Metazoa; phylum Chordata; class Aves; order Coraciiformes; family Coraciidae; genus Eurystomus; species Eurystomus gularis. The sequence goes on along the minus strand of VZZY01024434.1, from coordinate 531,003 downwards.
CTGATTTTCAGATGGAAAATAGTGAACCTGAGCAATTTCTTGCCCTGCATCTTGCCCTGGGTTGGCTCTGCCCTCCCGCCCTCTGTTTTCTTACAAGTGAAGGTAAAAATTAACAATCCATTGAAATCCCAGATGCAAAAAATAGCAGTTCCTCTGTTGAACATCCCTACAGGGTCTGAGAAGTCTGCTTCGAAGCGGATAATCCAATTCTGAATGATAATTGTAATATTTCCCATTATTTAAGATATAGGGGGAAAAATCTGATTCTTATTTTATCTCAATATCAAAGATATTTTCTGATTCCTTCCTCTTTTTAACCTTTAACTTACTTATATAATAAATGCCTATATAAAATATTCTGGTATACCTCTCCAGATCAACACTCTGGGGCCAGGAAAGGTTGATAGAACTACCATAAGAGGAGCAGAACATGAGAACATTAGCTCAGAACAAGCTGAAATGCAGAAAGCCCAAAGAAATACTATTTACTCCCTGTTGCAGTATCTTTGAACAAAGTTCTTCTTTTTCCTTCTTTATCTTTGTACCTCCTGAGACAACACATTATTTTTTATTTCAGCCTTTCACCTAAGCATAATTGCCAACAACTAGGAATGAAAATTAAAGAAAAGGAACCTGAAAGAGGGTTGATCTGCCAAATTTAGATCTATCTTATTACGTTTGTCTTTCCTTATTAACTTTAAAGGCGTCAAGGAGAAATTCTCATTGTTATGACAAACTAATACATTTTAGGGAGATCAAACGTAAAGGCAAAGAGCTGTAAATTCAGGAGTCCAGTGTTATCCTCCCGTTTCTAAAATCTTGGGTGAGTTTTTCTCATTATTTTTCCATCTTCCCGCCTGTGAAAACTCCATTTCTTGCATGCACGTATTTATTTATTTTCCTTGAGATTTCTTTCTGTTGGCATCTTCTCATAACGGAGCTGGAAGAGTCTAGACGCGGTGTTAGCAGTGCTCGTGTCGAAAGGGGCTGTTGGTGTCCCAGCACTCACTGTTTATGCGTATCCAGCTCAAAATCATACTGGCTTCTTCATTTCCCAGCACGGATTCCAATTGACAACCTCTGTCTCCCCTTAGTCTCTCCCAGCGTTATCGCTTTCCAAGTTTTTCCATCAGAAAACTGACGGTTTAGATTATTATTTTCAGAACATGCTGAGCTACTTTTCTTGCCACTGGGGTCTCAAGCTCCTGTTCCTGCCCCTGTTGCCGCCTTCTTCCTTGCTATCCTATTTGCTGTTTGGAGCATTTCCTGGTTTAGAAGAATGTGCCTATTTGGGAAAATGTGTATTTGTCTTTCTACATGAATTAAGCTGATCTTCCCTCTGAATAAAACGTTAATCAGTGAAATAACTGGACCGGGTGGTTGCTGCTCCAGGAAGTTCTTGGACCCATTACTCCAAAGTATTGCCTGTATTTAGAGCAACAGAGAAAAACTAAAATTATGACTTCATTTAACATTAGTACTTTTTAGTATATATATAAATAGATCTAGGGTTTAGGATTTGAGTAATTAAATTTCCGAGAATGCAAAAATAGTCTTTTTTTTTTTAACCTTCTAAGAGTGTTTAGAAGGGTGAAGCGAGATTTATTTACTTATGGTGCGACTAATTTATGGAATTGTCACATTTATGGATTCGTTCTGCTGCTAGTTGGGAGATGTGAGTAAAATAATGAGCTAATGAGCACACCATTTTAATAATTAATATGTTTATTGCACGCTTTCACCTTGTAGTGCGTATTTTAATTCATAATATCAAACATTTTGAATAGAAGTGTTTCATTTAGACAATACATATTAACGATGTTGTGATGCACAAAGAGCGATGAATAATCTTACAGGCAGTTGTAACGTGCTGCTCAAATATTAATGAAATCATATTAATTTCATTCCTAACCTTGCTCAATTAATCTCAAATGGCACGGTGCTAACAGTCTCGCAAGGATAAAGCCTGCTCAGATAGTGCCAGCAGAATAAATGAGAAGAGGAGCACAAGCCATTTGTTTAACTGCATAACTGAAAGCTCCCTCTGGAGCGGAGAGAATAAAGGTCTAATTTTCTGTCACTAAAAGACATTTTCTCTTCACGGAGAGCTGAAGGATCTCCCAGTCTCTATTCATCACTGCTGCAAGACTTGGTTAATATCTCTTTTTGGAGAAGTCCCAGCTAACAGTGAAAGGCTCAGGCTGCGTCAGAAAGGCGATGAGAAAGATTGCTTAAGGAATTAACATGTATTTTTAATGAGCACGGCCTTGCTTCGTTCCTGTACGGCCTGTGACAGATGACTCATGTCAGCCTTACCGGAACATGCTTTGCTCTTCCAGATCCTGCCCTCTGGTTTTGTTGCTATAAATAGTCCCGAGTTCGTTTTTTGAAAGCAAAGAAGTCCAAGAAGGCTTAAAAAAGAGGATGATTTGTTGTTCTGATAAAACACAAAGGAAAAATAAACCCATATCATGGGTTTAGGTAACAGCGGAGGAGAACAGAGGAATTTAGACCAGTTATAAGGGGAGAAGTAAGAAGATTAGTTTAGGTGCAAGAATAGCGATGCGAACATAAAAGGAAGTGAAGGGAAACTAATGAAAACCAACTTTAATATTTTAGATCAAAGTAACTGAGATAATATGGTGGTTGAAAAAAAAAAAGGAATATGTAACTCCTGCAGAAGAGGTGCAGCAGTTTTGCTTGTGGAAGTGTCAACGTTCCTGAGAGCTGGGAGAGAGACATAAAATAACACAAGTGGAGAATCACACCATGGGGGGAGAGATGTGTTTGAGAGCCATGGGTGCGGTCAGCTTGGAAGAAACTATAGAGCTGAGTAGTGAAATGAAGAGGTGTGGAGATGAGGAGAGACCTTGAGACAACAAATGGAGGAGCAAGGAGGTAGCAGAAAGGGTGGCATGGACACACTGAAGCCAGCACAAAGAAGCAGGGTCATGGTTGCAGGGTCTGAAACACATGGAATGATGGAGGGTGTGGAGCAGAGAACACGGAGAGAATGCAGTCTTTTAGAGGAAATAAAATAGACTTATGAGAGAAAAAGGAGCTACTATGGGGCAAAGAAAATGTGTCCTATCTCTGTCTTTGAACCTTGCCCAAAGGACAAGAGGAAATGGCCTCAAATTGTGCCAGGGAAGGTTTAGATTGGATGTTAGGAGAAATTTCTTCTCCAAAAGGGATGTCAAGGGCTGGCCCAGGGCAGTGGTGGAGTCCCCATCCCTGGAGGGGTTTCCAAGCCGTGGAGATGTGGTGCTGAGGGACGTGGGTTAGTGGTGACTCGGCAGAGCTTGGTTAACAGTTGGACTCAATAATCTTAAAGGTCTCTTCCAACCAAAACTATTCTATAATTCTGTGATCATATCACCAAACTGTAAAGTAGTGGGATTGCAGCGGTAGGACATACACAAAGTCTCTTGACCAGGATAGGGCTAAAAAGCTGTGTGAAGCCTGTGATGTTTGGAGCTCCCACTAAGGAGGGGGAATGCAATATTCATTTTACTGTAGCCAGCGGTGCCTGTGCTGTTTCTCTTGACAACCTCTCTATTTGCCTTGAATTTTAGTTGAGTAACGAGCTAGATGTCCTCGGTTCTCCACAATGTACGTGGGACGAGTGACCACTGCTTTTTATCTTCTACTTCTTTGCCCTGAGAAATCTTATTTCAGGAATGCATTTGGGTTTAAAGGCTATTTTGAGAGAAAGGATGTCTCTTGGCTCTGAAGCATAACCTTTTATCTCCTCTGTACCAATACAGCACTGTGGCAACGGCCTTTCAGACCTCTAGATAGAAAGTGTCTTCAAGGGTTAAGTAATCCAGGACTGCAGAGGAAGAAAGGAAAAAGAAGATGCTTTTTTGGCAGTGCTGGGAATATTCCAGGCATGCACAATCTCAGGCTTTATCAAAATTAATCTGATGATTCTGACTCTGAAAATAATAGAATATATGAGATGGGATGAGATTGAGTAGCTGGAGACTCAGTCCTAGAAACTTTGGCTCATGTAACTAATCCTTAAATATGTTCATAGACTTATCAGCTTGAATCATGTGGCTCTAGTTACTGGTGAAATACTCATGGGAGGAAAAAACAAAATGCAGGTTAGAAATACAAAGCTTAAAATCGTATCTAAGCAACTCCCAGTGTGCAGGGAGGCCTACCAGCCTGCAGTCCTGAAACTGATTTATGATGAGTGCTGCTAATTGTCTTATCCTTTTCAGTGTGCTTTCATTTTTTTTCTTGTGGATTTTTAAGGGGAGAGCCCACAATGAACGAGATCCCTGGGACTCTCAAAAGACATACTGGATACAGAGTTGTAATATTCCATTAGAAATGGTCAGTCAGACTTCGGGAGCGGTTTGTTTAATCAGGCTCAGTGGTACTGGCACTTTCTATCCACTGATGTAGCTTATTAGCATCTTCTAAAAGCCTCTGATGAAGATTGACAAGCTGGACTCTTGCTAAAAGCATAAGATATGGATTCCAGAGGTAGGCATAGGACAGCTGCAGAATGAGTTAAAACATCGTAAATATGGAATGAGGATGCAGAAAAATGGAAATAATTTTGTCTTTTTCAGTAGGTCCTTTTTAATCCCTTTCCTTTCTCTCACTACTTGATAGTGGCCGTGAAAGATGTGGCCTGTTTTTAGTACATACATATTTAAAGGACATGATCTTGAGAGATCAGTCTGCATTTCTTGTGTGGTTTCATGCACATGTTTAACTGGGGATATATTTTTCTCCTGCGTACAAAGCAGTATGTTTAGGATTACAGCAGGATTGATTTTCTTTTCACCACAGGATTTGCTTATTTAATTCGTGGTCAATCAATATAAATGTATTTTAGCACAACAAAAGCAAAAAGCAGAGGCATGGAGAACCATATAAATGCATACATTAGGAGGGTTAGGAGCTGATGGAAAATCCTCTGAAATTAGTTGTGCATGAGTGTTATTTTTAGTCCACTCTGGGTAAATTATTCTGTTAATGCTGGATAGGAACTGTAGAAAAAATATTTTCATAAAGGAATCTTGAAGGAAAACAACAGGTGCCTGAAGATTTCCAAGCCTTTATCGTGTTGAGAGCCGTGACTATGAGAAATGGCCCAACAGTCACAGCGGAAGAAATAAGACAGGAGCTGTTTAAACAAGAGTTAAATGACAGCGTGAGGGAGCGAGGGATGGTCAAGTCCTTCGCTAGCAGACAAAACAAGCCTTGCAACTATTAATTGTTCCTGCTCAGCCCTCCTCCTTTCATAGATGAAGATAATTACCCTCTAAATTGTCTGATTAGAAAAAAAAAAGAATGGTTGAATTTCAGAGTTTGAATGAACACTTGAGAATACTCAATGGGCTCTCACCGGGAGTACTGTGTTCAGTTCTGGGCTCCCCAGTTCAAGAGGGACAGAGATCTACTGGAGAGAGTCCAGCAGAGGCTGCGAGGATGATGAGGGGACTGGAACAGCTGCCTGATGAGGAAAGATTGAGAGGCCTGGGGCTGTTTAGTCTGGAGAAGAGAAGACTGAGAGGGGATCTAATTAATGTGTATCAATAGATGAGGGCTGGAGGTCAAGAAGAAAGGGGCAACCTCTTTTCACTTGTGCCCTGTGATAGGACAAGGGGCAATGGCTGCAAGCGAGAGCACAGGAAGTTCCACCTCAACATGAGGAGGAACTTCCTGACTGTGAGGGTTCCAGAGCACTGGAACGGGCTCCCCAGAGAGGTTGTGGAGTCTCCTTCTCTGGAGACTTTCAAGACCCATCTGGATGTGTTCCTGTGTAACCTGCCCTAGATTCTCTGGTCCTGCTTGGCAGGGGGGTTGGACTCGATGATCTCCAGAGGTCCCTTCCAACCCCTCACATTCTATGACTCTATGATTCTGTCTAGCAGCCCATCCTTTCTGCTTACCTTAATAATAAAGGTAACATGTGACCCCTCTTCCTGATCTCAGGGAACTTTCCCTCAGCTTCCCGGTCTAAGAGGGTGCCACAGCCTCACTGTTGTATGTGCTAGACATCTGCAGAGCAATCACAGGGAATTACAGGGTGTGCTGGTGATGGCTCATAACCCTCCAGTGATGCCCAGGGAAAATACAGCTCTTCACGCTCCAGGACACTTGGGTCAGACCATCGCTGTCTGGGGTCCCCCAGAACAAAAGGTCTGGCTTGCAGGATCTTCCTACTTGCCCCACTATTAATGGTTTTATTGCACAGCAGTCTATAATTTAATTATGAATAAGAATTAAAAGCCAGGAATGTCAGTGTTGTGTGAGGTAGTTAACTCATAAAAAGTGAGTGTGCATTGGCAGCAACCGTATTTTAATGTTAGGAGGGAGACTTAACTAAATCCTAGGCAAACATTGAAATCAATGATTTAAAACACCAGGCTGGATTTAGCAAAAGAAGAATGGGAATTGTGCAAGGTTTTCCTTTTTTTTTTTTAATTATATGGCGGAAATGAAACTTTGTATGTGATATTCAGGCACAACGGCTAATGGCCAGATTTTGATCTTTCCAGAAAACAGATGCATGTGAGGATACAGCACAGTCCAAATCGATGTGATTTTAAGTATCAAAAGTGGCATTTTTACATCAAAATCCTTGTATATGTTCTTTGTTCTGGTTTCCTTCTGTACTGCTCTATCTCCTTTTTTAGGTAACTATGAGGAGAATATGATCTCCTTGTTATAAAATGTCAGCCTCTCGTTAAATTCTAGTGTCCATCTTTTCTCTCATGAAAAATACATCGCTCTGCGACTCCTTCCACGCTCATTTATTCATGGCATAGGGAAGCTCGTACTCCCCAGGCCATAACATCTCACTCTTCGATTCTCCACTGGGCATGTTTCTGGAGCACCAGCGGCAGGTTTTCCTGACATTGTTGCTTTGGTTTGTTCTGCTTTGTTTTTTTAAAGCAATGAACCTCGAGAAGAGAGGTTAAAGGGAAGCGAGGAGATGGTCTGCTTGCCTTCCATTTTGTTTCCTCTTTCTGTTTTTCTTTGTCCAGCTTTCTCTGCTAAATGTCTACCTGGTATCTCCTCACCTTTTCTCCAAGAGCATCCAGCGCTCAAGAATAGAGCGGATTGTACTCTTATGCTCTACTCGGTCTTTTATTGCACTCAGGCTTCTGACACGTATTTCTAAATGGTCTTAAGGTACCTTGTTGCTCATGGTCGCTGACCTGCATTTCTTATATGGATTATGGAAAATAAAACTGAGCAGAGCCTTAGTGGAACACAAATGGTAATAATCTGTTATGTTGGTTTCTTTTTTAAAAGAAAGAATTTGAAGTGAGAAGTGCAGATTCATGTGGCACTTCCCCAGCCATAAATATCTTGTTTTCCATCTGGAAACCTTTTCCTGGCCAGTTTTCATTTCTGTTCAGTATGCTTGCAGGCTTTTTGCTTGGCTGTATAAAGAAGTGCTAGCATTCAATTATAAGATACTGCACGTCTAGGAGAAGCGACTGAATATTGCCTCTGGCTGTCAGGGTATCAAAGAGATGTTATCTGTGGGGTCTGGGGATTGGTCCAGGTTGCTGGCTTTAAACCACTGCAAATAACTCTGTAAGTGAGATAGTTAATGAAAATAGCTATTATCCTTTACTACGTCTTTCAGGAGTATATGGCAAACCAGGCCCTACTCTGAAGTGTCGTTCCACATTAATACGAGCTCTTTTATGGTGTGCCAGGCAATACATTTTACGCCCTTGGCAAAGGCAGTGTCTTTGGTGCTGAGAGAACAGCACATCATACTACATCTTGGAGGAAAAAAGCTATGTCAAAAGAAGAGTTTGGGCTTAATTCTCACTTCACACTCATTTTACGTTGCTATATTTCTACTGCCATTAGCTGAGCAGCCTTTATGCTAGTTTAAGTAAGATTAAAACCAAGTCCTCTGTATCAAGGGTTGGCTTGATGGATCATTCTGTTATTTGTACAGCAATGAAAACCCGTACAATTGAATTGCTTACGTATAAAGCTTGTTGTTTTGGCCAAATTAGGGGTGTATATAATTAGCAACCCAATGTAAGTTGTCTTCTCTGGAGGCGGATATTAATTTCCTTTCCTAAACCCATGTTTGCCTTATTTTCTCTAAAAATGAGCTACAGATAACATGTATTTTAGGATGTATACATTGAATTGGTATTATGTCAATCAAAAAATGAAAGGTGTAAATGACCTCGTGGTCTTGCTGATCAACACGATCATCTGGTGTGTGTTAGAGAACTCTGTGATTTTATAGGTAACTCTGTCTCCATCCATCCAGTGTATTTTATTATATTTGATTTGGGAAAAAATGTACTAGATATGTTCTCTAGCTCTATAACTATTCATACATTTGCAGCCTTCCGAGGAATCCATCTGATTTTTTTTAATGGAACTTGGGCAATTTTGAGCTTTCTTACATTGGCTATTAACAACAGAAAAATATGTAAATGAGTGAAGGAATAAAGTAGGGTCGATTTGCAAAGACGAGGCATAAAGAAGCTGATATAAAAGGTCTTTTATCTGCTGTAATGCAGCGCTTCTGAAACAAATTGAGCCTTTTAGTCACCATATGGCACTTTTAGAGCTCTATTATTGTCCTTATATCCTAGACCTCTGCTCTAACCAACCAAATTTCCCCTCGCATCGTGTCTTATTTACTTCGTTATGTGCCATTCACATTTTCTCTTTGACCGCTGATTCTGATTGGAAGGAAGAAAATGATTCCTCTCCTAAGAACAAATGAGGATGTTAGTGGAGACAAGAGCAGTAAAGCTAAGCAGCTGTTTCCTGCTTTCTTTTTATTGACAAAAAAAAAAAAAAGTCCAAACTGCTTGTATCCGGTAGATAAAACTAGGAGCAAAGCGCAACCTTGGACGTCACCTGAAATACTGAAGTATAGGTCGAAACATAAATCTACTGATTAAAAGCAGTCACAAGCAGTATCATGATCTAAGTACATTACAAAATATCTAATTAGAGAGTTGAAGAAGATGGAGGATAAATAATGCCTGGTCTGGGGAACTCTGGCGTAGATGTGACTGTTTCCTTCTGCTTGAAAATAGACTCTCCATCAAATCTATGAAGACATGACTTATGAAAGCACTTCCATTATCTGAATATCTGTTGGAAAATGAAAACAGTCGTTTATTTCCTGGGAAAATCTCACACTCGTTCGAAGTCGTGATGAAAGAGCATCAGAGGAAAATGTGGTTTTGATCCATATTTTAATAAATGAAAAGAGAGAGGGGAGGAAAATCCGAGGGCTGATGAGTATTTGAGATTGTAGCTCATTTATTTGAAGGGAAAGCTCTATTAAATTAAAGACAGTTAAATAATAAGGAGTTCCAGAGGTTCTGTGTCCCTTCTCCAAGTTATCAATTCAAAGTAAAGGTGCTTAGGTTTCCATATCCCGTAGATTAACTTGTCAACAGAATAATAATGAATATTAAAAGAAATAGGAGAGAAAATGGTTCTATTCCATCAGTAAATGTGGTATGGATTTGACTAAAAAAAAGGAGAAAACGAGGCATCAAAACCCATCCAGAGCTTCATTTCAGTGCCACAGGCAAACCAGAGACATCAAGGGGGATTCAGGATGAGGAATCCAACCTCACTGGAGATGGAAGCACCTGGATAACTTCAGCCTCCGTTGCCAAAGACTCTGGGTGCTGGAAAGCAAAACGTTTTGCTTTTTTCTGTATAAAATGAAAACAACCAAAGTTAAAATCACTCCTCTCACTCCCTTGTCAGATAAGCAGTTAGCAAGGAGAGGGGAGGGAGCTAGTTCCTAAGATGGGGAATTATTTTTAGGCATCACTGTTAGCAAAACGAGAAGCAGGAATCTGAGAGAAGTTGAGAGTGTGCGTGAAATCCTGGTCCTGATGCAGTGAACCACAGGACTCCCACTGGCTTAAATAAGAAGGGAAATTTTACAGATTTTGCCACGTGCACCAAAATAACATTCCCCAACCCCATTTAAAAATCAAAGTTTAAGTGATAACTGTAGTTTAGGTTCATTAATGGAAAGGAAGTAGCACATCAGCCTCCCCCAGATTTTCGGGCCCCGTTTCCTTATAGCAGCAATAACAACCACAATAATAAGGATGAAAAGGAGAGAAGCTCTTCACTCAGTGCATCAGTCCGCTGCCAGGAGCGTGGCGATCATCACAGAACGCTGTATTCTACTTGCTTTCAAGCTAATTCTGCTGTCGCACAGAGTTCCTGCTGTCATTCCCATACCCCAGGGTGCTCCCTCTCCCTTTTGTGCGTGTTCCTTGGCTGTCAGTCCTCTCATCGTGTCCAACTTCGCTGAGGCCACACAAAGTCTGAAAGCAAGCTCTGGCACCTATAGAAGCTTCTCAGCAGAGCAGGCAATGTCTGTTGCAAGGATTTTAGAGTATAACATGCACAGAAATCCTCTTAAATGAATAAATAATCATTTACTCGATTGCCTAAGTATTTGAAGGTATCTGCCAACAACTCTGGACAAAGATGAGCTTCCAGTCTAAGTCAATTTTGAAATACAACAATGCAAAATAATTTGGGAAAGTGCCCTGAGACCACCTCAGACTGCTTGACCTGCTGTGTACCCAAACGTGAAGCTTGAAGACTTCGTCCTGGATTTCCATGGCTAAGTTTCCATGTGAAATACCGTATTGTTTAGTCCTGTTGTGGTGAAGCTGTGGGGGTGGAAAATATGAAAACAGGCTTTATTGAGGGAAAATAGCTCCAGCCTTTAAAGACTGAGACTAATTCCTCCCTGCAAACACAGTATTTAGTGGTATTCTGAAAACCCAATCGCTTAATTCTGGAAACACTGTGTGAGATAATCCTTAGGGGAAAAAAAAAAGCATAATGAACAGGAAAAGAAAGTGTTATAAACCAGAGGGACTAAGCAAAAAAAAAAGGGGGGGGAAAGTCCATTGGAAGCCTAGGGATTTTGAAGGAGAAACTAGTATTGGCTTTTGAAGCTTCAGCAACGTTCAACCATTTGCGAGTGTTATGTAAAAACTGTTATTTTTACATTCTTTACTATATTGTGAATCATCCTCTGATCATCTTTCATTGAGTAAGGAGAGTGGAAACCAGGGAAATAATAAAATCGTAGAATCCTTTAGGTTGGAAGGGACTTTTAAGATCGAGTCCAATGTTAACCCAGCACTGCGAGGTCACCACTAACCCATGTCCCTCAGCACCACATCTCCACGGCTTGGAAACCCCTCCAGGGATGGTGAAGGACATAGGCCATTAATGGTAGGACAATTCCTGCTGCATGGCTGGCTGCGTAGTGAATGAAAAAGCAGCTTGGGGAGGCTTTTTTGGTTACTCTGAATCGTGATTTGGAGTTTCCAAGTGCAGAGGGGATTAACAGCTCATCAGCATTGATTTCTTAGAAGAACATGGCACCCTCAGAAACTGACCCTGTGTGGAGTGATCATTGACTTTCTGCTTCTCTGTCCCTCGCAAAGGGTTCCACAATGTGAAATGGGCTCCCTGGCTACCAAATTTATTACAGTATAGTTCTGCTCTTCTCTTACCCTTGAATTTGGCCTTTCTAGATGTAGCCTAATAATTTTCCATCCTATAAAGTTAATTAAGAATTGAACACTTCCACCTGTTAATGCAGTAAAGTGCAGTTGTTCCATTGCTAGAGCATATTAATAACATCACTAATTGAGATAATGATTGTCGTGACACAAGATCCCTCATTTTGCTCTGAATGAGTTTTACCTACAGGAGAGAGAGGCTATGACCTGACATGGGAGATGTAAACTCTATTAATAGGAGAACATGTTATTAGTCACCCTGTAAGGCCAGGGAGACCCACAGCAGAAACCATTTGCTGTGGGCAGGAGAGGTTTGGTGGGGCTGTAGCACCCGTACGTTTTTATTAGGGTCTTGGAGACAATCATCCAGTTAATCTGGCCAATATCACTTGGAAAGTCATTCCTTGACTTTCCAATGGAGGAGCACAGCGTTGGGTCAGACCTCTGCACTGTGTGGGCTTTCCTCTGGGAAGCCAGGGGTAGGTTGGTGGCATGGAGCAATCTTCAGATCAGTCTCTGGAAAGCCACCGAAATGGTGTTAAAATCCTTTGGATGCCACTGGTTTTTAGACGAGCTTTTCAGGACAGCATGAGCTTCAGAGGTGGACTCTTTCCCATGGTGTTCCTGATATGGTAGGAGAAACGTAGAGTGGACTCAGCAGGATGATTCAGGAGATCTGGGAGGAGTGGCCAAGTTTCTTTCATGTCAGATCAGCTTCTTATTCGCTGTATCACAGTACCTCTCAGAAACACCCCTTGGAGTTGGTTTATTGGTCATTGGATTGTCTTCTGCTTTGGCTTTGAAGAATTCTGTGGGAGGTACTATGAGAAGTGTTTTGTAGACAAGAAACAGAGATAAGTGTGGGTTAGAGACCTGATTGGCGCCTTGGGGTTCTGCCCGTCCTACTTACGTGCAAGACGTGGGTTAACACAACATTTTGGGTGTTGGCCAGCAAGTGACTGGATTTAGGACAAGTGATCAGGATTTAGGCTTCTCTAATTCTGCTGTACTCTGGGTTTAATATTCTGGGTTGAATACTGTCTGGCCCTAGCAAAACAGGGACAGTCATTGGTCATACCCTGTGAAATGTTGGAGATAATCATTAGCGTGATCTTTGCTTATAGCTAAGCATTAAAATAAATATTTGCTAATCCTTTATACATGCGCCTTTCTTTTCAAGATTTGAGATCTTGGCCAGGTTTCTTCAGCAAGGTAGGGAAAATCAAAAGCACAGTTTCCTGGGTCTGAAGTGCGTTATTCTTGGCCGCAGTTGCTTTGCTTTAACTCTTACCTTCTGCCTGTATTCAGTGTACTCAAGCATTCTCTTGATGTTCATAACTGCTGCTGCCTATTATCCAGATATCTTCATCAATCTCTTCATGATTGTTTCTAAGGATTTTTGGTTGTTTTTTTTTCCTGAGGATTCAGGCTGTTCAAAGCCCATCGATGTGTTAAAAGTCTGATTAAACTTTCAGTATATCCGACAGGCCTAGCTGTGGGGATTCCAGATTAACCATCTGGAATCATTTGATCTTAAAGAGTATTAAAATAATGTTTGAATAAACCCGTGTTTGTTGCTACCATGTTTATAATCCAATAAATGCTATCTTAGTTATCAGCTTTTGTTCACTGAAGGAACGACTTCTCTCTCAGCGGCCTCAGCTGCAATTCTAGGCAGGTTTTTGTAGAGGTTTTGCAAATTTATCTTAGCAGGTTTAAATATGTGCTCTATACAATAGTGTGCCATATTTTTATTGGGCTCTTGCTTAAAATATATTATAAAAATAACAATTCAAACCGTTGTTGTAGGGCCTTGTAAACACTCTACTGAGTTCTTTAGGAATTGAGAAGTTTTTCCTGTAGCACATCAAAACAGTGTCTATGGTCACCTGTTCTGTTAATGAATCACTCACTGGGGCAATCCGGCTGAATGCAGCTGAGATCAGTTGTCCTCTCCTAAGGCTCCAGCAGTCTCAGGGCTGCCTTTCCTAAGGGTTGCCAACCTGATCTACAGCCAGAAAGAGATGCCTTTTAAAGCAGAGAAAAAATGTTTTTCATAAGTGTTTTTCTTTTAATTTAGCAGAGCTTTTCCAGCAGGATGCTTTAGATATGGGAATCACAGAATCACAGAATGGTGGGGATTGGAAGGGACCTCTGGAGATCATCTCCTCATACCCACCTGCTCCAGCAGGGTCACCCAGAGCAGGGTGCCCAGGATCATGTCCAGGTGGGTTTGGAATCTCTCCAGAGAAGGAGACTCCACAACCTCTCTGGGCAGCCTGGGCCAGGCTCTGCCACCCTCACAGCAAAGAACTTTCTCCTGCTGTTCAGATGGAACCTTCTGGGTTCCAGTTTATGTCCGTTGCCCCTTGTCCTGTTGCTGGGCACCACTGACAAGAGTCTGGCCCCATCCTCTCGACCCTTACCCTTTAGCTCTTGATTAGCATTGATCAGATCCCCTCTCAGGCTTCTCCAGCTCAGCAGCCCCAGGGCTCTCAGCCTTTCCTCAGCACAGAGCTGCTCCAGTCCCCTCAGCATCTTCGTAGCTTCTGCTGGACTCTCTCCAGTAGTTCCTTGTCTGTCTTGAACTGGGGGGGCCAGCACTGGACCCAGTACTCCAGATGTGGCCTCACTAGGGCAGAGTACAGAGGGAGGAGAACCTCCCTCTACTTGCTGGCCACACTCTGCTTCATGCACCCCAAGATACCGTCGGCCTTCTTGGCCCCACGGACACATGGCTGGCTCATTGCTGCCTCCTAAAACATGAGTTCCCTCTTTTCTTGATCTTGACTTGCTGCTCTGACTACGAGTCAGCTTGGTGAGAGCTGAGGACAGAAAATATGACTGAGGGTGTCCTTGAGCTCTGCAGCCAGAGACACTAACCATGACATCCAAAGCGTGCAAATCTATATGCAATATAAATAAATAACTTTCCAGCACATCCTCCTTTGAAGGGGAAAATAAGCAAGGCAATAGCATTAGAAAGAACAGTTAGTCTGAAATCCTCGCTTAAGCTGCAGATTATACACAGCTATTTCCACAGGCCTTTGTGGAGTCAGCAATGAGGAAATACAAGGATTTTGCTCTGCTTTAGTCAGTCCTCTTTCCCACACAACCTCTAGGTCACTTCTAGTGGCTCTTCTCTTTTTCTTTTCCCTCTCCTTTCTGCCAGTTTTCATCAAGCACATAAAAAAACCCCAAACCTCAGGTAGCGAGATAAGATAAGCTGTTAATGCCTATTGCCTATTAGTCGTGTTGCAGTAGCTAAGGTGGGCAGAAGACAAAAGTGCAGAAGACGTTTTCATACACACTGCACCAACCAGAATTCTTTATTCTTGCCAGTCCATTGCTTTAAAAAATATGGTTATTTTAAATCGATGGAGCTGGGTCTGTAAAGCACTTTATTTGGACAAAGAATACATTTTCCTAATGAGATGTTATTGAAAATATGGGAAATATGTGGTAGAAGAGTTATTTACCTAATTGCCTACGTGTCAGTACCTTTTTTTCCTCTTTCTGACTGGAACTGAGCACCTAAAATGATGTTCACAGGCATTAAATCTTTCCTTGAATTAATTGTCTTCCACAAGTAGGAATTCTTGCTACTGTAAGGATTAATTTTTACATGCCATGACATAATAATTATTTTTCTGCACAGCTCACCTAAGGACATTTAAGATGGAATAAGCATTTTTTAGGAAGTATTTGGGAGATATCCAATGCTACCACTAATAGTAAAAGAAACTGGAAATGCCAATCAAAATATCTCATTTCCCAGGGTTCTCTACAGACAAATAAGCAGACAAAATTCTTCCAGATTGGATTATTCCTCTGTAATGCAGATAGGTCATGGGTAGGAATATATCGGAATATAGGAATATATAAACAGATAGGGTAGGAATATATCAAAAAGATAAAATAAGGAGTAAGGAAATTGCACTTAATACTGTTTACTGCAAAGATTAGAGCTTCCTTTTCTGACAAAAAGATAAAACAATATTTTGCCAGTGTATCCTCTTTGAAATCCAAGATGGATAGAGCTTTGAGGCATTTTTGTGTTGAAATGTTGCAATTATAAAATATTTCAACGCTGTATAATGCTGCTACTTTTTCAGTATAAAAAGTCACTCAGGTTTATACCCCACATTTGAGTCAACGAAATCCTAACAAAGCTGTATGTGAGTTATTCTCACATACAGGCCCAAGATCCGGCAGTAATTTGCTTTTTTTTTTAATGTTGAAGATCACTATTTCGTGGTGATGATTCATTTAGCCTGTTGAGAAGGTAATACCCTGCCTTGAATAGCATCTCTTCACCATTGGAGAGTAATATCTACACACACCTTGTTTTTGCAGCTTTGGGCGGATTTCCTCATATTTATTCACAATATTAATAATTTCTTCTGCAAAACCTGAAGTGATCCAGTTCTGCTTTGCTTCTCATCTGCTCTTGTTACAGCTGTCAGGCAAAGTTAGGCCCTGTCTAGATTTGTAACGAGTTCAGTGATGTTTTTCATATATTGGCCTGAAAAAAGACAGTTCAACTGTCTTGGGATTTTCCTTTACAACGGGGACTCAACAAGAAGTATGAATCATTATTGACACACTTAAAATAATCTGTCATGCTGCTTTAAAACACTAATGAGAAAACCCTTGAGTCCTGTGATAGTGGTAGTTGTTTCGTGTTGTAATTGAATTTGAAAAGCTCTGTTAAGATTTTTATCCTCTGACAGTAACTTATTATTTCTGGAATGGAATTGTTTGATGAGTGGTTTAGATGGCAGCAGTCTGAAGAAGCCCCTTGCACTTGATCTTTCTATGAGCAGCATGAGCTAACAATACCTTCTAAATGCGGTCTCCCAGATCCAGAAGCTCTAAGGGAGAATGGGACGACACATTTGCTGCCACCCCTTCACCCAGCGTGTGGGGACGTGCTCACCAGCCATGCAGGGATGCTCATGCTGGTTTTGTGCTGACTGTGGGAGTCATGGAATGGTTTGGGTTGGAAGGGATCTTAAAGATCATCTAGTTCCAGCCCCGCTGCCATGGGCAGGGACACCTCCCACTAGACCAGGTTGCTCAAAGCCCCATCCAGCCTGGACTTGAACACCTCCAGTGTTGGGGCATCTGCAAGCTACCTGAGCAACCTATGCCAGTGACTTATCAACCCCATAGCAGAGAACTTCTTCCTAATTTTTAATCTAAATCTATACTCTTCCAGCTTGAAATCTTTACCCTTCATCCCATCACTACAAGCCCTTGTAAAAAAGTCCCTCCCCAGCTTTCCTGTAGGCCCCCTTCAGATCTTGGAAGGCCACAATAAGGTCTACCCAGAGCCTTCTCTTCTCCAGGCTGAACAAGAGACAAAGTCCTTTCTAGAACAGCTCCTGTGTCACTTGTGTGTTTGCATGCTGCCTGATTACAGGCTGATCTTAGGCTTCCTGGAAAAGAAATAGTGATTTTGGGTGCAGCCTGGGCTTTAGGCTGCAGAATCAGACCCAGATGAAGGTAAAGGGGGAAGTGGGATGCAGCGTCAACTGAAAGCTCTTGGTAAGAAACAGGAGTGAATAGGACACGAAGCCACAATGTACATATGAAGATTTAGACTAGATCTAAGGAAGAAATTTTTGATGCTGAAGGTGGTGAGAGCCTGGCCCAGGCTGCCCAGAGAGGTGGTGGCTGCCCCATCCCTGGAACCATTGCAGGTGAGGTTGGCCGGGGCTCTGAGCATCCTGCTCTAGTTGCAGATGTCCCTGCTCCCTGCAGGGGGGTTGGACTGGATGAGCCTTAAAGGTCCCTTCCCACCCAAACCATTCAATGATTCTATATACTGGAAGCAAATAAACTGTGCCGGGGAGATGTGGTGTAAGAGATCACGCTGGGTCAGATATGACTGGAGAAGCAGCTTCTGAGATTCATTAGGCGCTGATAGAAAGCGAAGTGTCACTGCAGTTCTTGATAGCTTTTCTGCCCAGTGGGAATCCAGCACAAAAGCCTTTTAGCACACAGTTTAACTGGGAATACCTGAGCAAACTGATAACATTGCTGCTTTTATGGTAGTCTTGTTTCCCACATATCGCAGCAGACCACTCCACAAAGCAGTAGAAGGATGTGTGTGTGTGTGTTTATGCACCTCCATCTGCACATTCGGGTAGCAGCTTGGAGGAATTAAACATTATTATCGATAGTAGGAAGAACTACGGTGGGAAGGCGAGCCAAAGACAAAGCCAACTATCAAACAAGGGTTTTTCAACATGAACCTGCTATTGTAGAGTTGAGTTCTTTGTGTTGTGCAGTTTTAGGTGTCACAGTGGAGTGACGAGGCTGCCGCGTTACCTCCAAACCCATAAATCCAGCCACATTCTGACTATAGCATTGTTCTTCCAAAGAGCAAAACCAGCTCAACTGTGCCTCAGAACTGAGTCATTTGTTCTGTGGTTTGAATACAGCAGGTTCATACACAAGTGAAAGCCCACACGTGGCGGATCATCTGCTAATTATCCGGTTAGATGGAAGAAACAAAGGGATGATCAGGGAGGAGTTCCTTACCTTCACCTCTTCTATCTGTGACACACTGGTGTTCATCACTGGAGTATTTCAGTCAAAGCAAAAAGGCAAAATCAGAATCTGGTGGGTTAAGTGATTTCTTTCATTTTTCATTTTCAGGAATCAAAAGCTATCCCCTGTTTGCCTGTTCTGCCTTTTCTTACTTTCTTAAAGATGGAGATAAACTTTCTTTGGTAGGAAGACAGACTTACCCGTGGTCCTAAAGAAGATAAGATTTTGAGAATTTCCGATATATATTTACACATCTAAGAAAAAATAACAGAATTCCTATTATCTTGTGACTTTCCCTGTCTGTATTGAACAAAATAAGAAGAGAAAACAAAAATTAACTATGGAACGCCCCAAAATAGTTGGGAATTGAGATCCACAGAGAGGAATACTGTATTCTGCTTTTCCAGCTCCCCCTGCAGACTGGAACATCAAGAAAAGTTTTCAGACAAGCTGTCCTCATCCATGCTGCCTTATATGAATTTCTGCGCCCTCGTGAATTTGAACCAGCTCTTGGTTTTTATTCAAGCCTTTTTTTTTTTTCTTTCCCTGTGATTTAATTAGTGCCAGGTCGAAGCTGGCGCATGTCTTTCAGGCTTTGGAGCTTACTTCTGAGGTGCGTTTCTGTGTCTACCACCCCTGAAAATCCTCTCTGAGGGTTCCAGTAGGTAGGCTAATATGAGCAGCCTGGGATGGGTAGAGATTAAATCTTACTTTGCAGTTCATTAGATCGTGTAACATTTCTTACCATGAGTTAATATGATGGCCTGGGTTTTACCTGTGGGTTGCTTTTTGTTGTTCTATTTTCCCCCGAAGGATGCTCTGGCTTAATGGTTGCTTGTGAAAGGTTTCCATGTTTTTTCATACAATTTTCAAGCCATGTTTAGGGATTATCAGGAGCTACATTAATAATGTGTTCAGTCTTTGTTGTTATTACCATGGTATTTATGAAGTATCTGTAAAGGATGTGAGAGAATAGTGGGGGTCAGGCTGTCCTAATTCTATTCTCACACCCACGGTCACCCCGTTGAAATCTTGAACTAGTTATTTTTCTTTCTGCGCCACTGTTTTTAAACAGGTGCTCCCTCGTTGGATATAATAGTTTCATGCACGTGTTACTTACATTGTGCACGAAGGGAAAGAAATTACTCAGTAGAAAAGAAGTAATTCTTACAGACTGCAATGCATTGCTGGAATTAAAATGCATTCTCTGTGTCTATTGCCACAAGTAGGTGGAAATAATGCTCTCATTATGTGCCTTCTGATCTAATAAGGAGAGAAAAATATCTTTTGGTATTCTGTCAACAAAGGACATCTTTCAGAATTGCAGTATAAGCAGTGGAAGAATTTTTAAAGGAATATTAGCATAAAAAATGGGCAAGATTTCCAATGTTCTGCTGTTGTGAAAAGAGTTTACTTTGGTACCCCCTGCACGCATAATTGGTTTCCCTGGGATTCAGAAACCTTCCCAAGTACCCTGTCAAATGCCAGAGAGACTTGCATTGGCTCTAGTCACTGGCAGAGATTTCTTTTGTTCTTTCTTCTGATTTCATTAGCAGCTTCCAAAGTGGTAGTGGAGGTGAAGTCATTACTTGATGGATACCTTGAAGAAACACTTTGGGTTCCGAGACAGCATCAAACCTGAATTGCTTTGTTATATCAAAAGATGTGAAATATCATGTCATCTGCAAGCAGCTCTGAGATGATCTTTAACACTGACAAGTTAAGGTAAAAGCAAATAAAAGTAGTTATTCAGAAAGCATAAATCCAAGTAACACAAAGGTGGGTTTGCAGAAATGAAGGAAGACCATCTTTCTGTCTGCTTATTGTAAAATAAGGTGTAAAGAGGTTTCTCACTCCCTGTCAGCTGATGAGCTAATTAGTCATTAACCTAAATATGAGATCTTTGGCCCCATTCTTAAGAGAACTTTTATTTTCTTTACCACTGGAGGAAAACTAGATCTAGAGAAAGTCTTGCTCCTTTATCCGATTCTTTTCCAGTGATTTTTTTGCCTACTCAGATGTAGATCTCCTTTCTCTCCCTCTTCTTTCTTATCACCCTTATCTCCTTCACTTTTCATCATTTTGTTTTCTTAATTTTCAAGGTTTAAGGTTGGCTTTATTTTACACTGTTGACTTTCACTGTGTTTGGTTGAATCATTAATAAGCAATTAATCTATTGCAACATGAAACGCTGTGTTCTAGCCAGTCACGTTTACTGTGTTCAGTGGTTTTACATATTGAGACTTTCATTCCCCAAACCCCCAACTTAGGTATCTATTACACAATAGGCAACCAAATAAGAATTAATGTGTGGGGTTTATGTCTTTCTCGTGTGTGAGTGAAGGACAAAGGTTCCCTGATCCCTTCTGTGGACATAACTCATCTGGAGCACCAGCACCCCACCTGTTCTGTGAGGGATGTTCTGACAACGTTATCATTAGGCTACCAGAGTATCTAGATGAAATTCCATGACCTACAGGAGTCTGAATTACACAGTTTGTTCCAAATCCTCCATCTTTCTGTTCTCAGAACGTGTGATATTTTTCTAAAGCTCAGCAAGATGACACATCGGTCCTTATGAAACGGCCTCAAGTTGTGCCAGGGGAGGTTTAGGTTGGATATAAGGAAAAATTCCTTCTCTCAAAGGGTTGTCAAGGGCTGTCCCAGGCTGGGCAGGGCAGTGGTAGAGTCCCCATCCCTGAAGGGCTTCCAGAGCTGTGGAGATGTGGTGCTGAGGGCCATGGGTTAGTGGTGCCCTGGCAGTGCTGGGTTAATAGTTGGAGTTGATGATCTTGAAGGTGTCTTCCAACCAAAGTGGTTCTGTGATTCTGTGTAATCTTAAATACTCAGTACATACTCCCCGATCTCCTTTGAGCCAGTGGAACTGCAGTAGATGAAGCAGAGAGGTAGGAGAGTAATCGCATACTGCGAGGGTGCATTTAAAGGCCACAGCTGATGATGACAAAGCCAAGCAGAAAGATTTAAATCAAAATTCTCAAAATCATCAATTTTATTCAAAGATACTTCAGTCTGCAGACAATAGCCTTGATTTAAATAATCACTTCTATTTTATTTTGTATTTGTCCTTGTTTTCCTAAGGAAAGGTTAATCCACATTAACTGCTAACTATTAAAATACATTAATTTGCAAGTAAATACACATCTTACACTCAGTTTGGTTCTTATTTTTAATAGGATATATTCTAGTGATGTTCATTTGTTAAAGCAATTATATGTCACAGCATATATTTGCCCAGATGATTAGGTTTTTAATTTCTCCCATGTTTTCATAGTTTCTTACAGTTTAATGATGGACAATTATATAATCTAATTTAACTTCTATTAAACGAGGCATTTATATTTCATGCAGATGTCTATAGCTTAAGCCTGGAGATTTTAGTTAGAGTAAAGCATTTAGGTCCTCTAGGGACCACACTGACTGCACAGGAGAAAGATAACAGAGACTGCTCCCTCATTTCTACCTAAGGCTATCAGCAGAAAATAAATTATGCATCAAAAGCCCTGATAATAGCATCATATAAGTGTTCCACTAATAAGATATACCTTCGTTCTTTCCACACTGTAGTCTCTGCCAGCTTAGCTTAGGTGAGAATTGTTTCCTACAACCTGTGGTGGTTCTGGATGGTCACATCCAAAGAGTTATGGTCCAATGGAAACCAGTAAAAGGTGGTGTCCCCCTGGGGACCATAGTGGAACCAGCAAATGAAGTATCTTCAAGCTTATTTGCATCACATTTTCCTTAGTTACCAGGGAGCACACATGTAAGTCTATCAATAGGTGCCAAGCCAATAGCCAACATTTCCAATATCAAGAACCCGGACAATACACGTCAATCAGCTCGCTGCAAATTGGCAATTAACACAATGGCTAGATGGGCTCACATGAGCATAACGTTATTAATTAAACAGCAGCTGGGTTAATCAAGATAGCAAAAGCAATTTGTCGGGATAAATATTTTATTAGTGTGTCCATCAGTAAAGCGAAAGAGGAGGGTTTAATTAATTCATTTATAAAAATATCCACATTGTGGCGGCTGTAACTCTGTTTGGAAACCAGTCTCGGCTGTGGGAGGGTATATCCCCACTTCTTCATTGTTCATGCTGTAGATGTCAGTCACCCAACTACAATTACTAGTAGGTTACAAGGCAAACATTGCTGTCCACCTCCAAAGAGTGATACCTGGCGGTATACACTGACCAGCAGGTCAGTGTGGGCTCGCACTGAGGTCATGGCTCGAGGTCCCATCCAGCTGCAGGCACCGTGACGCCAGGCACAGCGGGTCCTAAACATCTCCAGTGAGAGCCTCCTCCAGAGCTGGTCTGCATTGAGCTGGCTCAGAGCATCAGTACCACAAAGCGGTGTCCATCTGATAGATGCTGTGGCAATACCACCCCAGAAAATTGCACCCAAGAAAGAGCCAAGGAAGCTGCTGATCGGTGCAGTCTGCTCAGAGAGAGAGGAACGCTGGGTTAAAATTGCTCTCCCAAAACCCCAGCGAGGTGAATGCCCTGGAGAGGAAGCTCTGGTGGGGCGGTGACAGCTCTCATTCACAAGTAACTCAGCTTTGGCGTCCTGTAGCTTAATTCTCCATGGGGAAGATTAATCCCTTGGAGGAGGATTAAGCTACAGTGAACTAGGGACACTTTATTTCTGAATGGGAAAGGCCACCCAGGGATTTAATGTACTTTATCTTATGTGCATTGATTTCACAGCTTTAGTTAATTCATCTTAACTTCCCTGAATTCCCTTGTGCGGACAAGCTTTTTGTCTGCAGAGAGGCTCTTGGAGCTGCTTGTAAAGCTCCTCCTGCAGCCCAACCAGAAAGCAGGTTGGAATAATTTCTGTGCCTCTCAAGGAGCTTGTACCTGTCTAGATACTAGTAAATTACCTCTTTCTCAGATGGTTGATCCGTGACACCCTTAGAAGAGCTATTTTAATTAGATTTTTTGAATGGACCAGAGAAAAAGGAGTTTTCTTAAAGCTAATCTCTGGGTTATTTTAGAAATCTCTCCTGAGCAGTCTTTTCAAGGCTTTCGGACAGCGCGGATTGTGTACAGCTGCACAAACAACGTCTCCTCAAGCATGGACATGTCTGGGCAGTGCAGTTTAATAGGTTTTCCTCACCCAGGGGGATTTTCTTCTTTGGTGGTTGTCATAATTTTTTTCTCATAAGAAAACATTTTGTCTATATGGAAAGCAAAGGAGCCCAGTTTCTAATTCCTTGATCCTAAAGATCTTAATCCCTTCCTCTCGGCGGCAGAAGTAACACAGATGCAGGTTGAGGAGGATGCTTTTGTGGGAGCTGCTGTTAAAATAATGGTGTGATTTTGCTGGTGGTGTCCTTCGGGGGAATGAGTCCACTCACTCATAGAATCATGGAATCATAGAATGTGAGGGGTTGGAAGGGACCTCTGGAGATCATTGAGTCCAACCCCCCTGCCAAGCAGGACCAGAGATTCTAGGGCAGGTCACACAGGAACGCATCCAGACGGGTCTTGAAAGTCTCCAGAGAAGGAGACTCCACAGCCTCTCTGGGGAGCCCGTTCCAGTGCTCTGGAACCCTCACAGTCAAGAAGTTCCTCCTCATGTTGAGGTGGAACTTCCTGTGCTCTCGCTTGCAGCCATTGCCCCTTGTCCTATCGCAGGGCACAAGTGAAAAGAGGTTGCCCCTTTCTTCTTGACCTCCAGCCCTCATCTATTGATACACATTAATTAGATCCCCTCTCAGTCTTCTCTTCTCCAGACTAAAAAGCCCCAGGTCTCTCAACCTTTCCTCATAAGGCATGGTTTCCTTGCATGGTTGATGTGATTTACTGATAGGCTCTTCTGAGAAGGCATTCCTCATGCTGATGAACCATAACCCAGCTTACATCATGACGCATCACGTATCAGATTAAAATTTGCCCAACAGTTCTTCACTGGGACACTTCATGCAATGCAAAAAGACATCTCTTGTGGATTCCATACAAGCTTTACTGTGGCTTAATTCTGTAGCAGTCGATAAATATTTTCTCTTTTTAATACATGTATTAGGTGCTTTGGGGACCCACGTTCCTGTAGGCAAAGTCACGTGAGAACACGAGTACTGGGCAAAAGAATGTAATAGCTGAACATCAAGGTCCAAGAGTTTTCCACCAATATTGCTCAATGGTTGTATTCCTCAATATTGCTCAATGGTGGTATTCATCAATATTGCTGTCAGTGGGACTGGGAAAAGATTTTTAAAATATAATATCTTAAAATTTCAAAGTATTGTTAAATATTGTAATATTTAAATATACTGCAACATGAGCAGAAGAGAGAAAGTCTCTTTAATTTAGCCGTTTGTGAGCATTTGCGCTCAAATTTGCAAATAAATATGGGAAATGAAAACAAGTCTTTTTAAATACCTGTGTTTATATTCCATTATGCTAAAAGCTTAATGAGCGCTCAGTGCATTCTAACGGTTGCTTTTCCTCTTCTTTCACACAGCTGGTTGGGTTCGTGTACGCCTGTTACGTGATCAGTATTTTCATGGAGGAGGAGGACAGCTGTAAGTACCGACACACACCTCCCCACCTCTGCAGCCACGGTGCCTGGGGTGAGACTCAGTCTTGCATTAAACTACCGGGGTGAAGATCAAAGTGTGAAAAGTGGCAGAATCTGCCACTCATGGACACTACCGATGGTGCTCAAGGATGTGCTTATTTAGGTCCTACCACCTTATCTAAGTGAAAGGCCTGTAGCGATCGGACAGGGGTAATGGGTTCAAACTGGAGGAGGGTAGATGTGGGTTAGAAGTTAGGAAGAAGTTCTTCACTCTGAGGATGGGGAGACACAGAAACAGGTTGCGCAGGGAAGTTGTGGATGCTCCATCCCTGGAGGTGTTCAAGGCCAGGCTGGATGGGGCTTGGAGTAACCTGGTCTCGTGGGAGGTGTCCCTGCCATTGCAAGGAGGTTGGAACTAGACGACCTTTGAAGTCTCTTCCAACCCAGACCATTCTGGGATTCTATGAATGACCTAATGAGGTCACCATACGCTCATGACTCATGCAGTGATTGGTTAAAGCAGTAGTGAGGATGGAATGATATTGGATGAGAAAAGAGGAGCAAATACAAGACCAAGTTCGTTTAAAAAGGGGCAACGGGACCGTATCAGTTCCTTCCTCACATATATGAGAAGGTAAGCAGTAGAATATCTGCCTCCAGGGAAAAGAAAAAAGGAGCAAACGCCAATACCATTTTATGGCTGTAAGGTAAATAATACACAGCCAAATATATATTCATAAACTTCTAATCATAAATCTTGACATGGTTGTGTTGTTTCTTCACAGAATAGCACTGGTGAAATGAATATAGTAGAAAAAAATTAATTGAGTTTTTAGGAAAGCATTTGATAATATCTTACTGAAAACATAATTCAAATAATTGATGGCTGGGATGGAAAAGCAGACTCTTTGATTGAAAACAGTGTGAAGGACCATAAACAAAATACTTTTCCGTTGCTCCAAACCGCCCAGCGTTCGCGTCTCCATCATAACGCGACCGACGTTAGTGTCGAATCTATTTTAACACTTTCATTTAGATTTGCAATAGGAAGAAAATACATCAGGGATTCTCGGATAAAGCTGAGTGGGAAGGAGTCGTGTGCATGTTGACCTCTAAAAGGTGCGAGGAGCCTGGGCAAAGACTGGTGCTGTGCAGGAGAAATATGAACGCTTGGAGAAGCAGCGTGAAATGTACGTTTATATTCAGGGCCTCACAAGAGTCAAGTTAAGGGCCTTGTTGTCCTAGGAAACATGTCCACTTTGGAAAAGCTGGGGCAAAGTCTGTCTTTGGCATCCACGTGGATCCCTTTCCTCTGACTCCAAGCCCACTGCGCTGTCCTTTGAGAGTTTAGTGCTGTGCGATGCTAATGGAAATCTAAATCGCTGAGAATGGAGAACAGCAGAAACACATCTCGTGCTAAGGTGATCCAGCGTGTAAAAATAACCAGAATTCAGTGCCCAGAATCAGGAATCCATGTTTGATTTCTGCTGGGCTAGAAATGCCGATGGCCATTTGATGTTCTGTTCCAAGTGAAAATCCTCTCACTCATCTTGGAAAGTATGGTGTAATTTAGCTTGGTCCCCCCCTTTGTTAGGAACAGGCAATTTTCCCATTTTCTCTTGTACCTTTACGTATAATCTTCTAGGCTCTTGTATGAATGGAATTTTTTAGTTAGCACAGGATGACCTGGGGCAGGGGTGAGAGCGATGGGCTGGAAGTGGAGCAGCAAAGGTAGAGCCAGGAGATTTTACAACCAGGGCAAGGAAATCCTTTCAATTTGTTACTTTTTTTATTCTTTTCTGAGATCCTGAATCCAATCGAAAGCAGCTAAATAGCCCTTTGGCATCTCACTTTCTGATGATTTGTGTCTTCATGCCCTTTTGCTCTCTTCTTATAGATAAATACGTTAAAGGCAAATGTTAACTCTTTCATAGCAATCCCGCAGATGGGTTCTACATGAAGAAACGCCTGTGAAAGGCACAGTGGGAAAATGGCTTGGTGATTAGCTGAGGAGAACAGGACATTCTGGAAAAATTCACGTTGTTAACTTGCAGCATAATAAAAAATTATTATTTGAGAGGGAAGTAGAGTGGTGCTTCAGAACAGTCAGGTTAAAAGTTGTCAGTGATTACTTTAGGAGAAAAGTCCAAGAAACTCCACCAAAAGAGCAATTTCATGCATTTTAATGTGACGCAGCAGATTCTTTTCTTAGGTAGATGCAGCTCTTCTATCATATTTTTGCACTAGTTTGCACAGAGTAAATCCTCAGCCACCTGAGAGTCAAAGCCTCCCTAATTAAATATACTCTGCAATATGCAGTGCATCAAGTTAACCCCCGTTCTTGGTCTGAAACCTGTCAGGCAGACTTAAAAATTAATAATAGCTGCCTGTTTAGCCTCTGTGCAGTGCTTAAATGGATTTTGAGTCTGACATTTTGGCTGATGGACACTTTTCTGAACAGTAATAATGCTTGAGGAAACATTTATTTCCAGCTATTGCTCACCTTCCCTGCGTTCCAGAGTGTAGTTAACTTTTACTCAGAAGGAAGATGATAGCAGGTCAAAAGGAATGAGGAAGAAGATGTATAAAAGGCACACTGCTGTAGTGAGGTTAATACCTTCCATCATTCATCCTAATGAAAAAGTCTATTTATATCTCTTCCCTTCATTCTTTCATTTCTTTCTGTGTAGATCTATCAATCTCTATAAGCCCTTTGCAAGGAGCAGAATATGTGAAATCTGTAATCATAAAAACCTGCCACTATCCTGTTTGTGAATCATTTTCTCCTAAAAAGGAACTCAGAAGCTTGTTGCCACCTTGTCGGAGGTGCTGAATGGTTTTAATAAAGCGGAGCCTGGAGCCTAGGCAAACTACAGTGTTAAAATCATTAAATTTCTGAGTAGTTCCTGGGCTTTTCTTGAGAAACAGTTGATAGCAATATTGCTGCTAAATACTGGTTCATACATACCACAGTGACAGGTCAGAAGTGATAGTTCTGCACCGCACGTGGGTTTGTGGAGGGGAAGCTGAGTCGCACGCAAATTACACAAGGACAACAAAAAAAAGGAAACCAAAGTGGGAAGAATTGCCCCAAAAATACGATTGTGATTTCAGCAGACAAATGAGACTGAAACATCAGAAGGTTGGTCCAGGGAAGCTCAAACTTGTTTTGTGCATGAGCAAAAATAAAGTGAAGGGCTTCCATTCACCACGAAGGAAAGCTTTATCCTCTAAAAGAACAAAATGAATAGACAAAAAGTAAGAATACTTTGTCTCTCCTCTATGCTGGTTGCGTTCAGAGCTCAGCTGTAATTTCAGAACAGAGAGAAAGAAGAATCTGGTTTTAAAAAGGAAGAGTTTCCCCATATTGTGGCATCAATAGGAACCTCCATCTGCCATCATTAAACAAATACTAAGTAAAGCAAGCTACATTATTCCCACTGCTGAAAAACTACTTCGTTGCCTCATCGGACATATTTAGACATCCCGTATCAGTTGGCAGTAGCCAAATGAGAGAAAGAATTTTTCCCTTACATTTAATTTAATGTTTGTAGTTCTACGGTAGGTCCAGCAGTGATAAATTTCTTATAAATGTGCAGTATTTTGCAAAATAATGAAGAAGAATGGCTACTATGAACATCAGCCCCAGATATGTTTGTATGGGTGATTAAGGAAAGTTGTCTATTTATATATAAAGTTAATTAAAGAGGGGATTCCCCTTTCTTTTTTTCTGCTTAAAAACTATAGGTGATTAATCTCTCATTGGAAAACAACTTCAAAAATATACATTAATGTCACCCTCTGCTTTTACATTCTTCTAATAAAAAGTACCAAATAGTCTTCATTTCCCATTGTAACCTCCACGGACTGTTGCAGAACACCTCGTTCTAGCTGAGAGATTGTCTTTAAATAATAGATAGAGCCCAGTATATGAACAGGGGTGTCTTGGCTGTGGAATATTACTAGTAGCAGCAGAAAGTCCATTTAATGTGGAATACAACCTGTAAGGTTTATCCAGACAGGGTGTAGATAAAGCGTGAGAAAATGGTATCATCCAAATGACATATGTAAACTAATCCCAGCTTATTGATAGAGCTTAGTTTGCTGTAAAGTATGAATCAAATAACTCAGAGAAATCCATCTTCAGTTCCTGTACCACTTGAGTAAAATATTTTAGTCTAAATTCGGGAAATAATTCATTTCTTACTGGGGGGTTGCCTCTAGTTTCCTCTTCCTGCATCGAGTTTAATTATGACTTTAAACTCAGACTAACTTGCCTGGAAATAGGTGTGAAGATAATAGTCAAGATGCCATTTCCATGCATGCCAGCGGCTCGTTTATCGTTCATTAAGGAAAAGAGTACATCACACAGATAGAAGAGTTCTTCCAGTGCCTTCCCACAGTTCCTCCCAGAAGCACAAGACAGATTTTTTTTTTCCCCTGAAAATCACCTCTATCACTTTAACTTTAGGTCTCTTCCAACCTATACCAGTCTATGATTCTGTGAATATTTTATACCATATCCCATGTATATATATATATACGTAAAAGGCAACTTCAAATAGGAATATAATTATAATCATATAATTTTCCTTAAACTGGCGATCATACCTTTCTTTAAGATTTTTTGTTTACTACTCTGATAAACAATATTCTTATTAAAATTGAATTATTGCCCTGATTAGAGGGGATATATTGTCTACTGAGGGTTCCTGACATTTCTCAGGTCCGTGCATTGCTTCCCTGCTCCCAAATACTCACCATGTCCCTTTTTTTAACTAGCTGACTTGATTCAAGCTTCTACTTAGCTAATTTACTATTGATTTTGTCTTAGTCTCCACCTTCCACTTCCTTGGCCTTTCTGTTTAAATTAAATCTGCTTTTAAATGGATGCTACCCCAACCCCTGGTTGCTGGCACCTCAACCTTTTCACTTCAATTGCATCTATTGTCAGATCAATCTTACTCCAGCATCCCTCTCCTGAGCTTTCCAGTTGACATCACGTACCAGCCTAAGTGGTATTCCTGTCCCTAACCTTTCACCCAGCTTCTCCATCAAAATGAAACCTCTTCACCAACCCATTTTCCATGTCCAGCACCAATCTTCTTTCTTCACTTCTAAATGGCAACAGCTTTGTGTCCCTTTTAATTTGTGGAGCTTGAAAAGAAACTTCTCAGGCTCCCACTCTTCCATGTAAATGCCATCTCCTCCAAGCCTTGACTTCCACGCTGCTGGGTTCTCCCAGTTTCTGGGCTAGCTTAAGTAAGAAACCATTTCATTGTTAGTGTTGCGTGAGGGATCATTTCCCAGTTTGCCCATTGCACTTCAGAGCTGCGTCTTGTAGTAACGGCTGCCTTCAGTGTGGGAAGCGTAAGCCTGGAGTGAGTGGTGGGTCTGTGTGAGGAGGTGATGCACGGACCCAAAGAGAGCGCAGGATAAATCAGGCTCTGCACTGGGCCATAAATTATCTTGGTTATATTCTGATAAGGAAGCTGGGGCTTCAGTGAGCCGAACGGTTACAATTGAGACAAATGTTCCCACGACTTCCCGTCACACACATCTCAGTGTGTTTGACACGCTCAGCAGACCCCTGGATGAATGAGCAGTTTAGGTGGCCAGAGTTCTCCATTCCTTCTCCTTTATGCCCGTGCCTGGCCTGAGAGAGCGATGGTGAGGTTTCATTTTAGAAGAAAAAGGTGTCCTCCCTTTTTCCTTACAGCAAAGAGCCTCGAAAATGAGAACGGATCTGAGAGACTGCCGCTGAATATTCCTGAAGATGAGGTTTATTCACGGTTCCTTTCTAACAATAATAAGCTTTGAAATACAGCATGGAAAAAGCCAGAGCTGCTCATTTCTTGTTTGGGGGGAGTATCCATGACAAAAATCATACAACATGGGTCCCGTCGTATGCGATGGACCCCAGCCTATGTAATCACACATGACAGCCTTAGAGGCTGTTTAAACAACTACTTTGCAAGGCAGCTACTGTATAAATTCAAAAAGAGCTGGCTAACCAGCACGAGTCACTGAAGTGCATTGAACCAAGCCATAAATTTCAGGTCACAGCCAGGTAATAATTGGAAGACCATTGATTTATTTGATTTATCAATCAAAGCACGAGAAAGACCCTTGCAAATAAAGTATCACAAGGATTTCTTAGAAGAACCACAGTCAAAGATATCTGAATATTATGAATAATTAAATTATATTCATTATTAATATTAAAATGAATTTCAGGGGGTTTTTGCTAAACCCTTCTCTTTATCCTGTGGAATTTTTTACCTGTTCTTCAGTTCTCTGTACTGTGCCTCTGATGACACCACAGCTTCAACCCCCCCCATGAAATAACCTTTCTAAAGTATTCCTATTTGTAAACCTGGACGTGTTGTCTGTATGTTGTACTTTTCAGATTTTCTAGCTGTACTATTCAAATAGCCTGAATGATATTGGGATACAAGAGAAGCGAGATTTGTAGCGAGAGGTGTTATGCTGCCTGTTTTATTACCTGTTCCTAGAAAGCCTATTTTTCAGAAAAGCTACACTGTATTTCTGGTGGTTAGTCTGTGTTGCTGATGTGCTTTATGAGCTCTGTATCATCACAAGTTTTTCTCTTACCAGTGCTCTGATCTGGGTCATCGCTGGACTCACTTTAAGCTTCGTTTGGCATTCTTTTGCCTTGAATCAGTAAATGCACCGCTGGTTTTGTTAGCAGGAATGTAATCCCAGCACAGCTGTGTTTGTCTGAGGTGCAGCAAAACCGAGTGATGCTACGTGACTCTCGCCGTTTATATGATGACTCTTACTCCTTGGCATTGGTTTCTACCCATTTTCTTTGCTTTCTTCATCACGACAACGTGTTATTTTGGAGGACTGAAATTTGAGCGTTACAAGGTTTCCACAAAAGTGTATTTTTAATCTCCTCTTTCTTCAGGGAGAGGATTTTTTCTGGCTGGGGTCAGTATTGCATTACCTTTCTTTGTCGTTAGCAGATTGATTCACTGGTGGCTTCAGAGTGAACATTAATCCTGTTGCAGACTCTATTCCTCTTTTGTACATTCATCTTTCTCCTAATATGAAACGATACCAACTTTCTAACAATGGGAAAACCATTTCCCTGGCTGTCACGTCTGCTGACACGCGTGATATTTCTTTTTTCACTCCATCGTACGTGAGAAGACCGCTGGCCATTGTGAGCTGGATCCCTCCCCTCCTGGAACCTGCTTCTTAAAACAAAGTTAATATTCTGTTGTTGTGAATGGATGGTGGGAACTTTCTTCTATGCTTAGAAATCCTTTCCTCCAATGTCCCATGTGTTCTGACAGGCGTGGCTTTATGTCATGATCTTGTAAATACTTTGCTCTAGGAAGTTTAATTGCTCAGTGGAGTTGAACAGAGCACACACTATATAAAGGGGATATTAATTTCACATACTAAAGCATCTGTGACTTGTAGTTAAGGTTGGAAGCAGCGGTTGTGGTATTCTTGGATGTATAATAACCAGGCAGATACAAATACTTGAGTGTTGTCTCGAAAATAAATAATTGGGTCACACCCGACAAATAATTGAAGCAAAAAGAAGTTGTTATGGATGCAAAGAACAACGGGCCAGAAATAGAGCCCTGTGAGACTCAAGTGATAGGAAAAAAAAAACGAAACCAACTTGAAGGAACAAAACACCTGACTCGTGACTTAGCAATGAACCGTAACTGGAATAGATGAATTCCACCCACACTGAACGTTTTTAGAAGAGCTCTGCAGTTTATGGCGCCAAACTCAGCAGAAATACAAAGGCAGGCTAATACACAACATACATCCCTGAATCAGAATACCAAAAAAGATCAAAGCATAACTTCAAAAAGCAGATTCAGAGTTCTGTCTCTTCTGGAGCCAGCTTGGACACGTTTATGGTGAAGATCATGTGTCTGGAGGTGTGACTGAAACTGTAGCTGCCTTCCATACATCTTTACTCTCAAACACTTGAGCTCTCACTTTAGTGGATTGACAGGGCATGTGTTATAAAAACCCAGTGACCACTGTTTCTCTCTCGATGTTGTGTGAATGTCATTGATAGATACGATTTCTGGGCATTTAATATCATTTATGTATGGATGGTTTTTCCATTGCTAGTTTAATTTGTACATACACAGTATAGTAACTTGAATGGTAAGAAAAAGAGGCAATCCCAGAGCATCCTCCATCAAAAGGAGTTAGATCAGAAAGGGTGCCAGAGAAGGGAAAATCCGTAATCAGGCCAGGCCTTGACAAGCCTTTTGGGGAAAAAATTTTTCCTCACGTCCAACCTCAGTTTCCCCTGGCACAACTTGAGGCCGTTTCCTCTTGTCCTATCACTTGTTGCCTGGGAGAAGAGCCCGACCCCACCAGGCTCCAACCTCCTTTCAGGGAGTTGTGGTGTGGTACTTGTGTTACAAGGTAGGGCAGCTTTTAAAATGATGATCCATCTCCACAGATGAAGGCTAAGAAGAAAATCTGGTGCAAAATATTAGTAATTACTGTGGAACCCTGAAATATTCTCCTTCTAGCTTCCAGCAATAAAAGTTTATGTAAAAGGTCATCTCTTAGTAATGTTCTACCACTTTATCCCGTTTTAACCTAATTACTGCCGGCTAGTACTTTACAGAGAGAGAGCAGCAATCACCGTGCCACGTGCGATTACTGATGTCTCTTCTTCTCCCTTCCTTAATTATCTGGCACACATTTCCCCACCTTTAGTCCTCTTAAATGAGAAGCTATTCCTGGGATCCTGCAAAGGAACGTTTGATTCTTCTGCTACATGACTCAAGGATTCAGTGCTCAGACGTGGTGTGATGAGCGGAAAATGGGTAGTAATGGGTCAGTCTGGCCCAGTGAAGGGTGTCTCTTGAGAATGGAAGGCAACTGAAAAAGTAGATCCTAGAAAAAAACCGCATGCTTATCTGGAAAGTTTATACAAGCAAACATTGAAAAAGTCCAAAGTTTGGACTTTATGCATCTAGCACTGACTTATCATCGATCCCCCTTTTTTGCTTCCTCTTTCTTGTTGACGTTGGCTCCTTTTCTTACTACCTGTCACTCAGCGTGACCCGGTTACACCCTCCCCAGTTACAGACCTTTTCTTGATGAATGCAATTGCACTAACATGTTGCCATTCAAAAAATGGCAGCACAAGGGAAATAATGCAGTGCAAAATAGTATTTGGAACCCTGGAGGTAAAGCAAATCTTCTGCACGTAAAAACACACGCTCAAGCAGCTGCTAGCCTGATCATCCTCTCTTGGGAAGGGGACAGCTGGAGGCACCAGACGTTCAAGCCGTCACTTTGGGGGCTTATTTATAAAAAGGAGAGGTAAACATCTATAGGATCTAAGGTATCCCAGGCCAGGAGGCTGCAGGATTTATAGAATCATAGAATCATTTTGGTTGGAAGAGACCTTCAAGATCATGGAGTCCAACTGCTAACCCAGCCCTGCCAGGGCACCACTAACCCATGTCCCTCAGCACCACATCTCCACGGCTTGGAAACCCCTCCAGGGATGGGGACTCCACCACTGCCCTGCCCAGCCTGGCACAGCCCTTCACAACCCTTTCGGGGAAGAACTTGTTCCTCATGTCCAACCTAAACCTCCCCTGCTGCAACTTGAGGCTGTTTTCTCATGTCCTATCACTTGTTCCTTGGGAGAAGAGACCGACCCCACCTGGCTCCAACCTCCTTTCAGGGAGTTTTACAGAGTGAGAAGAATTTGCCAACTAAGAATTGTGCCATCTGGATATTGCTTCTCTGTTCATACCCTGCACCTCCAGACACGCTTAGAATTTGCCAACTTTGAAAGGAGAAATTAGTGATATACCAACGGGCTGAGGAGCTCTGGCAGCTGTTTGCACAGGGCCTGCCAGCAGGTCGGTGGGATGTTGCCAGAGAAGCTGAACTCCAGATGAGAGGGTGGGAACGGAGAAAGGATTTTTTTACAGAGCTCTGATTCTTCTGCACTAACTTCAAAGGAAAGCAAATTTTTACTGGCATATGGGCGAGTGCGCTGCATTAATACCAGCAAGGCCAAGCAAAATGTCATCTGCCTAGGAAAGAATAACCCTCAAAATTACAGATGACAGCGGATACCCTTTCTTCAGCCAGCAGCGCGTTGCCCTCCTCTCACTCAGGCAGATTATGACAACGGCTCTTCTGATGTGGCCCATGAGTGAAAGAGCATCAGTTTAATGGACTGCTCGCCGTGGACAGCCAGCACAGATCTGCACCTCCGAGCTCCAAAGGAACATTTCACACTGGCCATTAAGCATCCAGCATGTCCACGAAACCGAGGTGGCACAAGGAGAGAGCGATTGCCCGGGAATATGGATCATGGTTTGCAGCCAGCTGCAGATAAAATAACTGGCTTCTGCTGTAACCTGCTATTATCTGTGGGGTGCTAAAAAGTCCTCTCCCCAGGATTTTAAGTTTCTCTCTGCATGACTGTAGTTAATGACTGGACTCCATGGGGCGTTCCTCGTTTAGTGGCTGAGTGTCTCTACCGCTAACAAGTTGTGAGGGTTTGGGGGTTTTTTTTTCACATTTAATGTACAGAATTATAGAACTGTATAGAAAACTTTATTTCATCGAACTTTCTTCCAGGCATATGCACCTTTTGGAAGTTAATTGTTATAGTCTTGTGAATCTATGGCAGAAATCATCCACAATCCCTTAACCAGGCCAGAAAGAAACAAAATCAATTATTTGAGATCATCCTTAAACTCCCGTTTTCCCCATGGGAAACCCATACAAGTGTTGCTGCTGTTTAATTCCAGCCAATTAACCAGAGGGATGCGCGCATCAGAAAAGTTCGGTCAATGTGAAGTTTTTAAAGTATTGGATCAAAGCTGGATGTCTAAGAGGTCTGTTGGAACTGAAATGCGCATTTCAGTTTGTATTGAATGTAAATAATAATTCAGATTTCTATATTTAGCGGCCACTTGGGATCCTAGTCCTGCAAGCTGACTAGATATAAGTGGTGAAAATATCAGGTAAAATCAGACTGAATTTTTAAGACAAAGGAACGTATAATTCAGACAACTGATGATGAATCTTCATATTAAAGAGCCATCAGCCATACAATAGGGTGCATAACGAAAAGTGGCACCTTCCATTGCCTTGTGAGGTAGAGCAGCTCCTTGCCTTGAGAATTAGCTCCACATAATTTAAGTTAACCTTCAACTTTAATACTATTTAACACGTTTTGGATTGCAAAAGAGAAAGCCTCAGCAAAACAGGCTTGAGCGGCTCTTCTCAAAACTTTTTGGATGGTGCTATAAAATATATTTTCTTTGTCAGATAAAGACGCATCTATTTTGTCAGTCATTCATACATACTGACTTCATTTCTTTCTCCAAAAGATTCTTTGGCAGAAGGACTAGTTACTTTAAATTCTCTCCCTGCTTACGGTCGCAGAGGATGCTTGTGATTGCTGAGAGGGATGATGTGCGGTCCTGCAGTGGTGAATTAGCTCAAAAATGTACTTTCTAACTCATTCCATCACATGTCCTCGGTACAAAAAACCAAGCCCCTTTAGAGAGCAGGGAAAACTCAAGTATATAACCACACACACAAAAATTACACTGCTATGTATTCTATTCTTTATTCGCTGATGGAAGTACACCGAGTTCGGTTTTCAGCCAAGCTGCTCCTTTCCTGGACTGCAGAGGAGAGGCAACTAAAACCAGCAGGAGCATTTCCACAGATTTCAGCAGGGATTTCATCAGCTCTTCGACCTCTAAGCCTTATTTCCCCACGCCCTCATCCTGGATGAGCATTCTTCCTTCATTTCCCTGGTGCATACGTTGCCCGGGAAGGGGCTGCTGCTTAGTAGGTGCTCATATGGCAATTAACACAATGAGGATCTAAATTCTGCTTAGAACTTTTGTCTAAACAAACAAAGGTGGTTGCTTTCCATGTGTCCGGCTCTGCACGGGTCTGCAAAAAGCCCTTCTAAATCAACAGAAAAAAAATAACCCTCTCCATGACCCTGCTTTTAAGATTTCTAGGCTAGCTGGGACATGTGGCTACTGGAAGCTGCTTAAAATCTTACAAAAAATAACAAGATACGAGACTCAGACTAAAAAGTCTTATTTTTAAATCGTCATGTCCATACAAGGAACTAAAAAATTCTCAAGAGCCAATAGTCCCATATTATATTTGTCATAGAAATCCTGACAGAAAGAGGAAGGATTCTGACCACGCTTCCTCTTCCCCGAAGTTCATCTGGAGAAGATGCTGCTGCATTTTCACCTTCATTTCTCAGTTGTTTATTCTTAACTCAGCGGACACACCTTTGGCTGTTGTTGGTGCGCTACATTCCTATGAGTCCTTTGAGTCATCAAAGTTTAGATGAAATTAGGTTCACGAGCTAAACTGTTTCCACTTCCTAAATTTCCGGGCACTTCAGAAGGAGCCGGGAGTGAATTATGAGATACGTGCTGAGATTGCCCTAAAGAGAAGCAGCAGCATGACCACGGTGGTTTCTGTTCACGTACTGTGTGGATCCATAAATGCTCCTTTCACACATCCTGGCAGGAGTGTCCATATCTGTCCATGCCAGCCTGCCCTGCCAGGCACAGGGCTAAATGGACCTCAAGGAAGACAGAGCCTGGACCCTTCTCTAGAGCAGATTCCTCAGCACCTTTTACCTACACGGTTTATTTCTTGCATGCAAACTTGTGCACGCGCTTGCTATTTATTTTTTTTCTTTAACATAATTTGTCCGTATTTCTTTTTCAGTTGCCATCTTTTCATTTCCATTCGTTCATTTCTGGAACTGTTGTGTTTTCAGTTGATTTCATAGGCGGACTTGACACATACTCCTACCGACAGCCCCCCCAGGAACATGTTGAGTTAAAGCCCGTAAAGCCTGTAGGTAAGGTTCTGGTCCTGCGGACCACATTAATCCTTCTAACCGGACTGAAAGCTAACCTTCTCCTGAGATAATTTTAGCATCAGGTTACTAATAACTTCATTATATTTTAATTAGAACGTAACGAAAAATTAATCCGCACAAAACAGGCGAGTAAGGACACTTTGTCATTGGTGACACACCCGCTAAAGCCAGGATTAGTCACCATGTCGTGACATCGACTAATCCTGGCTTTAGCAGGTGTGTGAACACGAGGAGAGGCTCTTGGTGACGGCCGGGATTGCTTCCCTGATGGCGTTTTAGCAAGAAAAGAGCTGGTTTATGGCTGCTGCCGCATAGACCTTTGTGAGACTACCTCGTTCATGGAAAAGCAGAAGTTTTTATATTTGTGTAGAAAGGTTTGCAGAGAAACGGCTGGTCAGCTTCAAATCTATCTCTCTGTTGAGTTTCACTGGAAGTTCACGATCTCTTTGCCTTTTATTTGCTCCCACCATGAAAATCACGTGTTTACGTGGACTTTTCCTGTTCTGCTGCCTCACGAATAAGTTCGGATGCATATCTGTTCTTTTTATTTGAAATAAATTAAGATACAGAGAGACACTACTAGTACGTATGTTTTGGCAGAAGCTCAGGTAACTTCAAATAGATGATCTTTCCAAGCATTATTGGTAAAGCAGAAGATGTTTATTCATTTAGGAAGCCGCCTTAGATGCTTGTAAGTTGTTGCCCTGGTGCTTTCTGTCTTTAAATTTACCTTCAGGCCTTTCATACGTCTCAAAAGCACCACGAAAGCCACGCGCAGCTGATTGCCTGAAGCTGATTTAATGGCTTATGGTGTTTTACTTACCAGTTAACAGAACTAAAATGGATTTGAAGGGTTTTTTTCCTGGTGTGTGCATATGTGCCTGTGCTGGGAGCTTTAATTTAAAAGGGACAATTGCTAACCAAATGTTTTGAGTTGGCCCTTGGCGCCCGAGCTTTGCGTGTGACTTTATTAATGTCTGCATGCTTTTTAATATGTGTTATTCACGCCACAGCTTTCAGGTTGTAGAAATGAACACGGACAAAATTTTACTCCAGTTTAGTGAGTAAATATTGTAGGGTTGTGATGGCCCAAAAAAAGGAAAAAGCCCTTTCTCAGTGTGACTGAAACAATAAATGGTTTGTCACCCTCTAGATCGGAATCTGCATTTTCAGTAACACTTCATTAAATGCCAGTTTTGCGGCATTTTCTGTGGGAAAGATGACCAAAAAACAGGGGGTTTTGACCATTCTGAATAAGCTGCTGGACTGAAAAAGTGAAATTGGTGTCGAGAAGGAAAAAAGCCCCAGCTGCAACATTTACACCTCTCCATATAAGATTTTAATCTCTAAACCTGCATTCAGGTTAATTTTAAAGTATTAGGCGAATAAATGTTTAGCACTTTCTTAGAAAATTTACTACAATCGGGAAAACAAAGACTTTTTCACAGAAGACCTTATAAATACGTCCCTGCAAAATATGTTCGCTTGTTTTGCAGCAGAAAAGTCGCAGATTCAAAGAATTTATTCTTTGATAGCAGATTTTGGCCAAGTAGCTGAAAGGATTTGGGGGTTGCTGGTGAGCTTGCAGGACCGGAGAATAAATGGCATCTTCTTGTTTCCCATGGAAGGATGTTCTTGTACAGCTGGGAGGACCCTCTCTGCCCTTTTTACTGCTGCTACAAGTATAAACCAGAAAGAAAAATTATATTGTTTTTCTTCGTTGGTGATGTTTTGAAGGATACAGAGAGGATCTTTACCTAAGCTGGGAGAAGAAATACCATCAGTGTCCAAAGCCTGAATTCAAAGTCAGATTGCTGGAAACGATTTGAATGATGGTTGGATTGTGCCAGGAATTGGCACACAAATTTGATGCTTATCTTGCTGCACGCATCAGCCTTCTTGACGTCTTTTGAGACGTTAATTTCTATCTGTGTCAGTCATATATAGCCCAAGAATCCATAGTATCCCTAAGACATGTGGCTTCTGGGATGCAGGCTGTGAAAAACTCCATTTCTGTCTTCTCAGGATTGAACATGAATCAAGCTTGTTGAATACATTCAAAGCCTTAATAAAGGTTATGGATCTTTTGCCATCTCTACCACTTGTGGGAAAAATTAGTGTGATGCCATGAGAGGTTGAGGTTGGGCATGAGAAGCAGTTTCCTCCCTAAAAGGGTTGTGAAGGGCTGTCCCAGGCTGCCCAGGGCAGTGGTGGAGTCCCCATCCCTGGAGGGGTTTCCAAGCTGTGGAGATGTGGTGCTGAGGGACATGGGTTAGTGGTGCCTTGGCAGGGCTGGGGGAATGGTTGGACTCGATGATCTTAAAGGTCTCTTCCAACCCAAACGATTCTATGATTCTATTATAGATTAAAACTTAGCTATATTTCCCTTTTTCTCACCCCTTTTATTTCCCTTATTTCATTTGTAAATTACTAAGGATAGCCAATTAAAAACACAACTTTCTGTGGCCTCCTCTGAATTATGTAGAAGCCAGTCTGTTTATATCAAGTGCTCGTAGCCGGTATAATGTCTACTCAGCGCTGCCATAACTATTAAGGATTAGCAAGCCAAAGATTAGTTTTCCTTTTCACCCCCGAGAAGAAGTTAAGTTTGCACTTGTTCTCGTGGGGAACATCTTTTAATGCAAATATGAAGGGTCATAGCTTATTTGTTCTGCTTAGAACTTCAGTAGGCTACTGGACAGAGAGAAGCAGGATCTTTGCCCTGAACCAGGCGCTTTCAGTAAAGATCTGTGTAAGTCAGGAGACAACAGGGTAGTGGAAAAAAATCATCATGTTCTCTGCGGGATTAAAGCACATGGACTATTAAAAAGACTGCTGTATAAACTTGGCTACTGCTTTGTACCCAGCCGTTCATGTTTGACCTTATATCTGGGTCTTATAGCTGAGAAAATCAGTGAGCAGAGGCAATTTATCCACTTACTCATTAGTTACTAACCTGTCAACTGATTTTACACCTCACAAATGAGAAGATAAACAGAGCAGGTTTTCATTTGTAATTCATTCATGTATTCTGCTTTTTAGGTCGAAGTAAGTGATGAAAACGGACTCAAGACTTCTGCTGCTGTAGCTGAAGAAGCAGATTTTAGAAGAAAAGACCAACCTTGTGACTCATCGTTCTGGAAGAAACCCACCATCCGTATCTCACGGCAAGTGGATGGTTCTTCTCACAGGCTCAGTGTCATTATCAGCATTGTTATTTCGTAGATCCTCGTAGATGATCTTGAATTTTTGAATAATTTCCTTACATGGACACTTGTAAATTGTAAATTTTTT
Organism: Eurystomus gularis; assembly: GCA_013400335.1. Lineage (NCBI taxonomy): Eukaryota > Metazoa > Chordata > Aves > Coraciiformes > Coraciidae > Eurystomus > Eurystomus gularis. Next base: position 490,141 of record VZZY01024434.1, on the reverse strand, counting down.
CTTTTTTAATTTCAATATTTTTACAACATTTAGTGTTAAGGCATGAAAACGAACAAAAAAACCTATGAAAACCAAGGGAAGGGCACGTCTTTCTCAAAAAAAGTCAGTATTTTTTGACTGATAGAATCAAACTGTGCCTGGGCAAGACTGTGTCAGTAAACAGTGATTTTTGACTCCCAAATATGCAGCAGGAGCCAAGCCCCAGCAGCGTACAAGGGATGATTTCAATGCTGTATTTAGAATTCACAGTGCCCACTCCTTGTGTTGTTTGACCTGCTGTAGGCAGAAGGAATTGATCTCTGGCTCTTCTTACCCAGATGTTCCAGCACTAACGTGGTCACCTAATTATTGCAATTCATATATGGCTCCTTTTCCTTTCCTAATTTCTTTTGCTACCACCGATAGCTGTCTCTGATTTGAAGAAAAGTAGGATGACCGCTCTATGGATGTCAGTCTCCAGAGCTCTTAGATGTCTCACCATCCAGGGCTCTTAGATATCTGAGATTTGCACATTTTTAAACTCTTTTCCTCCCGGGAAGAAGCCAAACACGAATGTACAGTACAAGGCACCAGTTGAAGCCTTAGAAGCCTCTGGGGTCTGATTTCGCTCTTAATTTAAAAAGTAAACAAGCAAAGCTGAAAACGTGTGTAAAAATTTGTAAAGTTATTTGTAAATACTTCTAGACCAAGAACATGTATGTAACTCTGTGGTATTTTGTTTTCTATGCTGTCACCACTAGCATAAAGTGATACACAAAGCTCTTTTCTCTGGGGAACTGGCAGTCTTTTTAACAGAAGGCTTGGTTGCTTTCTTTTTAATTACTCTATAAAGTGCTGTGCACAGTGGTGTGCCCAGAGACTTAACACCGCTCCACAGTGCCTACATGCCTCAGCATTCAGAGGAACCTTCGTCGAGGTTTTGGGGCTGTTTCTGGTTTCATGCTTCCTCATTTTATGGTTTCTTTGGTGGGACCGTCAGGAAAGACGTTCTGATACGTGGCTCTCTACCTTCCCACCAGAAGCTGAACAGAGGTCTGCTATAAGCATCATAAACAGTCTGTGGCTGGTAATTTCTGCTCCAATGACATTTAGACCCTAAATTTGCAGTCTTCTCTTGAATCATGTATTTTCAAGTCTGAGCAGATGAGAGCTAGAAGAAGGCTTGTCTCGATTCTTTCCCTTATAAAGTCCATTTGTGTTATTTATCAATACGAACCTAATGAGGCTGCTAATAAATACAGTGGAGGTAAGGTCTATGGCAAGGCTCTTGTGGGGCATCCACCTGTTCCCCAGCTAGTTAAATCAAAGCCCTCACCATCTTTAGAGACAACACAACCTGAACATAGGTTAACCTTCCCTGACACGGAATATGAAGTAAATTTTAAAACAAAGTCTTAATGACAACTGAATAAAACCCTTTCTTAGTATTCCTAGTGCTGGATATACCTTCAGTGACATGTCCTTGTGAAGTCAGACTGAGCCAGAGAGAGGGATGCTTTGTATGAAGACAGTGCCATGTGTCCTCGTGTATTTGTGTGTTCCCTCAGATACTCTTTGCCCCTATATTCCAGAATGCTGCAAAGTACCAAGTTTGTCCCATCTTGGAAACCTCACCTTAGCACTAAAACCCAGGTAATTGATCACAAAACTAATAGGAAGAATATAATTTTTCACTGAATCATAGAATCATTTTGGTTAGAAGAGACCTTTAAGATCATGGAGTCCAACCATTCACCCAGCACTGCCAGGTCACCACTAACCCGTGTCCCTCAGCACCACATCTCCACGGCCTGGAAACCCCTCCAGGGATGGGGACTCCACCACGGCCCTGCCCAGCCTGGCACAGCCCTTCACAACCCTTGCAGGGAAGACATTTTCCCTAATATCCAACCCAAACCTCCCCTGGTGCAACTTTCTTTTGAGGCATCATGAAGAAGACACAGTGTGAATGCTTTATAGCTGTAGTATTTTAATAAGGTGAACACATCTTGATCTCCTTCTGTAATATTTTACTTCTGCCTCGCACAAGAGATTATTTCTTTACATGATGCCTTAAACAGTGATGATGTCATGATGTCTGTCTAGCCACTGTGTGCAGCCTTCTGTTTTGTGATGGCTCCAGATCTCCGGAGATGGGGACATCTGAGCACCTTTCAGTGTCTGACAGTCCACAAGCTGCCTTGCTTCAACTTACACAAGTAGAGAGAGAGCCCAGGAGGTGGGCATCCAGTCCAGTGAGTCCTGTGATCAACCCAGTTGCCATCTGGGATTTACATTTCAGCATTCGTTGTTATGGGCTGGCAGATGAAAGGCCTCCAAGTGAACCCAGCGTTACCCTCAGGAGCAGGCGGGAGGAAAGGGAAGGAACGTTCCATCCCGTGGTTGCACAGACTCACGCTCTGTTCTGGCAGAGCTTTGGAAGCGTCTCTAATTTTCTACCAAGACAGACACGTCTGCTGGACCATGTTTAAGTAACACGCCTGAATGCATCTGAACCCTGCCTTTCTGTGGGTCCTTCATGGTTTCAGCTTGCTGGTGAAGAGCAGCGTACACACCATGAAAAGTCTGCAAAGACAGAACCTGGCTTCTCTTCCATCTGAAGTATCGAACGCTTTTTAGCTGGGGAACACAGACCAGTATATCCCAATTAATACACTTAAAACCTCAGCATCATTACCAATACAGCGACTCCTCCATCTGTCTCACTTAATGAACAGAATCATCCTGATGGAGAGGAATTTGTCTTCATTAGCCCAAGCCAAAAAGCACCCTGAAATGCCGAAGGAAACAGGAATTGAGACACAAAAAATAGACCCATCAGTCTGTGGGTCTAGAGACCCCCCCCATCAATCCATGTGGGGGAAAAATAGTCTTAATACTAAATGGATTTGAATGTTAATTGCTATGTCCTCCAGTATTGGCTAATGTTTTAGTAGGAAGCCTTGAGCAATAATTCCTTTATTTTTGCAACAGACACTTTCAGGAAGGTATAAAGTGAGGCCCAGAGCGGCCAGACACAGGAAATAAGTGTTGGCTTTCTGAAGACACTTGGATGGTTTTCTTCAGCTTAACTGCACCATGCAATTTTCAGGAAATAACTGGGGTTTATAACCCGAATTTACTGACAATCCTGAAACCTCAGAGCAGATCATCAGTTGGTATAAACTGTTCTGGTGGCGTTGATAAGTGATACGGCTACAACCTGGAACAGCTGAAGATTTGTCCTTCAAACTTTTGGACTGCTTTCCTTTCTCCAAGTTTCTGCTTGAGTTTTGCAGAAAATCAGATTTGCAACGATGCTTCCACTGACAGCAAAGCTGGAGATGTGGCTGCAGAAAGATGGCACTACACGTTCACCAAGGATGGAGGTACCTCCGGTGTCATAAAAAAGCAACCGATGTCTTGGGGACCTGAAAACAGCAACCATATTGAGATATGAACAGATTTTTGCCTGGCACAGTGACACAGAGTGATTATATATTCTAATTTTGGGTGCTGCTGGGGGGATTATTGCTTGGACTGATGTCCCCAGCTCTTTCCTGTCCATAGAGATTTTCTACAAAATTTTGAATCATAGAATCATTATGGTTGGAAAGGATCTCCAGGATCATCAAGTCCAACCTTCATCCCAATATCTCTCTAGCCACTAGACCACAGCCTCAAGTGCTACATCTACTCGTTTTTTAAACACCTCCAGGGATGGTGACTCCACCACCCCCCCTGGGCAGCCTGTTCCAGTGCCCAGCCACTCTCTCAGTAAAGAATTTCATCCTAATACCTAATCTAAACCTCCCCTGACGCAGCTTGAGGCCATTTCCTCTCGTTCTATCATTAGTAATTTGGGAGAAGAGACCAACACCAGCCTCGCTACAACCTTGAAATAAATAAATTATTGGCAGTTCAGTTATGATCTGAAGGAACCTTCTAAAATGAGGCAGTTCATAGCCTGGATTTGCTGAAGGGTTTTTTTCCTGCTAGGATATGACGTTAACTGTTATAAATAAGTTTCAATGGAGCTCTACCAGTTAAAACCCTGGGAATGGTGCCTGGTGTGGTTTAATACCGGCTTTCTTTCAGCAGTGCAGGAGATGGTGTTAAGAAGCTGGTATTCACCGTGTGTTAATAAGGATGTCGGAGCCTGAAGCTTGGGGTTGCTGGTTCCCATGCGACAAGAATACCTTTTCTTGCTTAAAACCTAAGAACCATAATTGGACCTGCAGTCCTGCCCCCTAAAAATGGCAGATTTTAGCCCCAAAAAGTGGTGGATTGTCTCTTTCAAACACCTTGGAGGGCAGGCTCTGCGCCGTGGTTGGATCTTGAGGTTCACCTTGAGTTTCATCCGGTTGTCCACAGCCCAGGCGTTGCAGCACTGCCGTCACCCCGGAGCAGTGACACATTCTCTCTGTGCCAACCTCGGTGTGTTCCTCTGCACCCGGCTGCCTGCCTGTCTTTCCCGTGGGGATTATCTGGCTGAAAAAGGCAACTCATCAATCTCTCGAGTTCCTTTAACAGACTTGGACAGCGGCAAACAAAACTTGACATCCCAGACTAATTGGCTTGCCTCCTTCCACTATCGGCCTCATCTAGTTTAATTATAACAAATTACATCCTGCGAGCTCTTTCCTTTTTCTTGGGAAAAACGTTCCTTCCATGTAAAGCTCCAGTGTCAGCAGGATGTTTTCCACAAACAGATTCAAATCTTACCCGATACGCTGAGTGATTTGACAGAAACTTGTTCTTTAGTGCCCAACAATCAGGGAATTCAGATGGGTGAAAGTGGGCACATGAAGGAGATATTTCATCTCAAGATTACTGCTGCAAGACGTGACCCCTCAGAGCTATGTCTGTGTAGCTGGTGGTGTGCTCGCGGCATGGCCGAGCCATCATCCCTGGTCACCAGGGAGTACCAGCAGCTCTCGGCTTCCCTCTAAGGAGGCACCAGGCTCTTCAGGACCCAAAATAATTATTTAGCAGCTAAGGACACAGATCTAACCTGTGGTGCTCGCTGTTTGACAGCTACACCTAAGACGCGCTGTTCTCCCCAGGTCGATAGGCAGCTGCTGTAACGATGGTTTCTTGCCACGATTTCCATTTCCTTCATACAAGTCGTCGTTTGAGCGTTTCTCTTTGATGCTAAACCTCTGGGTTTAATTCCTGCCTCCGCGTGAGCACCTGCTGGTCGGTCACACAACAGCGGCCTGGGCGCGATGACAGCTTTGTGGAAGAGCTGCCCTTGCATGGTCTGTGACCTCTCAAAACTATCACAGCCTCTGGAGACAGGGAGCAGCAGCCATGCATAAATAATACTAGGAAGGACAAAAGATTCTCCTTGTTTTACTTATCCCTCTAGGACCCGATGTCACTTCTTTAAGCTTTCTGTCCCGGTTTCCTCTCCCTTTCACACCGTGCTTTCAAAACTCTCCTGTGAGACAGTGCCAAGCAGAATCATCAGTTGGATGAATGTGATTCCAAGACTAATCCAGTGTCTCTTTTCCCACAACATCACAGTAACTCAGGTATGTAGTTAACAGATCATAGAATGGTTTGGGTTGGAAGGGACCTCAAAGATCATCTCGTTCCAACCCCCTGCCATGGCAGGGACTCCTCCCACTAGACCAGGTTGCTCAGAGCCCCATCCAACCTGGTCTTGAACACCTCCAGGGTCCCTGGGCAACCTGTGCCAGGGTCTTAAGACACTTGTATTCATCTGCCCAGTTAGTAAGAAATGGGACTTGTGGCTATTCTTAACTCATCCAATCTATCTCACCTCACAGGAATCTCAAAGGAAAATCAAGCCTGGAGAGGCAAGCCTTGCGAAGGAAGAGAGGAAGTTTCACAGCCTGTCTTTCCCCATTAACATCTAATATGCCGAGAAATAGGCTGTAGAATGGAATATTGAGATGGTTTGGTGCTGTTCTGCTGTGCATGCTCTGCCACCTCATGGTCAATGCCAGCAATACCACCACACGCCCAGGAGTCCTGTTTCCAAAACACACCAGAGGAAAAAAAAGATGAGTACATCTCATTGACTGCTGCACTTTGCTGAGATGTTCCACGTCCCACTGGGATCAATCATTGCAGAGGGCTTAGATCCAATCGGTGAATGATATATAATATATAAGGACAAAGCACATCCCCTTTTAACAGCTGGAGTTGCTGTTTTGCTGCAAATACATTGCTAACACAACAGGTAGCCCAAAGCTGAGCTGGTATTATCCTGTGAGCAAGTCCTCCCATGGAGATACATTCCCGTGTTCGACTTCTTTCAGCAGGTTGCCCTGATCTGGAAGCACTCCAGGAAGGCTCATTTGCCCCATCATCATCTCTTTGCCCCTTTGACGGCAGTAACAAGAAATACTACTTACTTACAACAGGATAGCAAACATGGAATTCCAGTCGTGGGCATGTATAATATACGCTGAATTAGCAGACGTGGATTTTACCATAACCTAGAAGTCCGGAACCTCAGGAAAAGATGACTTTTCACTAGAATCAGGAGTTCATCATATACGCTGGCAAAGAGCGGATTACGTTTTTACGTTGGAAGAAATTATACGGTGAGGGAGCAACATAATTTTAATGGGTGTTCTTTACAGACAGATTAAAGGGTTTTAATTATTAGGGAGCTGTACATGGAGGCACGTTGCCGTAGGGCACAGGGGTTTATTCTCATTTTCAGCTGGGTAAATTAATTAAGCAGGAACGAAGAATAGCATGTTGTCATTTGCAGGACTGGGGTTTAGCTGTGACTCTTTTTTTTCCCTCAGGGGAAAAATAAGAGACTTAAACCAAACCAGAACCCCACAAACTACAAAAGCCTCCATGCAGGAATCCATGGAACAGGTTAAAATATGCAAGCAGAGATGTTGTATTACTCTTTATTACAGTTAAAAGCGCTACTGAACACTTAAAGCAGTTTAAAACCTGTCAGAAATCTGACGCGGTCCCCAAACTTCGCTTCCACTTCAGCGCTCAGTCAAGAAGTAACGGAGCAATCAAACTCTGGTCACCCGCTGCTGCCACCACCGCCTGAGGTCCTGCTGTCCTCACCAAAGCTCGGTGCTGTGTTGGCTTCCTCGTGTTAGTTTTGTGAAATCAAACAAAACCAAACCCAGAAGAGTTTATTAAAGGTTTTTCCAAAGCAGACAAAAAGATTTTGCAGAAAATGACACCTACTCCCGCAATGTGGACGGTGCAGCTGTAGGTGAAGAGAAGCTCAGGTCATGTAGGGATATCCCAGCATAGTGGGTGTTGGAAGGGACCTCTGGAGATCGTCTCGTCCAACCCCCCTGCTCTAGCAGCTCACCCAGAGCAGGGTGCCCAGGATCGTGTCCAGGCAGGTTTGGAATCACTCCTGAAAAGGAGACTCCACAACCTCTCTGGGCAGCCTGGGCCAGGCTCGGACACCCTCAAAGGAAAGAAGTTTGTCCTCATGGTCAGGTGGAAACTAAAGCATGGTTCAGGTTCCTTTAGTGTGCTGGAAAGTGTGATGCAGGGAGTCAAGGTGGCCAGCTGAGATGCTTGCCCAGGAGAGACCTTCCCTGGGCTGCCCGACATCCACATCAGCAGACAGAGCTTCCTCCTCTGGCTAGGAATGCCTCACTTCCTATCACACTCACCCTGGCACCGTTAGACCATGGTGTTCACCAGACCAAGATCTCGGCCAGGCTGCTCTAAAGCCCACTGAGCAAGGGCCCCATCTCCAGGTGGAGATTTCATCAGTGCATTGAGGAAATATTGAGGTTAAACTGCCCAAACGTGCTGAGAAGGACCCAGCCTGGCTGCTGTCACTTGGCCAGTGCCATTTATCACACTAATGGAGCTGTTGTGGACAAATGAGGAAAGAAGATTGGGCCATAATCAGAACCATCCAGCAAGCTTTTCCTACTGGAAATTTTTGTGAGCAAATTTCCATAGTTCAGGTCATCAAATTAAAAACTCTTCTGCAAGTGCACAATACACCAAGGCCCAGTGGAGCTGGGACCAGCAGATGGCTTCTGAACATCTGAGGAGTTTTTTAATATTCAGCACGTAAATGGAGATTGGAGAGGAGTGTCAGTCACGCATCTCGTTGGGTGTTTAATCAGGCAGATGAGACATCCCGAATTTTAATTGCCTCTATTTTTTAGTCCTCCAGTTAATTTCAAATTGCACAAATGAAGCGCTTTAATTTTTCTCGTCTGGTTAAGTCTTGGGATCGCGATTATTATTATTTCTCAGGAAGTTCTACAGGACAAAGAGAACACGACAACCACCAAAAGTCCCTCTACTCAAGACAGTATGAGATCGTGTTTCTTTTTAATTACTTCTCATACAATTAATCACCCATCGGTCTGGATTACGTTCTCCAATATAGTCATGAGTTTAAAAAAAACCCCGTGCAATGAATTCAGGGGGAGCTTAGCAGGAGACAGATGCGCTGGAGAAATGGGTGGAGTGAAAATGGTGTGTGGTGGGGAATGAGGTGCTGGGGCCTGAGTTGTGGGCCCCAGGCTGGAGTTGGCCAGTGGATGAGTCACAACCTGGCAGAATGTTTTGTTGTTTCTTTTGGCTTCATGTTGCAGAGGCAGAACCTGGCCCACCTGTGGCTCTGCCCTCACCCAGGTGGTCATGGTTGGGGTGGTGGGTGAGGCCAAGATTATATTAACCAGATGCCGGTCAGCCAGAAGAGCTTCCTGTTGGGTGTGGCTTCTGTTGGGGCTGGTTGCACCTTGCTGAGCTCTCATGGTGGTGTCCTTCCATGTGAAGGGCCCCTGAGGAGCCATCTCTGTCTGTTGTGTCCAGCAGGCGATGCTGGCACCACAGTGGGCAGTGGAGGAGCTGGGCCCACAGGAACCTCTGGCAGGACTGTCTGAAAGAAGACTTGTGAGGGGATGTTGCTGAGTTCAGTGTTGCCCTGTGTGATCAGGCAACTGATGGCAGCACAAAATGGCGACGGCTGAACCAGCACAACAGGGATGTAGAGGCTGCAGCAAAGGCTGTAAGAAAAATCCCAGTTTACCCTTTTGTTTCTTCTCCTCTGGAAGTACAAGATGGGGGTAGATCTGCTTTGAGAGGCTGCAAATGGCGTCTGTCCATCTGTCCATCCATCAGTGGTACGACAGTGCAAATGCTAGGGATGAATTTGGAAGCCTCAAAGGATTGGGTCTCCATCCAAGGTGAGAACGGGCCTGGCCAAGCTCTCTGGGGTATTTCCATTCTGCCAAGGACTCTTCAGAGAAAAAAAAATATTTCAGCAATGGTCTGTAAATTATTCACTTCACTTTGTGTCCCCTCTTAATGCTTGATGGGAAGCAACAGTTGTGAGAATTTGCTCCTTTCTGCCTTTTGTTTTGTTTGCTCTTTGCTTTTAATTGACAGAAAGCTTGGGTTGGTCACAGCATTCCTGGGGAAAGCCTCCAAAGAGGAGACTTCTCCAAAGAGGAGAATTTGATGGGGTTTTTTTTGCCTCAGTTTGAAGCAAATGCCTTGTTAAAATGCTCTTGCAAATAGTGACAGCTGGTTTTGGATGGTCTGGACTGTTTTTCATAGAATCATAGAATATGAGGGGTTGGAAGGGACCTCTGGAGATCAAGTCCAACCCCCCCTGCCAAGCAGGACCACAGAATCTAGGGCAGGTTACACAGGAATGCATCCAGAAGGGTCTTGAAAGTCTCCAGAGAAGGAGACTCCACAACCTGTCTGGGGAGCCCGTTCCAGTGCTCTGGAACCCTCACAGTCAAGAAGTTCCTCCTCATGTTGAGGTGGAACTTCCTGTGCTCTCGCTTGCAGCCATTGCCCCTTGTCCTATCACAGGGCACAAGTGAAGAGAGGTTGCTCCTTTCTTCTTGACCCCCAGCCCTCATCTATTGATACACACTAATTAGATCCCCTCTCAGTCTTCTCCAGACTAAAAAGCCATCTTTTGGATGACAGGATCTTGGAAATCCGTGGTCGTGTAAGAATTTGCAGAGGAAGCTGGCTCGTAGAACATACTGCTTGAGTTATGAAACAGGCGATGAAAGCTGGACTGGAGTCAACAGGTGGCCATGGGCAGGACCTTCCTCACTGTTTGCCCTGTAAATAAGCAGTGTCCTGGGGAAGGACACAAGGCTAACAAGAGAAGGTCCTTAGTCACCTCATGGGCTCTGTCCAGCTGTATTCAAACCAAACCCATCTGAACAAGCACTTAGAAACCTTCACGGGACTGGAATGTGAGCCAACGCCAACAGCTCTTCTGAGGTCACCACCAGATACAAGCGAACGCCCCAGAAGAAAAGAGCTGGTCAGCGCAGAAGCGGTGGGTTTGGGGTGGGTTGTTTGGGGGGTTTCTTTCCCTACAACGCAGTTTGTGGGTTAGGCTCCTCCTCTCTGATTTGCCACGTGAGCTCTTACTTGGGATGTTTATTCCTTGTACTTTCTTCCTTGCCCCAAGGAATTCAAACTGGTCTTTCCTGCCTCCCAGGCAAAGGTTTTCTGGGCCCAGCTTCCCAGTTCTCCCCCTCTCAGTGGTTGTGTTTTGCATGAGCTAGTTTTGTATTTATAGAAAAAGGAACCAGGCCTGGTTCTGTAGGGGAGGAACCAGCACCTGAAAACAGGGATGTTGTTCCAGTGGCCTCCAGCTAACGCTCAAACATTTTAAATGTTCACTGGAAACAAGATTTAATCCCAGCTGGAGTGATTTGACGCTCCGTCTTGGCCAGTTACACCAGTAAGATCCCGTCTTACTCTGTCTCCCCATCCCAAATACCCTGGTACCTCAGTAGACACCACAGTAGAGTAAAGCTACGCCACCCATCCCTTTAAACTTCTGACACCACCGGAGAACTGCAGGAGAAGCTGGTTCTTGTGGGCCATCTACTGGTAAAAGCGGAATTGTACAAAGAAAAAACAATTCCAAACTTCTTCTGAGAGATGACTGAGTATCACGGGGAAGACACACGGGGTGAGCCTGCTGGTCGATGGTTGGTTTTCCCACACAGCAGCAAGCAAGATGAGCAGGCTCGCAAACCATACTCTGAGTAAGCTGAGAGTATGGCCGCAGGCTCCTTTTCTCCTCTCTCCAGCATGAATCCTAAAAGCCACGTCAGAAGTTCTGAGCGATGCGAAACCGTATTGTTAATGCTTCATCCGTGGTATCCACAGGAGAACCCAAACACACACCTGCTCGAATTCGTTTATTTCACATATCATAGAAAAATCACGGATCCCATCAGAATAAAGCTTTACAAGATCAAAGGATATAAAGGGAAACACAAATTTGTAATAAATACTCTGCGCTCTCACTGTGTTACACAATATTCCTTAGTTACACACCCAGGAGCTAACACCTACCGTGGCAATAAGCAGACATGTCACCTGCAAAGACTGGTCCCTGTTTTTAAGGCCAAGTCCTGTCCTCCTTCCTCAGGCACCTTCCTAAGAACTTGGCCTACAAGCTGGAGAAGACTGGGCTTGGTTTGTAGGGATCTTGGCTTCTACATTGAGATGTAACTAGAGCACAGCCCTCTTTCTACACTTGGTTCTACTCAGGAGTCAGCAAGTGTAGTTAATAGAATAAATCACACCTCTTATGTGGTTGTTTCATCATCAAGAACAAGTGATGGAGAGTCTTCGACCTGAAAAACCTGAGGAACAGACCAGCTCTGGTCAGAGAATACAAGGGACTACAAAACCAGAGCTGAGGTAAACCCGAATCCTTCATGAACTCCAAACCCCTGCTGCTGGTAGCAGAGCTTGGAAGGTGCCCAGGAGAGGAGTTATTTGAATGTCTCAGCTCCTTTGTGGAGACCACCCAAACCCCCTGAACAGGATTTTCATGAAGTGTGCAGCAAAGCAAGGGAAAAAGGTATCAGAGTGTGTTGGATGCGACATTAACAGGTTTCTCAGGTACATTCATCTGCTGTTGGGCTTCTAACAGAGTTAAAACTATCCAGCTAGGCAGAAAGAAGCTGCTGTAACGTCAGGAATGGCCAACGACCTCCTGACTTGGGAGGCAAAGTGCAAGTTTTACCCCGTAGCTACAGGAAAACAGAGTATGTAATGAAAAAATTAGGTTTGCAGCCTTTTAAATAGGAAAAAAAACCCCTCAGGTGTCTGCATTTCATACCCTCCTGCTGACTCGGGTTACTCTCAACAACTTGGAGGAGACGTAAACCTGAATTTGAAACGACCAGCAAGTGGAGTCACCGCTGAGTGAGGACTTGCTTCACCGGGTATTTGCAATGCCTGCTCCTCACAAGGTAAGCGCTCCACACAACGCTGAATGTGCACGAGAAACAGTCTCAGAAATGGGATGTAACAGGTGCTTTTTTTAGGGAGAAATGTCCCTGCTAGCACACCTTACTATGGTGGTTAAGTGACAAAATAGTCCCTGTCAAGAAGGTGGTTACACACAGAGATTGACCACAGACCCCAGAGTCCCGTTTGTTCCATCACGGAGAGGAGAGGATTTTACAAAGCCGTGGATCTGAGCCTCTCGTGCTATCACAGACCACAATATTTACGCAGGTAACGCTCAGGTTGTTTTAAAATTCACAATTACAGTGTTTTTCCTTGTGCTAAACTTCCAAGTTCAGAAACATAATCAAGGCCTCTTCCCTGGGAGAAAAATGCATTTTTCCATAGCTTGCCTCAAAAGCGTGATCCGAGACAATTATTAGATGATTGGATGTAGATTTTTATAGCGAGGGTCCAACAGTGCAGAAGAAACGCGGGATAAATGATCGGGAAGGAAGAGAACCGTTCTGGCTCTGTCACGGGCTGTGCACCATCAACTTAATTCCACAAAGCTGGCAAATAATTCCCTTTCTAAACAGCCACGCCGCGCCTTTGACACGACGCTCAATCGAAAAAATAGATTTGCTGGAAGGAAGAAAACGCTCCCGTGTAAACTGGGGTGTAATTATAAATCAATGCTTTTGATTCCTCGTCTTCGCTGGGGAAACGGTGCAGGCTCTTCCGGGCTGGAAAACATTGGGAAAGGACCGATCGTTAGCAGCGTTGACGGGATCCTTCTCTGCAAAGTAAGTTACTCTGGGTAGCATAATAAACAGAATTATTGTAACTTCTTGAAGTAGCATGGTTAAGTTATGTCATCGTAGACAAGAGAAAACAGTTCATGTTTCTCGCCTTGTGGTTTATTTCCCAGTTTAAGGAGGACACTGCCTCACATGAGCTAAAACCATCAGCTGCTCATGGTAACGTTACAATAGGAAGTACGAGGCAGGAGCAGCTCTGCACAGACTGGGGAGGGAATGAAGAACTGGCGATTTGGTACCTGACACGTGCTCTACTAGATCAAGAGATCCAAAAGCTAGGGGCACATCTGTGTGCCGCTGTGCACAAGCTCATTATGTGCATATAAATAAATTTTAAACGTGTGCTGTGTCTCAACAGGACTTACAAGCAGAGCTGGCACTTATTTTGCCACATTTACTTGGATAATGGCCTCAGCAAGCCCAGAACTCCTGCCTGGAATACGGAGTGCAAGGCCACCAGCATCCTGGCTTGTATCAGCACTACTGTGTCCAGGACTACTTGGACGCGAGGAAAAGTTTCTTCCTCAAAAGGATTGTCAAGGCCTGTGTGTCAGACGTGGTGTAAACGAGCGGAATTTTACACATCAGTTACTTCCAGCTTCTTAGGGTACAAACAGAGTAGGAGCTTTGTAAAATTCAAAACCTTCTACCTGCCGGACACCACACTGCAGCCCTTTGATACATCCGCACGCTGCCCAATGAGAATTGATAACCTTGATGCGTGTGTTTTGCGAGCAAACCTGAGGATACACTGATCGACTAACTCAGCTTGGAACAGCAGAAACCTCTGGAATTATGAATGGAGTTGGGTTTTTTTCCCCCCGTGTCATTGTCTTTGTGCAAGGGAGGCTAAAAGGTTCCAGCGATTGTACAAAATGGTAGGAAGTTGCTGCTTTTGAGCCAGGCTGCTGCCAAGAGTTTGTGCAGTGCTTGGCCTTTTGATGTCTGCTTTTTCTAAGCCATATTATTTTTAGCATCCCTTGGTTTTTTATAAGCCTTTAAAGCTGGCCGAGTAATCTTCTCGGCGAGCAGGAAGAGGTACTGAACTTTGCCAGCTGAAAGAGATCTGGCGTCCTTAAAGGTTTTCACTGATGCTTCACTCTCGAAAAAACCCCGACATTTATGGAGGATAAACATTTTACCTTCGTTAACGAAGAAGTCAGCTACGTAATACGCTGCTCTTACAGCTGACGGGGAATGTGGAATGCCTGGTGAGTTCTTCCACTCAAAAGGGTTTTTCTCTGGATGCCACTGGACGCCGTAGATCGGGTATTCGTACGCTGCAGCAAACACAAGGCACGTAAGCAAGGTCTACGCCTTCAGAATGACATGCTTAGTCTTGCTGCAAAGGAAACTCAAAGGATAAGCTACAAAACGACCTCAGAAGCTTCAACAGCAAGTTGAAATTTGGTTAAAAGTCACTGTAGAACTGAAGGGGAAAAAATGGGGCATGTGAAAGAGGGGTCTCAGTCCATCAGGAAGATTTTTATACGTCACTTCCGCGATTATTCATTTCAGAATTAATCTATATGCTGACAAATAATGTTAATCAGTCTCAAAGCTTCCTATCTACTGCCAGCATCCCTCAGCATACAGCATGTGCAGCCAGAGAGGATAGCCCCAGCAGTTCCACGGGACAGACCCACGTCTTAGGATCTCCTTGAAGGCACAGTCAGCGTGGGGGCAGCTCCTCTGCTCCGTGCCAGGCCCGACACACGCAGGAGAAGCCAGTTCTTGGCTCTCTTACAGAGAGCAGCAGCACAGCGGCTGATAACCGCTCCGTGGTGAACCGCTTGCAGGCACAGGAGATGGCTGTCATCAGCCTAAGCAGGTTTTCTGATCAAACTGCTGTTTTTCTCTTCTGGAGGACAGCCAGGATGCCAACCAGAAGACTCCCGGGGGCCGACAGCTGGGCCTTGCAGCAGAGCTGCTAATAGTGCACGGATCAAGAGAAACCACTAAGAGCCAACTTGTTTCTGGGGCTGAGCGAGCCTGGTGCAAAACACACAGCACACAAGATAAGCAGCACAAGAGGCTTTTGGAGCAGGGCAGTTACCAGTGGTGCTGCGAGGCTGCAGATCAACTACTGAGTTCAGTCTGGGGCANCTCTTCTCCCAAGGAAGAAGTGATAGGACAAGAGGAAATGGCCTCAAGTTGTACCAGGAGAGGTTTAGGTTGGACATTAGGAGCAACTTCTTCCCCAGAAGGGCTGTGAAGGGCTGTGCCAGGCTGCCCAGGGCAGTGGTGGAGTCCCCATCCCTGGAGGGGTTTCCAAGCTGTGGAGATGTGGTGCTGAGGGACATGGTTTGGTGGTGACCTGGCAGTGCTGGGTTAAGGGTTGGACTTGATGACCTGAAAGGTCTCTTCCAACCAAAACAGTTCTATGATTCTAAAGTAATGAGGGATGTTGCTGTTACCTCACTGCCCTGGATTGTTCTTCCCGTAGAGCAAATGGATGCAGAGCATCACAGGAAGGGAAGGACAAGCAGACAGATGGAAAGAGAGGTGCTAGAGAGGCACACTGCACCGCACAGGGATTAAGTAACTCCAGGACAAGTGCTGTACACTTCACACCACAGCACTCCAATATTCCAGTGCTAACAAGCCACATCATATGTGGAAGGACAATCGGCGGGCGAGAGAAGTAATTAGGCTCATAAATATACTCAAAAAGATAAAATATCCCTGCAAGCAGCGTGTGCTCCTCACAGCCAAAGCACTGACTGGCGGGGGGCTGATGCTCACCCTGCTATTCTAACAGCCAGCCTGCAGCAGAACTTAACACTGATGCCACCACACCTCTAAGGAGCTGGTTTGTTACAGTCACGGTTCACAAAGGAAAGTCATCTCCCTACCTTCCATGGTAGATATAAACTCCACTTCACCATCCCTGTTAGTGGTCAGAACGTTATAGAAGTTACGAAGCTTTTCACTCTTTGTGAAATTCTGTGGTAAGGAAGGGAGGTAGAAAAAAAAAAAAGTGTTATTTGGTCAGTTATTTCTAGTTTTAACACAGCAAATGTGTTCGTATTCAGGAAATAAGATGATGAAATACCTCCACGGAGAGGCTCCACATATGAAAGTTTGATGTCAACGGCTCAGTGGCAAAGGCACGTAACACATCATCAGGGAAGTTCTTGAATAATCTGCTGTCCTTGGCAGCTATTACAAAGGAAAAAAATGAGAAAAAGATACTGTTCATTACCCAAGCAGTGGCCAGACAAACTAACACTGAACAGGAGACGATTTAATCAAACATTGCATTAAAGTAAACTCTTTTCTGCAGTATAACTTCCAAGTTTAGAATACACTGCGAGGGAAAAAAATCAGTGAAATAACAACAGGTTTCCAATCTGCTGTTACCACTGTCCTCAGTCTTGAGGACCTTGAGGACCGTCTCTTGACCTAGAGAAGACCCAACTTTGCTACTTAGGTCCTCACTAACATAAGCATCGCTCTTTGCCGCTCGTTTCAGCGACCTTTCCATTCACAATGAGCACAAGTGACAGAATCTGGGAATGCCACAGGGTTTGTGGATGGATTACACAAATTAAGGGATAAAGTAGCCACAGAGGCCATGCTGCAGCAGCACTGCTGAGCGGCACAGCTCCCTCTTAAGGTGCCTCTCCGATTTCAACACCAGTGGGACAGCAAAGCTAACATTCATCATTAGGAAAGATGCAATGTGAAAAATTTAAAATCACCTGCTCTCCAAGTCTGATAGGTTTAGGAGCTGTGAATTTTATTCAGCTTGGTAACAAAGGGACCTAAATCCACATTATTTTTGCAGGTCCAAATCAGCAAATGACTCAAGGAGCCACAGCTAAGGGTTTTGCAGCTGTTGGTTCCAAACGGCCTGTGCTCACAGCTCTGCTTTAGAAGCGACAGAGCTGCACTGACGTGATAAAGACAGTCACGGCAACTTAAGAAAGAATTTAACAAGATAATAATCAGAAAGCTCCCAAACATTCGCCCCTGCATATTTATCAGGAACAAAACACGAGACCTCTCAGCAAAACTCAGACATGAGATGTAATGGACTTTTCACCTGCGGTGAAGTTCAGAGGGAGTGCAAAACCATCCGTCTTGGTATTAACAAGTAGAACTTCACCACTTGTGAGATACGTCAGCTCTTCGTGTCCAAGACATGTTCCCCACACTGGGAAATAATCTCCTTTATCGTTAGCCTGCAAAATAAAAAGCAATAACATCAGGACAAAGTACTGCAAGAAGACAGTGCTTCCTCTAATCGTATTAAAGCACGGACAGACCAAGTCGTGGCTCATTGCAAGTGTTTGAAAATGAAAAGGAGCCTGCTTATATTTTAAAAACAAATAAAATTCAGTCAGTCCTCCTAACGTGCTCTTGACTATTGTAGCTCAGCTTACTTTAGTAAAATTACCAATATTTTATGGTGCTAATTAAGTCTCAAAAGACGAAAATCAAAACACACAGTCATCACAAACAGCACAGAAAACAACCCTGACTTAGTGTTACCTATGGTGAACTGAAACGTATTTTCTGCCTTTCACTGACGTGAAGCACACACAGCACCTAATAAACCTGCCTCTCTGATCACAGAATTCTGACAGTTCAGTTAATCATTGTGAAAAGTCCACAGAATTTGGTAAGAGCTGGTAAGAAACCACAAGAAACCCCTGCTCCAAGACCGAGTAGCAAGACACGGACTGCACCTCAGAGGGAGCACTTTCAGAGACAAACGAGATTCATTCTCACGTAAAAGCGAGACAGTCTTGGCAAGATTCAGGTTTAAGGCGACAGACAAACAATCACCATGACTAAAGACGGACAAAAGGAGGACAACATTGGTGCCGTGACGACTGAAGAGTAGGAAGCTCCATGACTGAACCACACAGAGGTCCTCGGAATGTCATAGCCTGCGTGCGCTTCCCTTGCCTGCTGCTGGGAGCAAGGGTAGAAGAGGAATTCCTCACTGCCAGTGAATGCTTCTACCATGGCAACAGCTTAAGCACTGCTTGTAACTGCCTCTAGAATTGGGCAAAGTGTTCCCAAGTATGACTTGGTGACAGTTTTAATCAACCAAAGCCAGCCAAGAAGAAAAAAGGAAGAAAATTGACATTCTCAGTTACATCTCCACGCCTAAAAAAGGAAGAAAATTGACATTCTCAGTTACATCTCCGCGCCTTTCCACAACACGAATACTTCAGAATGGGTTGATTACTATCTGACAAACCCCATCTCTTACACTCTAAGAGAATTAAATCTTCAACAAAGACTCAGAGCTTTCCTGATTTCCTGAAACAGTTTTGCCAGAAATTCACTCTTTTTAAGCTAATGATCATATACATATTAAAAAACAATTATTATAACCTTTTGAGTGTTCTTCCCACATTTTCACATTATAAATTTAGTGCTTACTTGAAAAATCTCCTATATTTACAGTTAAAAATGCAAAGAAATAAGTAAAATGGCATAACATGCTAATGGAGATCCCTCATCTGCACCTCTGAAGATATATTTAAATCTACTTATAGGTAAGTGAGAATAAAGGTACTTCACAAGATGTAACATATGCGGAGGGAGGCCTTAATGTCACATTAAACTGGTTTATTGGAGATTTTCTCTAGAATTCCTTCCAAGTCTAAACTTTTGTAATGAAACTTCTACAAACGATGACATTTACGTCTATCTTTGTTCAACGCTTAACCCTGCGCTTTTGGAAGGAATTATTGTGATTTATCGCAAGTTTCACACAGCCCTAAAGATCTCGGGGACAATGAATAAAGGAGTGTTCTCACCTGAAGAACTTCGGAGTTTAAGACCGTGAGACAACATGTAACAAGAGAGGGTGTCAGAAGTCTGAATCTTAAGATACTACATGATTTTTTCAATGCAGAAGCCAGTAATGAGCTCCTTCTCAGGCTTACAATTAACACACTGGATGTCAACGCAAAAGGATGGAATTATGAGCCTCCCTGTCGTTTTGATCTCTGAGCAGTGACAATCACGAGAACAGACTGTTCCTTAGTAATTACCTCTAATGCCTTGTGGTAAAATATCTTAGCAACCCTGGAATATTCTGAAGTCTTAAGATCCACACCACCTCCTGGAAAAAGTACCCTGAAAGGCAACATCCAAGAATCTGATTAGCAACGGTGATCAAACTAAAACCTGGACAGTGTACATAGAGAAAGGTCCGACAGTGGTTTGAAGGATTCAGGTCTAGGTTAAGACTTATTTCCAAAATCTATAGACAGGCATTTAAGCTCATGTTATGGACAGCAGGGATCTAGTCGGAAAACTCAAGGGAGATGCAAACAGGTTTTCCAGCCTCTCACTGGTTGGTAGGCTGAATGGCCCTGTAGGTTCCACTGACTGGCGTTCCATTAATTACACGAGTTCAGACAACTCGAGCACGTGCAGACAACTCCATTTAGGTGTCTCAGCCTTTAACTGAATCATATCCTAAATCTTGCCGTTCTACTGAAGAATGGTTGCTATCACAAAGGAGTGACTGAGCCTAGTACAACATAAGAGAGAGGAAAGAGAAGATACACAGAACATACAGATTTCAGCTGGTATTCAGGACTGTGTGCCATGACTCCCTCAGATCCCGTCCTGATGCTCAGCTGACTCCCCCTACCACTTTAAAATCCTGGCCTCTATCTTAATTCATCCTGTTCAAACTCAGTAAAGAAGAATCGTGGCCTTGGCAGAGCAACCTTCTTATTGCAGACCACAGATCAAAAAGGTCCTGTTAAAAAGGGTGAAAAAAGAATGTCTGGCTGTACCCTCTGGTCACCCAGGATCTAGACACAGTTGAAGACAAAGAAAGAGTGACAACGGCAATTCTGTGTAGCTCCCCAAACCCAACCACCAGAGAAGAAAAAGACTCCAGAATCTAGCAGAGATCTCACACGTACACGTGATGACACGGAAAGTAATCAAGTACCATCAGAGACAGTAACATGAAATAAAGGGAGTCTCTTCTGGCTGTAACTGGAGCGGTACCCACAGAACGGACAGAACCCAATGTGAGCGCTCCCGAACGCACTGCAGCAGAACCCCACCTAGATTTACTCAAGCCACATCCACCAGCTGCTGATTTTTTACCACAATGGCTAAAGGATTTCCTCTGTGCTCTGGAAAAGGCAACCTGTGTCAGTGAGATGATAGCAAGGAGCTAGAAACACCACCTCGAAGGATCCTGAGCATTTGGAGAGTAAGTGTGCACTTAAACCCTCATGATCAGGTTTCATTTTAAGGGGAATGATGCAGAGGATCGTGCAAAAGCCACCAAGTATTTGGAGCAGTATTCACAAAAATATAAATCAGATCAGATTACTCTCCAGTGCCAATACAGAGAATGAATACAGCTGAAATTATTTTCAAAACAGGCCAGATTATAGATTTCTACAGAGATCTAGTTCAACAAATAAAGCCATCCTTACCTGGAAGGGAAATTCAGTTCCCTAGTGGAAAATTCCCTTCCCCTCTTCCTTTTGTCCCACCCCTGATCTGGCCAATACTAATTAGGAAAACCAACTGTCATTTCTGCTAATGCAAAAAGGAAGTAACTCATTAAGTAGCAATGCTCATGGCTTGACACCGTCATAAGCAGATTGAAAGACAGCTGCCCAGTAGCTCTGATGCAAGCTGATGATGAGCGCTGTGAATTTCAAAGGCTAGCTCAGGAGTACGCTGCTATATTCATAAAATTCTGTCTCTATTATAGTAAGACAGATTTTAATAAGGACTATTTATTGACATATTATTTTCAAGTGCAAAAAACCTGGAGCTACGCTCTTAGAAGACAAAAAAAAAATCATTCTATCTCTTTCTTATTCTAAGTTTCCACAGAATGTAAAGTCCTTCCCTCCAGAGACCTTATTTGGGATTTACACACAGCTCTTGGCTGACATCAGAGAGCATCAAGAGGAAATATAAACCATCCTTACCGACCTACACAGCACAAACCAACTGCCTGGCACAGAAGGATGAGGGAAATGGATCTACTTGCCCAACACCCTCTTCTGCATTGAGGTAGGTGGTGAGGTAGGAGAGCCCATTGGTGAAAGTTCTTCTGGCAGCCACAAAGGGGTGAAATGATTCATTTTGTCTCCAACACGAGGAGACACAGGGGAGAAAGTGTCACTGTCTCATGCTTGCTTCCACCACAGGACTGTAAATACCCCGGCCCCAGTGCAGAGGGGATGCTGTGAAGCAGGAGGACAGTGGTCTCCCCAGACAGTCTAAATCTGCACGTATGACACGTTGATCAATGTTCTAGCGTATGCATAAGCTCGATAAAAATATTCCTGCTTTCAGATGCTCATCTCATGACTACAAGAAGCCGATCACATGCTACAGACTCACATATAATCAGGCCTGTGAAGTGCAGCGTCAGCTGATTTACCCTTCCAAAGGGCACTTCTGGCACAAGGCAAACATAAAAGGCTTGACTTTGCTTAGTCCACAATTAAAATCTGTTAAATCAGACCACATCATCCCACATTTAACATGCGGGACAGCCACCTGAGCAGCCGATTGCCACAGGTAAGCTGAAAAGTCAGAAAATTTGTCTAACAAAGACCTAAGCCACAGAACGATGACAGGCAAGATGGGCCATTTAAGGAGAAAGACTGGAAATCAGGGACTTTTATGATGCAGTAGATACAGAGAGGACTGGAAGAACAAGAAAAGGTTGGGACAGGGATTAAACACCCAGGAAATGCTGTTAAGTATAAAAATTAAGGTGATCACTCAAATGAGGAAGAGGCAATAATTAACAAAGCAAAATTGTTAGCCACTATAATGCCTGTAGACAAGCGCAGGAGAATGCCAAGATGAGGACTGCTGCAGATTATCTGGCATATGTTCCTCAATGAAAAGACAGTACAGACACCCAATGAAACAGAGCTCTCCCAGAACATATCTACACGTCCGCAGCACTCAGCACAACCTCTCGGGACAGTGTTCTTGAGATCATGGCAAAACCAGAACTATCATGTTTTTCAACAGAAAAATCAGTGCTCAAAACTTACCCATTAATAGAGTGGAATATTTTATCATATTCTTCATCTGAGAGATTTAATCTGAAACACCAAGAAAACCGTTACAGAACGCAAATGAAACATACATATTTAACCACAAAAATACCAGTGTCACTGAACAGAAAAACAGGACACAAAAAAATATGTAGAAAGCATGCTTTAAACTGAATACAACAATCCCAAATATAACAAAACATTTCACTTGAAACAGCTGAGTAGAGACTGAGAAGCCACAAGACTGAATATATGTAGAGTTCAGGATGAGGTATCCAGAGAGCCCCTCACAGACACTTGTTAAATGTAATGTTTAGATGACTGACATGGTTATTATTTCCTGCAGACCAGCAACTCCGGTTTCCAATTAATCCCAAGAAGGGCAGAGCTGGAAACAGTGGGTCACACCCAGTCTTCAGCAAAGATATAGTGGAGATGTGAAAAGATGAGGAAGACCTCGGCATCAGCAAACCAGTATGGAAGGTGCACTCACGCAGAACTGATAATTTTACAGGTAAAATTATAGTATTTTTTCAAAGAAAGGTTATGATAAGAAGAAATATGAAAAATTACATTCCGATTTCTAAAACACCCTGCAAATCACAGAATATTCAGTCTTTGAGGGGCTCTAAACACTCAGAAAAGCAGCACAACTGCTTTCTGTGACTCTAAGATGATACCCTCACATTAAATAATATTTAGCTGCTTATTAAGGATATAAAAAACTACCTTATTGGCACAACTCGGGCACCAGCAGATTCCAAAAACTTCACATATGAAGCCGCAACATAAGAGCTTCCAAACCTGTGGAACTTCTTAAAGTGGCATTCCTGTGACAATATCCCTAAAAGATGCAAGAAAGAAAATTAGAGCTATAGAAATAGCGAACGCTAAACACACTGAAAGAAAAATTAAACTGCAATTGCCTTTACACCAGGTTACAGCGTAACATTTACTGCCTGAAAGAATCACAAACATTGAGACAACGGGGCATCAATTAGGATGCCTAGTCACAAGGCAGCGAATAAACACATTATCTGACTAAGACTCAGCTTCCCCGCTTTAACTGTTTAACACTGCAACGTCTCTGGAGTAAGTTATAGCAATTTTAAGGTTTTTAAACAAAGCATGCTGAGCATAACCTTATCTATAAAAGCTTTCACTAAACCAACGCTCCGGGAGCCCTTTACCCCCACACAGACACCGGCTGGCTTCACGCCGGGTTTAGGAGCCGTTCTCTCCCCTCGAACAGCGAAGGCTGGCTGCGAGGCAGCCCCCGGCCGCGGCGTTACCCTCAGCCGGCCGGTGACCCCCGGGGGAAGCTGAGGGGAACCCCCCCCGGGCGGCCCTTACCGATGATGGGTCTCTCGTTGCCCTCCGCCCGTCGACCGCGCTGCACCAAGGAGGCTGCGGCAGCGCAGCCGAGCAGCACGAAGAGTAGGAGGAGGGCGGGCGGGAAGGGAGGAAGCCCCGAGAGGTGCCTCATGGCCACNGGGGGCGTGGCCTCGGTCCTGCCGAGCGAGGCCCGGTTGGTGTCAAAGCGATGGAGTTTAAAACTTTTAGGCTGAATAATGCATATGATGAACCGGTCTGAAATCAGGGTAACCAGACTGGGAAGCCCCCAAGACTAAAGGACGGGATGACCTCAGGGGTTAAAATAACCAGAAACAAGACACGGCAATTAAAAGTTGTATCAAAAGGGAGTAAAATTATGTCAATTTCTGTAGATAATGCCTCATTCTGGCTCCCTTACGTAAACCAGAGGCAGATTTGGACAAAGATCAAAATAGGAGGTGTCCCTGACATCACCTGTCATGATTGTAATACTAAAACCACACACCTCCAGTGGGAGAATTTAAATGTAAATGTAGGACCCCCTTAGCAGAATTAATTAGGTAATAGGGTAATAAATTAGGTCATAATATAACAAATTAGGTCATAATATAATTAATTAGGTAATAGTATAATGAATTTGGTGACAATATAATGAATTAGGTAACAGTATAATGAGTTAGGTAATAATGAATTAGGTAATTGATGGCACACACGTACAAAGATTTGTATGTAAAAGCACGTAACCAATCATATCTACTTCCTTTGTTATTTCTACTGTATATAAACAGCTGCTGTTTGAGCTAACGGGTTACAAATTGCAGAATCTAAATAAAGCAAATTGTGTGTCGATTGGCTTTGCACGCTGGGGAAAGGATTTTTTTTTTGGGACTGCACCTTCTCAGTGCTCCGGGAAAATTGATGCTTGTATCCCCACAAAGTGACAGACAAGGCTGGTTCAAATAGAAACCATTTTATTAATATCATGGTGTCAATACATAAAAAAATTAAAAAACCATTGTGCATTGTGTTGTGCTTTTAGTCAGTAGTAACTTATCATTTAACAGCAGCTTTTAGAGGCATTCCCGATACTCTTAAAGAATGCACTTTTGAGATTTTTACTGTTTTGTTGACTCCGCAGCTCAAAGCTGCCAAACCACCACCTGCCACACCAACACCTCTTCCCTTCTTTATGCAAATGTCCTAATTATCTTGTGTCCTCATTATCAGCAGCAAATGCAATTGTCCCTTACATAGAGTTCCTACCTTCTATATAGCATGTAAACATTAAAAAAGAATTAACAGTTCATGAAAAAATGCCTGCGCTCAGCGCTCTGTTACACACGCAAGTTACCATTTAATAATATATTCAGGATATTTTTGATTCATTTTGGACTTTATATTCATCAAGCTGGTGTAGTCCAAAAGAAGATTTTTTTTTAAAAACAGCTAAATTTTGTCCATGTGCATATACACATATATGCAATCAAATAAAGTTTGTGCTACATAAACCAGCAACAATTAGAGACTGGTCTCATAGGAAAACTCTGAATTTTGCTGTTTGCTGAAACATGGTTCATTCCTTTGTGCGGTTTACATTCAAGGAGTAAAACTGAAGAGGTGCAAAAATTAAGACAATAGCCTCAGTTCTTCAGTTCGTAAATGAGTTGGAACTTGAGTGACCCACCTGAAGAATCGCCAGAAGCCTGACGACTTAGTTTATTTTCTTATAAAGAAGAATTAGCGCTTCAATGAACTCCTCTATTTAAGGAGTGTTTTTATCACAAAATAGTTCAATCTGAGAAAAAGAGATATGAAACATAGGAATACATGAAAATGTATCTAAAAACAGTCTCTTTTAAATTTAGGTTCCATATCAAAGATATCCTGAAAGAAGGAAAAATGCACTTGAGGAAATGAGGGAATTGGAAGGGAAAAAAAAAAGTCCTTGTCAGTTTGGGAGGAATTTTGTATCTGGCGTCGATCTGACCACAGCAGAAGAAACTACGACCAATAGGTACGTTACAGATGTTCCTCTTGCTAATAAAGAACAGCTTCCAACAGCTTTTGCAATAACACAGCATTAATGAGAACCTAAAATAAGACTTTTCTGATTTCATAGGATAGTCTCATTTCTCTCCCCTAAGCATATATTAATGTAACATCCCAACGTCCTAAAGATTCCACAGTTAACAAGTTAGCATTTCTAGCTACCTGAGAAACCAAGCGTTTCTTACGGCTTCATTTACACCAAGATTCGTATGGAATGTTTAAATGTACGGGGCTTGTAGACCCCGCAGCTCATTATAAAACACAGTGAAAAACCGGATAAATTAACTCCAGCAGTCGGGGTACTAACAGAGGCTTTAATAAAAAGCTGAGTGAAAAGGAAAATAATGCTTTAGATGGTTAAATACTTGGGAATTTGGGACGATGCTGCTGTAAATGTGAGGGACGACTCTCACATATTTGGTCCCTTAAAAAAAAATCTGTTTTCACTAAGTATAAATAGATTTATTTTTTTTTCATTACTCCTACAGAACTAAAGGCAGCAGCTCAACAGAAATCAAAAGTAATTTCTTCCCACAGAAGATGTGGACCAACTCCTTTTCTGCAAATAAGACACTAGCATCTCCTGCGCTGAGGTCCAAAGTGACCCTTAAACCACACAACATGATGTTTCTGAAGTTCAGATCCACAAAGTATAATCTACGTCACCCTCCAAAACACATGGACACTGCGAATGACTAAGAGCTCCTGACCTCTGTAGTGCTCTCCAGGACAAATTAAAGGTGATCATAATCTGAGTTGTTTATAGCTTGTCCATAGACTGCATCTCTTTCAAGAAAAAAAATAAGAATTTTCAAGGTTTTGATGACTCTCTTCCTTGCCCTGTTCCTTGCTGAACTTTGAAGAACAGGTACACAGTGTTTTCTTCGTCTTCCTCTACAAACTGGAAGGTTATTGTGTTAATTAGCACAAAAAGGGAAGCTGCACGAGCAGCACAAAATGTCTCACTACTGCTGGTTAATTTTCAATTTGACCCAAACTCACAGAACAGCCATTTTCCCTGAGAATCAACCCAACAAGCAGCCTCTTTTCACTCCTTTTAAATAAGCCCTGTAGTCGTACTTCCCTACCACCCAGTCTGCCCCATTCACGTCCTGTTCTTCTTTGTCTCCTATTATCTTGACGAGCCAAGGTACAAGAGCTAAGGGGGAGGAGGAGGAGTTGTCTCCAAAGCCTTACCAGGAGCAGTATCAATTGCTGATCTCCAACGCGCTGTGCAGCTTTTTGGCATACAAGTTAATCGTAACTAATTACAAACAGTATTGCAAAGACGTAGAAATCATTAATCTCTTCAGATTTGCATACTGCTAGACTCCAGTTAGGGTAAAAGTGCAGCCAGTGTAATACCCAGTGCCCTGCAAAGACAGACTGGTTTCATTTACAGTTATTTTAAGTTTACATTAAAGATTTCTGATGAACCTTATTCCCGCTTCCAGTGTTCCAAGAATTAGTACAATAGAGTAAGAAGGTTATTCCTGGGAAACCAGAGAAATGCTGTGAAGATAATCTGCAGATGCCATTATAAAGTCAGTCCATTCCTTGGCCAGCTCTTCAATGGAGACTTCCTCCCCACCATACTCCTGTGGGAGAATGCTGACCGGGAAGTGTTCGCTCAGACTCTGCAGGTAGTTGTTTCCATGCATGTACACCTAAAACAAAACACAAAAAGCCTTTATTTGGGTCTGAATGACTACTGAGTGAGAACAGGCAGCAAAGAAAATCGGTGCAAGAGCTGAAGCCACCAGCTCGGTTTGACTAAATAAGTGTACTTGTTCATAACGAGCCCCTTAAATGACTCCAAAATTATTTATGCTCTTCAGGAGAAGCAGGTCCTAAGGAAGCGCTACAGATTGTCATGTAAGGCTACTGTGGCAGAAAGAAATATTTGTGTGCACTCACCCGTTCCTTTATTTTTTCAGTGAGAAAAGGCTTAATTAGAGCGAAGACTGGGTGGAAGAATAAAGGCTCATTAATCAAGTGGATACCTCGAACTTTTAGTGGGAAGGAATCCTGTCAAAAACCATGAAAAAAAGCGTAAGAAAAAGAAAATATTATTGAAAAGATTCTATTATTAAGGACAAGTCTGTGAAAACTATCTAGTGCAAAGGTTAGAGGTAGTCCTCCTGATCTTGCCAATTCCTGCACTTCACAGAGTGTTTTTAATTTATACTGCCCCTAAAACACTTAGAAAAATCCCATCTTGTTCCTCCCATTAGAAGAAAAAAAAAAAAGGCAATGCTGATTAGTAAAAAAACCAACCAACTAACCAATCAACCAAAACAAACAAACAAGAAAACCCTTGCCAAATTGCATGTAAGTAACACACACAGAGCTTGTGCTCTGCCTTTCCTCAGAGGTACGATTTTTCACAACAGAGATTCTGCTGCTGATTTACAAAAAAAAGCTATTTAGCCACGTGCTTTCATTGGCAAGTCGCAGCCTGAAGGATACCATGTATAATATAGATAAACGTCAACTGCTGAAGCTACTACATATAAGTTAAATAAATTATACTTAGAATTTAGAGACAAGCCTTGAAGTTACTGGGAGTTTGCCCAAGCCAGAAGTTGAGCTTTATGAGATGACCGTTGTAATAAAAATAAAAATTCTATCTGTTATACAGCCCTTATAAAATGAAATACGAATACTGAGAATTATGCAATGGGGGAAGTCAACTTGTCCAACCCCTCGGCAGGGAGCAGGGACATCTGCAACCAGAGCAGGTTGCTCAGAGCCCCGACCAACCTCACCTGCAACGGTGCCAGGGATGGGGCGTTTGCAAATTCTATTCTACCTCTTTTCTGATTTTTAATGGATTTCAGATTTTGTTCTTTAAAGCTGCATAGACTCTAAGTAAAGTTCTAAGGAAGGAAAATGTACTATAGCTTAAAACAGATGAAAAATTGGGAGTTAGAGCAATGAAGCAGCATGTGATGCTCACCGTGAGAACAGCAGCAATCTTCTTGGCCACTGCTGGACTGATTTGAAACGCGTGAGCAAATCGCCAGCCCTGAAGATCAAAGATAGCCTTGACTCCATTCCGCTGAGTCTCAATCTCCTTTACAATGAGCTCAGACGTGATGAGACTTACACGAAACACGTCGTATGCTGTAAATAACTTGGGATCCCATTGTCCTGAAGAGTAAACAGATGACACTGCCTTACCAGGAGAATCCCACATTCACCTCGACTTTTGCTTGCTACTGCTTTTAACGTGCTTCTCAGGAACACGAATTGACCAGCAGGATCGAAGGTCCTGAAGTAAGTTGATTGGTCAGCACAGATGTTATTCTGTGTGCCTGTTCTGTCATTCACCTTCTACACTCTTCTGTAGATGGTACCACCTAATGGTAGACGGTTGTAGATGCCACCTAACGTAGCATGTTCCTCCTACGGCCGTAGCCTCTAGTACAAGGTTTTGAGAGCAACAGCTGAATTCACTAAGTCACGCTAGCAGAAACTATAGACCATCAATCCAATCAATTCATGTAATTTTTCTTCAGAGCAGTAATTTTGCCAAGATTCAGTGAATCTCATTTTTTTTCTGATGCCTGGGCAAAGAATTGCTTGAGATGAGCCTTAACCCTGGACGAAAGCTTCAGAGAGCACAACTTCCTACTAGACCAGCTGATAATAAAACAATGCTTTGAAAATTGGCTAGTTTTCTCTACTAAAGAGCAAATAAATTCTTCATGAAGGATTCTACAGCTTTAGCCAGATCAGTGTATAAGTCAAATGATGTAACTGTTACCTCAATAAGCTCACCTTTACATTAAGGGAAAGCTATTTCTAGCAGGGAACATAAATATGTTCCCTTTCTAGTTAAGACATTCTGGTATTACCTAATTTTATCAACCCCTGGTGTTGTACCCTTAAAATACTTTTATTTTGCTGCTGAAATGGTGATAATTAAAAATACATATATATACAACAAATGGAAAAAAGACCTCTACAAAAAAATAGACATTTCAGTGCCAGAGCCAAGTGTGAAAACAGGTCCAAGAAATTTTTTCACTCACCAATCCTGTATATGAGGACTTTGCTGCCATATGGGTCCCTTGATCTCAGGACTCCATGATAGCCACCTTGCAGAAGGCCAAGAACTGAAGATGGTCGTAAATCTGCACTTATTTCTGGGCATTCAATTCTCCACTTCTGGTAATTCTTCAGTAACTGGAAAAAAAAAACAAACGTGGATGTCAAATAAGTATCAGGTATCGTACGAAACGTGCAGTTAAAAATACATTTTCACTGAGTTTGGAGGGCAGAGGGACAGCTGTGGTAAGGAATTTAGACTTTGTATTGACATTTCCTAAAGAGATGGTTTACATTTCTAACCCGACACCTTGAAAGGAGCTGAGAGATGCTGAATTTGTCAGCACCTTCTTTCACAACAAACGGAACTGTAGGTTTAAATGTTAAAGATACCGCACGGCCAGGCTAGCCTTGCAAATGGTCACTGTAGGTGATCAATCAGCAAAGCCCAGCCTGACCCTCAGCGCAGTTTCACACATTAAGTGTGGCCACAACAAAGCATCAACTATCGGACTTTTATGTCTGTTAACCTGTATTAACAGCAATCGGTATTTATTCATTTCTCAACTACTCCATATTCCACAACAGAAACATTAAATAACTCTCAGCTCCAACTAAATCACACATTTCTTGCATCTGTGCAAGTATCATTTTCTTCACCACTTTCACAGAAAGAATGGCCAGAAGGAACCTCCGTGGATACTGAATTAATCCCTTGGAACATTACAGGCTGTTAGAAGACCCGAGACTCACCATCCTGTATGTCATAGCATGCTTATATTAGAGAATTACTCTCCTTTCTTACCCTCCCCTCTTTATTTCAACTTTCAATTTCCAAGTTTCTTGTATCATCTGACATAAAACACACACTTTTCCTTCAGGTTAAGGCTTT
The DNA here is from genome assembly GCA_013400335.1 of Eurystomus gularis. NCBI lineage: Eukaryota > Metazoa > Chordata > Aves > Coraciiformes > Coraciidae > Eurystomus > Eurystomus gularis. The sequence continues at coordinate 459,764 of VZZY01024434.1, read as the reverse complement.
TTGGCTCAGATGAAGGTCTTGAATTATTATGAAGGTCTCTCAAATGAATTGTCATGAAGGAACTATTTATAAGGCATCACTGTTTGTCAGCAGAATTTCCTGACTGATGATACAGCGATCAGAAGATCTACATCCTTCATAGGAACGGCACCTGTAAATATGTTTTTAGGTATAAAAATGACAAAGTTCATCTGCCACACCAGAATCCCATGTGGCAGTGAGGAAGTTGCTAAAGGCCCCATCCTAAACCCCACACCGCCAAAAGAAACATTTAAGCATTAGGAGAGTTTTACTAGAAGCCTTTTGATGGCGCTAAATCAGTTCTAATCTGGGCTAATTTAAAAACCACCGAACAAAAATGGTTGGGGGGGCGGGAAGGAGTCGGGAAAGTAGTTAATTTGTGAAAACAAAATTCCCTATGATTGCAGAGATGGGCCTGGTGAGGTGCTCTGATGATCTCGTTCTGTGCTTGACTCTTTACAAAGGGCACTGCTTGAGCAATCCCAGCTGCTTTGTGCCAACCGGGCCACACTGTCGACACAGGATGTTCTTTTCTTCTTCTTTCCATTACAGACACTTAAACAGCAGCAAAATACAAAAAAACAACCCTCAAAACAACCAGGCAAACATTTGTAGCTTTTGTCGTTTCTCCCTTTTCTTCTCAAATCTGTTGTACCACAACTTAATGAACCTAATTAATAATTACAGGATGATTTTTAATATCTCTTTGAAGAAGCTGCCTGCCCAAACCAAGATGAGGATAAAAATGGTACGCTCATCAATACCCTAAATAATTCTGTCTTGTCAGTACAGTTAGTTTCTCATTTTCATGAATATTTACATTTTCCAAGTTGGAAACAACCAGGCGTTAAGTTCTGGAACCTGGGAGAAAGGGAACAGTGTTCGTAGCTTGTGACACACTCAAGATCCTTATGGAAGACGTAAGTTACCTACTGGTGAGTCCACTAAGGAGTAAAAACATGGTTGGAATACTCCTGACACTTTCCACGCCGTGGGCAAGTGGTACATCTTGTAGACACATAACAATGGTTAAGCTCCAAACTTTCTTCCCTTTGACCAGAAAGTCATTAAGTGCTGAAGAGTTCTCACATTTTGAAAATGTCCAACCTAAACCTCCCCTGGTGCCACATGAGGCCTTGTCCTCTTGTCCTATCCCTTGTTCCTTGGGAGAAGAGCCCAACCCCACCTGGCTCCAACCTCCTCTCAGGGAGTTGTCTAGAGCCAGAAGGTCTCCCCTGAGCCTCCTTTTCTCCAGGCTGAACAACCTCAGGTCCCTCAGCCGCTCCTCACCAGACTTGTGCTCTAGATCTTTCTCCAGGTTCATTGCCTATCTCTGGACGTGCTCCAGCTCCCCAATGTCCTTCTTGGAGGGAGTGGCCCAAAACCAGGATTCAAGATGTAGCCTCACCAGTGCATTTTATTTTGAAAATTCCTAGTTTAACATTGTTTAAACACAGAAATTCATGCTAAATACTTTAAAAATATGAAATTTTTAGTCAAGATAGCAAGGAAAAACATAAATATGTTTACATATATATATATATGTATATATAAAACAATCAGCCTAGATATAGAACAGTCAGATATAGAAGATGGTGCAACCCACTATCAGGAAAAACAGGAGCATTCATTACCTGGTATAAAAAAAGGCTCGTATACTCGTAACACAGGGAAAACATCTCAATGTATAATTATCTGTGTTTACAAACTGAATAACCTACTTAGCAGCTGCTCAGCATCTTAAAATAGATGCAAGAGAACTTGATAAATGGCGAACCCTGGATGAAAAACTCCAGTGTGTGGAGTTTAGCATTAATTAAGAGGTTTTCTTCTGAGATCTCTTGGGGATAGTTCCAGATTTCTGAACATCAGAGATGATAAAGTTACTGATTAACCCAAGATTCATGTGCTTCAAAGAAAAGTGAACCTGGTACTTTAATTAGAATTAAAAGAACTAGAAAATAACATGCTTGTTAGGGAACCTAGTGTGGTTTTATACGTGAATTATTATTTTTTTTCCTGATTAATAACTATTTATTCATACTAACAAGGATCCTAGGCAGAATTAGGCCTCTTCAGTGTCAGCAGTTTGTGATTCCTCACCAGTTAGCCTGCCAGGGGCTCCTCCATCCCTCCTTCTCGAGGAATCCCTCTGCATTGATGGAAGAAAAGCAGCCCAGTAACGGATTTAAACTTGGTACTTACGTTTGAATGATGTGAAGATCCTCACAGGTAATGCCTGAGACTCAGCAGTATGTTTGACACTATGGAAAACCACTCTTGTACAGCAGAGTTATTCTAAACAGCTTATTTGGACACACTAGGAAGTTTTGATACCTCAAGTCAGATGCAGAGCAAAGATGAGTCTGACTATATGCCTCTGCATCAACCAGAGCTCCTAAACGGATCCCAGATATTTAGACAGTTTTGAGTGCAACTCAGGTTGGAGGTGGGAGGTGTCCTTGCCCATGGCAGGGATGGAACTAGATGATCCCTTCCAACTCAAACCATTCCACGATTCTGTGATCTGATAGAGTTTCAATGGTGCATTTTTACTGAATTTGGAGATTTCTGTTCTTTTCCCCAGAGCGTAATCTATTTCAAGTCCAAAAAGGCAGTATCCCCAGGTCACTGAGAATTAGTCTTCTACAAGAGCTGTGGCCTGTAATGCAAGGACATAATAAAATGCACTGGGCAAAAAGATGTGTGGAGGAAAGGAGATGCTGGTCCTCCAGATTTCACACCTCACTTCTGAATCTAAGTGACAGCGGCTTTGATCACAACAGGGAAGTCAAACATACACGCGTAGCTAGTACGGTAAAAAAGGGATATATAAACCTACTGCTTTAGCACAATTAACAGAGACCCACGGCCCGGCTTCTGAGTTCACAGCATCTATGGTAGGGAGATGTAGCTGCACTAATTAACGAGCAATCATCATGCTCCGCTCAGGCATGAATTTATATCCAGGCTAAGATCTTTTGGAGCATAGGCATCTCATCCGTACCTGTATCTAACAGGGGCTAGAAAGGCACGGAAGACGCTGTAATGATAGAACACTGTTCCTGCTGAGTGTTCATTTTTTTACCTCTTCTGGAGCCTGCCCTTAAGTGGTTCAGGTTCATCAATACATCTCCAGCCACTCTCTAAGATAAGGCACTGGGTCAAATTTCACCTTTCCTGTGATTCAAAATGCAGAAAAACTTTTTCTTCTAATTTGAGACTAGTCTGTTACTGAATTTAATGAACAATCATTGGCTTTAAAAAATACAGACCGTTCTAGCTCATCTCCCAGTTCAATCCCAGCTGCCTGTTTCCATGGTGGATTTCCTTTTAGCATGACATTTATCAACACATCAATGCTTGAAAGCAAGTCTGGAACTGCCACTGGAAAAATGTAAAAGATTACTGTTGGAATGAGCCATCATAAAAGATTCAGAAACGTAATGTCTTGCCACCATCGACCTGATCGTTCTTTACTGAAGAGTTTCCAAATGCTGGTAAACTGAAATCAGATAAATCTGTGTCAAATATTAACCAGGGACACAACAATAAATGGTCTGGTCAGGTGCCAGACTCTTGATCTGTATTTAAGGCTAAGCCCATACTAAGAAAGATGCTTGACGACCTTTGCTTAAGAGCATTGGCAGAGCCACAAACTTTGATGATCCCTTAGCTGCTCTGCAAGTACAACGCAGGAGTACACGGGAGCCCAGGGCAAAAAAGGGACCGTATCGGTCTGAACTTCAAACCAAGAGGCAACATCAGACTAGGACAGGAGGGAGCAGCCACTGGCTGGACTGATGGTAGGAGCTCTGGATGAAGCACTAACATAACCTCTGTAGAATGTCAGATTTGGGTTACATGAATATACATCTTATGACCACCACAGACTTTTTGCACAACAATTCTCTTGGGCTTTAATATACCAATTGGAAACAAACACATTCCTTTAAAGGAAGAACAAACAAACAAAACAACAGTTCCTCTTTTCTTTTTCCCATGCTCTAAGAGAAGTATCCTAGAAATCAGCATCGGCTGGGATGTGGAAGATCAAGTACAAGCAGCTACAGCATTTGGAGATGTGGAATTCTTGATGGAAAGACTAAACACTGATGGTTTCTGAACATCAGAATCCCTCAACTGAAAGAAGGGTCCAAACAAGAAATTTAAAAACTTAGCAGTGGAGACACAGAAATTCTAAAGAGACTTCTAAAGGACTTAATTTTTCCAAAGCAGGAAAAATTTTTCCAAAGCAGGAAATTTGCTACTTCCTGGACTCCATCTCTAAACCTAGCCCAGATTCCACACCCTTGAAGATTAGTCCTACCAACAATACGCCTCACAATTAATCACAAGGAACTGCAGAAATGTACGGGCTAAATTCTGAAGTGCCACTGTCCCGTTTCCAGGATTATCAGTAACGACCAATTGCAATGCAATTAGGAGTGGATATTTAGGATGCAAATTGGCTCCGTTAAGCCCTACTTTTTGGAAAGAAGGAATACAGGACAAAAAAAAAAAAAGACTTTTTTGGTCAAGAAAAAAAGGCATGCTCATACACTTGTTAGTGCACAGCTCTGACAGAAACAATGTCTTGAACTTCAAGCGGAAATAAGATCCATAAATACACAAAGGAATCTGACCTGACTTGCCAGTTCTTCTGCTGAGGAGGAAAGGTTTAAAGCTATGACGCAAATCTCATCAGCCCAATGAAAAGAACACAAAATATATTTTTTAAGCTATTTATCGTTAAGGGCTTAATTCCATTTCTCACAATATTTTTTAGCTACCCTGATCCTGCAATATATCCACATGCAAACAGTCTTCCCTTATGGTGCCTAAACTTGGAAAATCTATAGTAAAGAGAAGTCAGAAACGAAAAGGTGAGGTGTGTTGGGCAATGCTATGTCATCAACATCAAATTGCACCGAAACACAGCTTCCAGCTGGCACAACTGAAAAAATACTTTTGCCCTGGGAAGATTTGGAAATACTTTCTGCTCAGAAGGGTTAGTGGTTGTCCAGTTTTCTGTAAACTAAGACACAAAAACAACTTCTACCTTTGGGTATTAAAAATATGCATGCCCTGTCTGTATGGCAATGAGCCATTAAACAGCCAGGAAAGTACCAAAAATTTACCAAAGCCTGAAAGGAATGTTGTAAATGACTGAACTCCAAGAGAAAAGGAGGTTTTTACTCATAGCTTTGTGATAGAGTAATGATAAGTCTGTAGTGAAACTAGTATCATTACTAGTTAACAAGGAACATGAGCCTGATGTATGGGAAGTCCTTTAAAGGATATTGTTTCCTGTTAGGAGTTGTGACCTTACCACATTTACCATAACCACAACGTTGAGGAGCACGTCCAGAGAAGGGTCTAGAGCAGGAGTGTGGTGAGGAGCAGCTGAGGGACCTGGGGGTGTTCAGCCTGGAGAAAAGGAGGCTCAGGGGACACCTCGTTCTTGACAACTCTCCAAAAGGAAGCTGGAGCCAAGTGAAGACAGGCTCTTCTCCCAAGCAATAGAAGAGGAAAGAGCCTCAAGTTGCACCAGGGAAGGTTTAGGTTGGACATGAAGAAAATTTTCTTCTCCAAAAGGGTTGTGAAGGGCTGTCCCAGGCTGCCCAGGGCAGTGGTGGAGTCCCCATCCCTGGAGGGGTTTCCAAGCCGTGGAGATGTGGTGCTGAGGGACATGGTTCAGTGGTGCCCTGGCAGCGCTGGGTGAACGGCTGGACTCGGATGATCTTGGATGATCTTAAAGGTCTCTTCCAAGCAAACGACTCTATGATTCCGTGCCTGTTCCACGCTCCCCGTACCTAACCTTGACGTTACCCCACCGAGACCGCACAAAGCCAGCCACGACGCCGCGCGTTCACACCTGAAGACTGACAAGCACCGAGCTCCACCCTGACACTCGCAGCTTGCCCTCGGCCGACCCGAGCGGCTCCACTCACCCTCTGCCCGGGCCCGACCCCAGCCCGCTTCCCCGCGGCCCTCTCACCCTCCAGGCCAGCTCCAGGTGGAAGTCCCGGGCGCGGAGGAACCTCACTAGGAAGGAGTCGGTGAGGGGCTGGAGCCAGCGCTGGCCGGGCTCGGCCTCCGCCCGCCGCCGCAGCTC
>VZZY01024434.1:407671-444883 GCA_013400335.1 Eurystomus gularis | reverse complement strand
CAGGCCGCTCCGCCTCCCCGCCCGCCGGCGCTCAGCCCCGCGCCTCCCGGCCTGCCCCCTTTGTGTGTTCCCGGCCCCGGCCGAGCCCCTCCGGGCTCCCGGTTCCTCTCTCCACCCCGGCAGCGCCTTGGTATTGGGCTCCCCGCGGCGCCCGGCCCCGTCTCCTCTCCCCTGCGCACCCCGAATTCTCTCTGGTTCCTTGTTACCGCATCCTTTCCCTTCGTGCCTTTCTCTCTCCTCACCCACCTCTTCTCCCTTCGGGCCTCTGCTTTCTGTTCCTTCCCTGCGGCCTCTCTCCATTCCAGCTTTTCTCTCTTTCTCTCTGCACGCTGTGCTGCACTTTTTTGGCTGGTTCTTCACCGAGCTTAGAGCTTGTTATTTTTTCTCTTTGCTAGGCCTCTGTCGGCTTTTCTGCCAGGCTGGAAGCTGTTCTGTCTCGGTCTCTGCTTCTTGCATGGGCCTCTGCCACTCCCCAAAAGTTTTGGCCCTGCAGTCCCCTGCTCCCTTTGGTTTTCTCTTTGTGCCTTTAATGTTTTGTTTCTTTTGTATCCATGCATGATGTCCACTTTCCTTTTATGCACTTATTTCTAGCTTAGTGATCTCTTAGCTTTTCATTCTTCTGTCTTCTATGAAGGCTGCTTCTTCCCGACTTTTTTAGTTCCATGTGTGTGCGTGCCTTTGTGCTTGGTTTAGATTCATCCCAAAAGATGAGGTGGGATTTCTAAGGTTACAGAGATTTTTTTCTCTGCTTTTGGGAGGTGACTAACCAGTGCAGCTTTAGATGGAGCAGTGTTAAGCATTTCTTATGATAACCATGAGACAGATGCGGCTAAAAGCAAGATGGAGCTGGTTGCCTCCTAAACTTTCAAACCTCTGAATACTGAGGTTTTCAGGCCTTAAAAATTGTTAGAGAGCGGTGGAGCCCGGAGGATACGCTCATGCTTAATTGTACCTCTCTGAGGAGATGAATTAGGTGTTCGTGGGCTAGCATTGGTTTTTCTAAGGTATTTTATTTTGCTATAGAGGAATTAAGGATGCTGTAACTTGTGCTGTTACAGTGATTCTTAGTGCATGACAGATTAACAGTGTTTTGTAATTACTAATCCTAAAAAAAAAAAATCCTCCTTAAGGTATTATTTCCTTGTGTGAAAGCTTCATCCAGACTGTATCATTTTCTTAATGACAATGAATGCACAGCTCGTAGCCAAGCTTAAAATATCACTGGATATTCCATCGTATATCTAAAAAGCATGGCATCGTAGGGTACTCACTGATACGTATTCGTCAGTCAACCTAAAAGAGGACATATAATGAAATTCTAGTACTGGCAGTAATCTTAAAATACAGACTTTCTGTGTTCTTTTACTCTATGCTTGTATTTCTTGGATGGGGCAATCAAAATTGATTTTTGTTTTGGTTTTCAACACCATTTGAGCTTCACATGCTGTAAAAGACTAGATTAATTCCATAGTTTTTGGTGAAATTGTTTCAATTTTCAAATGATTTTGGTTTTTTTGGTAATACTATAGATAATATTTTATACAGTGTAATATTTTATAGTAACATGTTTTTAATAGTATTTTAAACTGATATTTAAGGTGAGAGTAGCAGAATTGGCAAGTAAATGGAATTACCCTGAAATAAACATGGGAGGATTCTAACTGAACTTGTTTTGCCTTTTTTTTTTCCTTTCTTTCTCCATTTTCCTATATACAGAGACCTAAAGGACAGGGAAATAAAGGTAAGATGATTCCTTGTATTTCTATGTAAATCTCTAATACTGTTGTTTATGGAAATTAACGTGCCCTCAGACAATCATGAGAGGAGAATGTAACTATAGGATGTCTTTTATTTCAGAGCAAGATGACAGGAAATTCCGTGCCAAAATGTTATTTCCCAGCATTTTTACTGTGGCACAGCGGTTTAAAATGTTTTATTTTGCAAATGAAGATGAATGTCAGAGGCTGGACAGTAACACAGCTATTTCTTTTTCGCTGACTTTGTGATGCACTGGTTTAATCTCTTTAACAGTACACCTTGGGCCTTTATAGAATCAGTGTATTAGAATCATCAGGAAGAGAATCTTTAGAACAGCTTCCTCAGCTTGTGAGACAAGAGCCACGTGACCATTTACTCATATCTGTGAGCAGAACACATCACCTTCCCTATTCTCAAAAAACGTTATGGCCTTTTCATTGTAGCATCAGTGTAGGATGTTGTCTCAGTGTCTGAAGGCCTTCTGCTTTTCTTTTTTCATGTTTCTGTCAACATCTTAATTTTTTAAATATCACACTCAATGGGGTTTTTTCCCTCCCACAGAAACAAGGAGCTCATTCTTAATAGTCTCTGTCAAGTTCTTGGCAAGTCTGTCATAAACAGCATCTCAGATTATATCTTGCAGTTGATTCTGGTCTGGAATTTATCTTTGCTATAAAGACTAATATTCTATTTGAGAATTCTTTTTGCCTAATCAGTACGTTTGTGCCATTTAATCCTTAGGTGCTCAGCACAGAACAGCATGCCCACAGCTGTGTTAACATGCTTATTATTCCTTCATGCAGATAAGAAACTTGGTTTTTTGGAGCTCGTGTACTCTTTGCCCCCCCACCCCCAGCTGTTCATTATCTGAACTAATCTAATTGTTCTCTGTGAACTGTCATTTAACGTTATCTGCAGCGTACTTACTCTATTATTCTCTTGATGTGTAGATTATCTGGCACATGGCTCCTCAATCTTGCTGAATTTGGCTTGTTCCTTTTAATTTCTCTGCATTCAGAGACAAATGAACTTGTGTTTTCCTCCTCAGACCTCAATGTGGTCATTCTTGAATACTTATTCTCTCATATTCTATTACTTCTACCTTTTTTTACCCAAACTGGGGCTTTTAACTAGTTGCGTCTTTGAAATAGTAGTTTGTGTTTATACCTTCCACGTTGCCCTTAAATGAGAAGAAAAGTCAGAATCATTTTGGCAAGTAGTTTATGGCTTTATGTTCTTTGAATTACGAGATCTCAGTTTTAGTGAGGTTCTCGAGATGCATCTGTTGGAGAATCGTACAAGTAGGTTTTGAACCATACTCCATGTGCTTGAACTGGAAATATGAAGCATTTCTATTTGGCTGTTATGTTGCAGCTTGTGTAATAGTGAAAATGCAAAAGTCAGCTTTACTTTAACTTACTTGTTAGCGTATTTGTGTGTGCTGCAATCTGTAAATGCTGCAGAATGTCTGAATCAAAAGAAGTCTCTTGGTTTGCAGTGTAAGGAAGAGATTTTTGCATTTCCGAGCTTGGATTCTTATGGGGTGCATCCTTTTAAAGAATGGCTGGTCATTATGTTCCCTCTTGGTGAGAGTACGAACTGAAAGAAAACCACAGTGAAAGAAAGCAATAGTCGCCTCCATTCCTTTAGATTATTTGGTATAATACCCATTTAATACAACTAAGTTAGATTTAGCATTAGATTAAATTGCTGGGAGATTGAACGTGGCAGCACAGTGTAATGTGAGCAGTCAGCTTGGGGTTAGAGACTATCAAGAGGATAAATTAGGTCGGTATCAGCAAGCCTTACTGACCACATGTTAGCAGACAGGAATCTTTTTCAGGTGTCATGATGGGTGCCAGCTTAAGGAGTTTCAAGGAGAGATCTGATACTGAGTTAACAGCCTCCTCTGAAGTTGGTTCTGGACGTAAGAGTAATAACTTTAAAGAGGTGAAAAGGTTCTTGTCTACATCTCTGGTAAAGCGTGTGAGTGAGCTGTGTAAGAAAAATAGAAAATCCTCTGGAAAGGAAAGTATTTTTCATACTGAAACAAGAGTGAAATGTTTGCGTTTCTTTTTAGTATTTATTCTCCATGTTAATTAAGGTGTAGCGGCTTCTTCTAATGAAAATTTGATTCTTCTGCCTTTGGCCATCATTTGTGTGTTTTGCAAGTGGTTTTTCCAAGGGTAGTAGCAGTTAATACAAGCTTTACGTTCCTTTATTTGATGAGTTGTTTTTTCCCCGGTATCTAATTACATCGTATGTTTTCTCAGTGTTTGTGGAAGTACACGGTATTTCCAGGGCTGGCTTGATACAGATATTTTTAGCAACTGTAGATTAGTTTCAACTAGTATTCTTCATCATTGCCCTGTTCAGTCGGGACACTTAATGTGGTATTTTGGGAATGAGGCATGCATCTTAATCTGTTTGCTCTTAAATGTGTTTTGGGGGGCTCCATTCTTCATTATCAACATTTTATGTAAAGTTAGAAAGAAAAGCCAACGCAACACACTTCTAGTGACGCTGTTTTGCTGGGAAATCTATATTTACTAGGAAAAATGTCAGTATACAACTGTTTTCTATCACCGACGTAAGATCTCAATACAGAATAAACCGAAAATTCATTTACACGAGTAGTCTCTGTTAGTTTTAATGGCAGACCAAAAATAATTCTGTCTTAAGCGACCTTTAGATGCCTCTGAAACACTAAACACAGCAGATGCGTGTTTTATGAAGATTAGCTGTCAGTGTGAGGAGATTAATTTTGATAGGATTCTAGTCTTGACATGCAGCTGTTTATTCCTTTATTGGTGGTTGCGTGCTTTTAAGAAACTGGGAGCCCTCCATCGATGGTTTTCATTATAGCAGAATTGTACTTGAGAATTGTGCTCTCCTCAGTGTTCGATTAAGTCTTAAGTGATGGATGTGGCAGGGACAAAATCTTTTGGGGCTCATCCTGTGTGTGACTGGGCCAAATATAAAGCAGAATATAGTGTTTCAGCTCATTAACATGTTACCATTGTGTGTACATTAAGGAGGATTAATTACCTTCACTGAAACTATTTGGGGGGGGGACCCTGACACCTAATGTTACTTTAAATTTGGTATTTAATTTAGAAATAATGCTCTATTGAGTTTTAAACCCCATAGTGCTCACCATTGCTGGCCAGATTTGGCTGTAGCTAGTATACAAACACACTGTGCCCGTTGGTATGAACTGAAGTGTCAAGTGCTCTGACTTCTAAAACTCCAGGAAGACATTCAAAACATGAGTTGCTTTCTTCCTTCCCAGTTATTTTCTTCCGTTATGTGTAAAATCATGAATTTTCAGCACTTTTACTGCTGTCTGAAATGAATTATTTTTTTTTCCTGGAATTTTGGTTATTCCTTGCAATTCCATCTATTCCTTTTGTCATTTTTTTTCAGCTAGTTTCATTCCCTGAAGAAAGTTTGGTTTAGAGGTGTTAAAGCCAAGTGTGGGGAAAAAAAATAAATTGAAGTGTCTTGGTGCAGGCACCACTTGGTTTGCAATGTGAACTTTGAGTGACCAAAAAAACCCACACCCACAGCAGAAAAAATTGTCACTCTTAAATACTACCTCCAGCAAAGTTAAAGGCTTAGTTACATGGCTGTATGTAATTCTCAGAAGTTTTTTTAACAGAGGGAAACCACAGAGTCTGCTCCTAACTTGGCATCTCCCACTGTCAGAAAATCTCCTGGCATTTTTTCCAGTGCACCTTAACTGGTCACTCTAAAATTTGTTGGGTTTTTTGTTGGTTTGTTGTTTTGTTTTGTTTTTTTTCCACTGAACCTATTTGATAAATAACAAAAATTGCATTTGGGAAAGCAGTGATTGATTTTTTCAGAAGAGGTCTTCATCTTCAAGTGGTACAATAGCAAATTACTGGTGAGAAACAAAGGAACTTAGTAGAAATTTGTGCAACTGGGCTTTGTTTAAATAGTAGCCTTGGGGAGGGTGGAAGAGACACTTCAAGTCATTTGGGCAGCTGGAAAATCCCAGGTAGGGGTAATGCCTTAGATGAAATTAAAGGCAACAGAAGGCCAAAAAGAGCAGGTAGGAAGAGATCCCATCATATATGGGTACTAATAGATGAGGGCTGGGGGTCAAGAAGAAAGGGGCAACCTCTCTTCACTTGTGCCCTGTGATAGGACAAGGGGCAATGGATGCAAGCGAGAGCACAGGAAGTTCCACCTCGACATGAGGAGGAACTTCTTGATTGTGAGGGTAACAGAGCACTGGAACGGGCTCCCCAGAGAGGTTGTGGAGTCTCCTTCTCTGAAGACTTTCAAGACCCTTCTGGATGCGTTCCTGTGTGACCTGCCCTAGATTCTCTGGTCCTGCTTGGCAGGGGGGTTGGACTCGATGATCTCCAGAGGTCCCTTCCAACCCCTCACATTCTGTGATTCTATGATAGTGGGATATGTGTTGGGAAAGGATTGCGATCACCCTCGGGGACTTGTTTCTGTCTTGTTTTGTCCCCTCTGAGCCTCAGAGATGCCACTAATGCAGTGCAGTATAATATCTACCTAGGAAATACAGAATTAAATAGCTGAAGAGCAGTGCCCTTCAGGGTTGTCTTGGTGGGTAACTGCCTTTCCTCGTGGCATGCTAAAGCTGTGTGTTGCAACTTTCCCTGAACCTATTGAATGTGTCTGATCTGGTTGGTCTGCACATTTGCACTTGGCCTGGTACTTCTGGAAGCACTGGATTTACTGCCTGTGCAAATAAGGTGTGCCTGTAGTTCTTCCTGTCTGAGAAACTCAGGAATCAGGAGCCTGCTCTGGTTGCCATCTTTCCAGACCTCTCCTGAGATTCATTGGGATCATCGATAGAACGAGCTATTTTCTTTAAATTTAGCCAAGTGGTGCTTACCAATACTATATTCAGTCTCAACATAAGCACAAGTAGGAGTATTTCAATGTACAGACAGTTAAGTGTTATCTAGATTAAAAGTACAACATAGATCTTCCAGAAAGTATATATCTAATACAGCTTTACTTCTAGTTTCAGTACAAAACGGTTCGATTCATCAAAAGGATGCAGTAAATGATGATGATTTTGAGCCATATCTAAGTAGTCAGACAAATCAGGTAAGTGAAGATTTACTACCTTGAAGTTAATTTTGCAGTTCACTAGACTTCCAGACCTGATTTTTGGATGATATTTCTTAGCGTTACTTAGTTGCCTTGTATAAAATACAATTTTATAGCGTGTCTTGTCTTATTGTATGATATCTTTGTATGTATTATTGTATGATATGACAGGTGAAGTCTTCTTAATAATTCTGGAGAAGACTCAGTTAAAGCATGCTCTGATATCTCCTGCTCTTGCACTCTGACTTCAGAAAGATTCAGTTGCAAGAAGCTGGAGGGGGAAAAAAAAAAACCCAACCAAAAAATGCCAAACCCCAAAACAGAACCTCACGCCTTCAATTTACAGTGAAATCACCATATATTGGCTGCAGTTCAGAACAACAGTTTCATTGGCTCTGAGACAACATTAACTGCTTGGACATGATTTCCTTTGCAGTTGGTAGAAGTAGCTCACAGTTGATGGCATAATAGAGTGGAGCTTAATATGACTGCAGCTTGGTCGAGCTCTTCTGCCAGGATTGTAATGACTCATTTGCAGAGCTGTGAATTGTCTGTAGTCAAAAGTTAATATTTATTAAGTTGAGTTTGTAAGGTTTAGCCGTCTTGAGGGAGGGAGAAAGTGCAAATTGATAAAAAGGCTTTGAGAATTTTGCTTGCTTTTTTTTCCCCAATAATACAACATTAAGGAGGCATCAGCTAGAGGGTGTTAATGGACAGTTTTTCCCCAAAAACAATATCAGAAGTTATATGGGCTTAGTCCTTCAAGTGTCTTGGAGCTTTCTCAAGAAATAAATGCTGTGATTTCCCAGCAGTCTTGGGAGTGGAAATTGAATTTAGCTGGCAAACGTTGGTCACAGATTGTACTGAATGCCCATTCTCCATAGTGTGGGAATGTTATAGATTTATTGTTATTTCGCCTCAAAACAGGCATCCTTGCATCCTTTTCACTATAATATTCTGGAAGGTGTCTCCAATGAGAAGTGAGAAATTTGACAACAAAACTAAGAATACCAAATCTTTGAATCACACTTGCAGCTGTTTTTCTGTATTTATGAAACTACAGTTGTTAGGACTTTGGTTTTTAAAGTAGCTTGTTATTTTTCTTGATACTGTCGACCTGGAGGCATTTTAAGCCAAGCTCAGTAACTGAAGATAGAAAACGGGGACCCTTTAGTCTTTGTACAGGTTTTTAGAGTTAAAAAAGCAGTATCTCGCAGATCTTTGAGGTCGGGAGAAATGGTGAAAGTTACAAATGCATTCATATAATCCTTAAAAATATTTTGGCCTGTATTCCAACTTGTTTGCCCTGAACATAGTTGTCCATATTGCTGATTTTTTTTGTTTATTTTCTTGCAGAGTAACAGCTACCCACCAATGTCAGACCCGTACATGCCTAGTTACTATGCTCCATCCATCGGTTTTCCATACTCTTTAGGCGAAGCAGCATGGTCAACCGCAGGTGACCCTCCTATGCCATACTTGACAACTTATGGACAGATGAGTAACGGTGAACACCATTACATACCCGATGGTGTATTTAGTCAACCCGGGGCGTTAGGAAATACCCCTCCGTTTCTCGGGCAGCATGGATTTAATTTTTTTCCTGGGAATGCAGACTTCTCTACATGGGGGACAAGTGGATCTCAGGGACAATCAACGCAAAGCTCTGCGTACAGCAGCAGCTATGGCTATCCACCTAGTTCCCTTGGGAGAGCCATAGCAGATGGACAGGCTGGATTTGGCAGCGATACTCTGAGCAAGGTGCCTGGGATTAGCAGCATTGAGCAAGGCATGACCGGACTGAAAATCGGTGGAGATATGACGGCTGCTGTAACAAAAACTGTAGGTTCAGCTCTGAGCAGTACAGGTATGACAAGCATTGCGGCCAACAGCGTGCCCCCAGTGAGCAGTTCGGCGCCTAAACCAACCTCCTGGGCTGCCATCGCGAGGAAACCTGCTAAACCTCAGCCGAAACTCAAGCCGAAAGGTAACGTGGGCATCGGGGGCCCTGCTGTACCACCACCTCCCATAAAACACAACATGAATATTGGAACTTGGGATGACAAAGGGTCGGTGGTAAAAGCACCCCCAGCCCAACCGGTACTGCCTCCTCAGACTATAATCCAGCAGCCTCAGCCATTAATTCAACCGCCACCGCTGGTGCAAAGCCAACTGCCTCAACAGCAGCCTCAGCCACAGCAACCACAACAGCAACAAGGACCTCAGCAGCAGGCCCAGCCTCACCAGTTGCAGCAGCAACAGCTGCAAAACCGCTGGGTAGCACCTCGTAACCGGGGCGTGGGCTTCAGCCAGAACAACGGAGCTGGGAGCGAGAACTTTGGTTTAGGTGTTGTATCCGTTAGCTCCTCACCTTCCAGTGTGGAAGTGCACCCAGTGCTGGAGAAACTAAAGGCCATAAACAACTACAATCCCAAAGACTTCGATTGGAATCTGAAGAATGGACGTGTGTTTATAATCAAAAGTTATTCAGAGGACGATATTCATCGCTCCATTAAGTACTCTATCTGGTGTAGTACTGAGCACGGGAATAAGCGCTTGGATGCTGCTTACCGGTCCCTCAACGGCAAAGGCCCGCTCTATTTGCTCTTCAGTGTGAATGGCAGTGGACACTTTTGTGGAGTGGCTGAGATGAAGTCTGTTGTGGACTACAATGCGTACGCTGGTGTCTGGTCTCAGGATAAGTGGAAGGGGAAGTTTGATGTCAAATGGATCTTTGTCAAAGACGTTCCCAATAACCAACTGCGGCACATCCGCTTGGAAAACAACGACAACAAACCGGTTACCAATTCGAGGGACACTCAAGAGGTACCCCTAGAAAAAGCCAAGCAAGTGCTTAAAATAATTGCTACTTTCAAGCATACCACCTCAATCTTTGATGACTTTGCACATTACGAGAAGCGTCAAGAGGAGGAGGAAGCCATGCGTAGGGTAAGAAATCCCTGTCGTTCTAGTAGCTCTCCTGTTTTCTCTGGTTTCGGAAACCTTGTTTTTCGTACAACTGGAGTTTTTGTGTGCGAGTGTGAATTGGAAAGTGGGGCTTTTTACCCACAGTGTCTGTACTTGATAGAACTGGTTCGTAATGAAAAGATTTAACTTGTAACTTTTGTTAACGCAGACACGTGTTTAACCACAGTACTAAGGTAGGGCCGCATAAGCAGACTTCTGATGTGCTTTACCCTTTCAAATAAACAACCACTGAATTGGCTGTATTATTTGTAACCAAAATCCTCTAGTATAGATCTTCAAGCTTTCTGGATGTCACTAGAAGGACCTGAAATTGTAGGAGAAGCTTAATTTTACAGTTAAATTCTGCTTGAACGAAACGTCAGCAGCGTGATTACTGTCAAAAGCAGCTTTTCCCCTTGATTCAGTTTCTTTTGTACAGTTGTGAAACACAGAAGTGATACAATGATGGCTTGTACAGGGTCAGAACTTTTTTTTTTGGCCATTTCTCATGGTGTGTTTCCTAAGAATAGTGACGTGTAGTTAATTTTCGTGAAGAAATGTATACCTGTGATAAAACTGTAGAGAAACCTTTCGTTTTGGAGGCATTTCAGAAAACCAAATGGGGAAAAAGGCATTTAATTTAAGCTATAGTGCTTGTCTACTTTGTTTTGTGTGACCTCTCCCTGCTAATAATGTTCACAATTGGCCACGATATTTTTGTTTTGCTATATTTATTTTCTTTCCAGGCTTGCTAGTAACTGTAAATATATGTTTTATCTCATGCTTAGAAATATTTCAGGAACTATTGTACCAGTTAGATGATGTCTAAGCATTTAGAAATAGAAGTTTGGATCAGTGCAGTTTGGTGGTAGTGCTCTCTGTCCATCCCATCCCACCCCAGACTGAATAAAGCAACCCCAAAATCTAGGATTTATTTCATTAAGGGCTTCATGGGATGTCAAGTCCTGAATTTATTTCCTTCTTGAAGCTGCCACAGTTTTGGCTGCGTAAGAATTTCAGCTGCTTCACAGCCTCCTTAGTCTTGGGTTTCAGGTACCGTAGTGGTTCCACCCCTCTTGTACGTTCCTCATCCCTCAACACACACGTCGTGTCTCCTGTAGACCAGTGTCGTGCATACCTGACATCAATTTTGTACTTTTATTGTACAGCTCTGCAATAAATTGTCATGTTGGAAATGTTTTGATGGTTGGAGGCAAGATGGGTATCCCAGTTGTGCCTGTAACGCCTTTGGAATTATTTTTTTCTAAAACAAAAACAGAATATGCCCTAAATTATTGTTGTTCCTTCCATGTTCCCTTGATGATGGGAGGACAGGCCCCGTTCTTAGCTAATATGCAGCATAAGGGGAAACTGTTTTTTTTCAGGCTTTAGTACAACATCATTGTGATTTCAGTAATGTTTCGGCAGGACTAAGTTTATTATGTTTCTCTGTAGCCTTCATATTTCCGTATTTTCTTAATTCTTGATGTTTTAAGACATTCCACCAATAACTAACGTGCTTCAAAAATACCTACCCTTGTGAAAAAACTTACGCCTTAAGCAAATGAAGTGGTGCTTAAAATACAGGAAGTCCAAATTAAACTAATGACAGCTACTGAGAAATCATCTTCATCATTAAAAATCAATAACTCAAGGGTGTTGATTTTTTTTTTTTAAACCTTTAGATTTCCTCATTTATCCCACAAGGTACAACCAACCTCTCTTTAAATTGTACCCATGCAATCGTTAACTCTTTCCTGATCCAGGAATAGTTTGGAAATGCAACAATGAGTACTGCAAGCTCTGGTTTGAGGTTAATTGAGTAATCCTTTATTACTTAGTGCCAGCTGGGCTGCGATGGAGCTCTGTTTCAATTCATGCACTCTCTACTGCTGGTAGAACCACGTAAATTAAGTTCATGCCTGTTTCCTGTGGCAATCGCTTTGTTTCCAGCCTCGCACTCCTGAAAAATGTGCTTCTTGCCGTTAATAAAATATTCAATGCATCAAGCAGCAGTAGTCATTTAATTCCTTAAAGTTCACTTAATGTTTGGTGGTTGTGTAGGTGGTAACAAACTTTCACACAGCCAGTGATCTAAACATAGTCAACAGCTTATGATTTATGGCTTTAATTTACTTTATAACTGTTCATCATTCCAGCTAACTTATTTTAAAATAATTGCTTGTAAAAGTTTAATCTTAACAACTCGGGGGGGATCAATAATTAATTTCCAATATCACCTCACAGTATGTTTTATTAAAATACGGCTGTATACTTGTGAAAGCGCAACGAATAGTCTGTGATTAACGTGAAACTTTAGTAGCTTTGCCGTCTGATAAAGTTCACTTGCAAATGACTATGAATAGTCTTTTTAAGCATAAATATTGGATCTCGATTAGAACTTTGACCTCGGTAAGGGGTTGGGGACAAATTTGTGCTGTAATCATTCACTCTTTCCTTGTGGCTCAGGTTCCAGTATCCTCTTTCAAACATACAAGTGCTGCAAACTTTTGCCGAAGTAGCAAAGAAATCAGTGATGCTTCAGGAGTTCTGTCAGCAGTATATTGAAATAATCCAAAATTGCCTTAGTCCGGAGCTTCAACTACTGCTCTGTGGTGTAAATGTGCATATTTATGTGCAGATTCTTTAAAAACCTGTTTGTCTTTCACCAGAAAGCAGTAGCAATAATATCTAAAAAAATGGCTAAAATACACTATTTAAGAACATAAGCAGTTTAAGAGTGTCATTATATCAGGAAAATAACTTGCTGAACAGAAAAAAAAATCTGTATTAGTAGTTAAGCACCTGCTCTTCAGTAAATACATGGATAAAAATGAAACATGCCTCTGATTAAAAAGGGAGTTGCTGGAAGGTCACAACTTCCTCAGCCTCAGGTAGCACCTTGTTAACCTGTGGTTATTGCTGTCCTAGGCCTTCTTTCGGTGCTTTTTAGCGCAGAATTTGACTTTTCTAGCATATCGTGGACAAAAAGATCGTGGTTCCATGTAACTGGAGAAAGATAGTTTTATTAGCAAGAGAATTCAGAAAAAGAATTACTTTTTTTATCCAAGGGAGAAGATAGTGGAATTCATTATATATTTGTGTTTATCTGATTTGCATTTGGAATTTTTACTTTCCTGAAGTCTTTAAACGGTAGGTAAATAAGCATTTAAAATGTGTAGCCTTCTCCTGTTGTACTTATCTTGTCATAGGAATGCTGATAGAGCTAAAACTTAGGCTCTCCAAAGGAGTAATTTCAATTTTTTTTCTCTCACATTAATGTAACTTCTGTTTCTCTGATAATTGGGTTATAATCAGGCTGCAGTGTTCAGCAGGGTAACTCCTTTCCACTCCAGGACACTGACTTTTAAAGAAGTATCAAATCAAGCATAAATATCTTGAAGGAGGGAAGTGAGAATGAGCCGTGGGCACTTCTTCCTCCCCTTGCTACTCAACCATCAGCTCCTAGGTGAGAATGTCCAAGTCAGATGCATACATCCACATACACATATACACAGATAAATACATCCACAGCCCTTGTACAAGTGAAGGAAAACAGGTCGTTGAGCAGCTTTTTTGATGTAGTTAAATGATAGTTGTGCCAGACAATTGTTTATCGTTTGTGTATTTGCATCAGAAAGAGGTTCAGCAGTAAATGAAACGGGTTATGTGGTAGCTTCTGAGAAGCTACTGCCTTTCCTGTGTGCTTTTGATGATGTTTCAAGGGCTGGTATTTTGTAGTTTCCTTGAACTTGGTGTTTACAGTTTCAGCTGCACAAATGAAAGTGATTGGCAGGTCTCGTGTCTGTTTTAAGAAAACCCAATATGGTTGGAAAGCAGAAACAGAAGATTTTTTTTTGCTCCCTTGGTAATGGTGAGATGAACATGTACCCATGGTCTTGGGAGAAGAGGATTGTTTGGAGCTAGGATAATTTCAAGCTCCTGTAGAATAAGGACTTCTGTTAGAAAAGCTGGGAGTATCGGCCAGATGGTTTACTTCAGTGCTCAAAAGACTGGTCATTTTGGAATCTAATTTGTTAACATTCTTTAAACATGAAGATAGCTGCCTAAGATGAGACTTCAAACTTGAATTGAGCTGAAGCTGTGACAGCTCAGCCTTTTCTAAATGCTGTCTTTAACTTGTGGTTTTTAAAGCAAGGGAGTAATTCAAAATCTCTTGTTCAAGAGCAAAAGCAGAACCTTGAGTATACAGGAATAGCTGTTAAAATTCATGCAGCAGCCTTCAGCTTCCTGCTGCAGCTTCAGATCGTAGTGCTGCTCAGGAATCTGTAGCGGCCTTGGAGGGGAAATCATAGGCCAGTCTGAGTTGGAAGGGACCTAGCTGCTCTTTAAGCAGGGCAATTAAGTAAGAGCCTCTTGGGTTGCCTGTGAGCGTCTGAGAAAACAACGGTATCGGAGTCATCTTTCTGCCCCCTTTGCTGGGACAGCAAATGGGATTTCCATAGATGCAGTTAAAAGTCATCTGTTGTCAGTCTTCAAAAGCCAGTCTTATCCTGTGAGCATTGTTAACAACCTAGAATGAGAATCTAGAAGCTTGATTGTTGGCTCTTTTTTTCACTTTCTAATGAACCTGCTGAAACGGCCATCTTGTAGCTAATTAAAACCTGATATTTCAATGTGTAACGATGTACAGCGCTGTAAGGAAGCACTTGCTACTTGTAGTTAGAATTGGCCAATCCATCACTGGAAGTATCCAACTGGGAAAACAAGACTGGAAGGGCTTTGCTGGCTCATGGAGTTCAGGCTTGGTTTCTGCAGAGCCTTTCCTCATTGTCTTATCACATGGTATCTTAAAGTAGTGAAGTTTCTCTCCCCACTTCTGCCTTCAGAATATTTTGTTCCTGTTATTTAGTGTGCTGTGGAATTTCAGATGTGGATTAAGTCCTTATTGCCTTTCTTGTTACCATAATAAAATCATAGGATCCATCTGTGTTCCACTAACGATGCGTGTGTCTGCTCAAATTTAAATTTATTTACCTTTTTGCTGTAATTTGTTCACATTTTTACTACTGCTCAGCATGTTTCAGAGACTGAAACAAGTAAAACACCGTCAAAACTAATAGGAAGAATAAATAATTGGAAGTCTAGGTCTTGTAGCTTTTCAGACTCCTCTTAATATTTATATGGGTAAGAGCCTTATTTGCTGTCTGGAGTTGGAATGATCTGCAGCAGCACAGTCTCAAATGAGTATTAATTCATAAGGCTTACTGGGAGAAGGAACTGCTCTGGAGTTGCAAAACCCTCTTTGACTTTCTGTGCTGACGTTGATTTTTAACTTGTGCCTTGTAGTTTCCATGTTGGGATAAGGAATAGAAGAAGATAGAAAATTAGAAAATTGAGTCTTAAGTACTTCACTCTGAGGGTGGTGAGACCCTGGCACAGGTTGCCCAGGGAAGCTGTGGATGCCCCAACACTGGATGTGTTCAGGACCAGGCTGGATGGGGCTTTGAGCAACCTGGTCTAGTGGGAGGTGTCCTTGCCCATGGCAGGAGGGTTGGAACTAGATTCGTCTTTAAGGTCCCTTCCACCCCAAATCATTTTATGATTCTAAAATAAGTGTTTAGGGAGAGGTGGCATCTCCGCAGGAAAAACTTCCAGGTCTTTGTAAGGCTTCTAGAGATCCTTCCCCTCTGATTCTTCGCAGAAGTGCCTCTCAGAAAAAAGAAATTTAAATACTTTTTTAATCTGGTTTTGAGGTGTATCTGTCTTCAGGAGATTTATCCTCTCTAGATTGGAATTCAAGAGTGAGAAGTTAACAAGGTCCTTTGTGTCACACAGTTCTGAAGTTTCAGGAACTTAGTTTTCTGTTAACAACCAACAAGATTCTTTTCATAAACGGAGTAAACTATTTTCTAGGATTTTTCAGTTTTCTCAGCAACCTGTTTCCCACTGTGGTTCTCCAGCGCTGAGGTCAATGTTCGTGCTGTCGGAGCTGTAGTGATACACCAGGGCACAATAAACCACAGATTGTGGCTGCTGCCATTAGCAGATGAGATTTCAGGAACTTTGCTGTGGCTTCATCTCTCCACCTCTCCAGCTGTCTGCTCAGGCGCTGCCAGGGGGTCGAGCTGGTAGAGGAGAGGACGTGTGCCTGCAGAATGCCGTCTGATGAGGAGCAGGGCTTTGGAGCTGAACGTTCAGTCACAGCTGAGGTGTGCTACGTGTCCCTTCTGCCCTGGGAACTCTGTCTCTTGGGAGAGGGGCAAACAGAGAGCTTCAGGCATGAACCTTGCAGGAAGGTGCAAAATTTTGGCAAAATTCTAGAGGTTTTTTTGCAAGTCAAGCTGATTGTGCTGGAGGTCAGCGTCTGCAGGAGCTCTGCAGTTTGCCTGGACAAGTTTGCAGTCCTGGCTAGCTTTCAAAATGGACACTTTGAAATGCTTGGACTTGCAATTGCTGGAAAAAAGCAAAAGTCCTTCTTTGAGGTTTACCTTCCCTCACCTTGAGCTTCAGTTTGTGGGATCTTGGGAAAAATAAAGTACTGCTGAGGGTTGTAGTAGCTTCTTGTTGTTAGGCTACCATTTAAATTATTGCTACTTGAAAATGAGCCTTTTTCACTTTCTTCCTGACAAAAAACCCACCATCCAGAACTCAGTGTTCTGTGTATCTCAGCAGCTTTCTTTCAAATCAAATCAGGAAACATTTTTGTTGCTTTGAATTTTGAAATTTTGTTAGCGTAGAGATTTCATCAAGGCTGAGTATAAATTACACTGTAGCTCCTTCTCAGCACAGGATCATTCCATTAATGCTCTGAATTCCGAGAACTGAGATTTGGAAGTAACTCAGCCTCGTGGTTCAGACCAAGTTAATCCATATTTCTGTTTGCACTGGGTTGATGCGTGTTTCTCAGGTCCAAGCGTTTTTTGTTTCACCTTCACTTGGTTTTGTCAGTTTGTCTAAGGAGTTATTTGGTATTTGATTTCCACGTCCTGCTGGGTAACCTCACCCTGGTAGTTCTGATGTGAAGCTAGCCTGTGGCTGGAGAAGCTTTTTATTTGAGAGCGTTGCAAGAGATGGGACAGGTTTTGCTCATCTGAATGTAAGAAATAACTAAGAGGTGTCGGGGGAAAGGGAAATGTAGTGGAATCCAGCCAGTTAGGCTGGAAACTTCCAACCTCTGGTGCTGAGAACTCGCTGGGGGGATAAAACATTCTGCTAGTTTGTCTATAATCACTATTTATACCAAAAAAAATTCAAATAAAAGCCACCCAAAGAAAGATGAGAGGAATACTTTTTGAGACAGTAGAAGGCAGTGGTAGTGGGTGTCATCTGACAGAGCTGGGCGGGGTAGTTTGCTTTTGAGTGCAATACTACCAGCATTTTGAATAAATCAGATTTTCTCTGTCCATTTTGCTGCACAAAGTGCCAAATGTCACAGACGCCGACATCCGAAGAACATGCCGTTAGCTTGCATTGAAAAATGCGAAGTTCCTCTGTCTGCTTGAAGTATTTAAATATAAATGTAGTAATACGTAACTTTGAGACTACAGGAAGGGTGTGCTGCTGTTCGGAAGCCTTTCTTTTTTTTTTCTCCCTCCTCTATAGAATTCAAAATGGTCTTGGAGTTTATAACCCCTCCTTTTTCATCCCCTGGAAGCAGGCAGTCAGGGAATCACTCCCGTTCCGCTTGGCATTTTTATGAATTTAAATGCATTTTGAGTTCAGGGGCTACACAGAGCAGAGTTTCTGATGCAGGGAGAGGCTTCCTAGACAGCTTGACTTGGTGGCTGCATCCTTGGAAAAGGGACAGGAACCGATGTTCTCATTCCTATATTAACCCATGATTTATTTGTAGGTAGTATGTAAAAATCATTAAGAAAATGAAATGGGCGTTGCATCATTTAACATCTTCATTCCCGAGGCTCCTCCTTCAGACTGCAGGAGGTTTCTTCAGCGCTTTGTGCAGTTCTCTCTGTTGCAGTCTGCTCGTAGTAGAGGAATAGTCCCAGATGTGCACGAGCGGGCTAGCTACGCGTGCCTTACGTGCAGAGCGAGGCACGAGGCCAGCGATCATCCCTTTGCAGCCTCGGTGGGCTCTGTTCACGTATCAGCTTGTTCATGACCAATCTCATGGCTTAAAAGCACCGTCTTCTGATGGGGTATTAGCTCAAAGATGTAAGACTAGGAAAAGAACTGATTTCTAGCAGGATAGTGCAGGGTTGCTCTCGCTTCAGACTGAAGTTCTGCCCTAGAGAATGTCCTGTCTTAGATCTACAGCTGCTGGGACCGTGAGCTGCTCGTTGTCCCCAAGAACTCTCTGCCGAGCTTTACTTTTTGGGTGTTACAACTCCAAGGGCTGTCTCAGAGGGTTAGATATTCAGCTGAACTCCAGTACTGATGTTATGTGTCCTCTTCTTTCCTTATAGTGGCTTTTTGGCAGAGTTTATTTACTTTGTTGTGCTCATTTACACATTTCCTAAATAGTTTCTAGCATCCTAAAGTATCGGGGTGGTTTTGGAATCATGGTTCGCATGCCTCCTGGTTTATTTTGGCTTTCCCTCCTATGTTTGTGTTCCATTTATAACATGCTGTGTAAAGCAGTGATAATAAAAATACTGGAAATGAGGATTTTGAAATGCCTCTTCCATGAAGGTGTTTTAAAACATTTATATGATGTGCTCTGATGTACATATTAAGGAAAGAAATGCTATTGGGTGATAAAGTCGTAGTTTTAGTCAAACAACAGTGTTTTTTACAGCGTGAAGATGTATAATGAAGGCAAGGAGAAAGTTTATTGATCTGTTTTTATATTTTTTTCCCAGAACTAGTGATAATGCTTAAGAGTGTTTAGCCAAATAGAGAAAATGGTGAATAATATTTTCAGTTCTTTATCATTATTTACTCTTAGACCTGCAATACAGAGGAAGAATTTGTTGGTCCCTGGTAGAGATACGATGCAATTAGTATTTTAGCCCTCAAAGGTTCGTCGCCGTTAGTGTTACATAGATGTCATCCCCCCTTCACTCCTTTCCACCAAATGCAGCTTCTCACAGTGCTGTGAAGGCTTCACAGTGAACATGGTCTTGACTGCAGCTCAGCCGTGCATTCCAGCGGTGGTTTTTTCCCCCAGCCATTCCTACCTCACTGGTTTTGCGTTTTGTTGTTCAAATTATTTTTTTAAAAAAAGATTATGGTTGGCTTTTTCAGACAAAACCATTTTTCTCACCATTAGAGCAACGTGTTTGTGAGGAGGAGGTGGTGGTTCTGGGCCAACTCGGTCCTTCACTTTTTTGATCTTAAGCACGTTGGGCTTTGAATGAGATACCTGCGAATACGATCTTCGCTTTTTCAGGGATATAATGGATGGAGAGTAGAATATTTAAATATTCATGCAGAGCGTTTTTTGACGAGCTAGTGGAAGATTTAGAGCACCTCTTGCCTTGTTCGTAGGTCTCTTGGTCTCCTTAGTCTGTTGACTTTGCAATATATTTTATATATAAAATATGTATATTTTGTTGGAAATTATTTTAAAGTAACTTTATAAACCCTTTTTTGATAGCTGTATTTTTTGAACATACTTGCATATTAGTTTGACATACTTCTGTGTTTCTTTTTAAGAAGTTGGCTCAAACTAAATATTTTGTGTTACTGGGTAAAAAAAAAAGTGAAGCATTTTCATGGCAAGCTTGTTGCCTGATTGAGAGAAAGGGGAAGCGATGCAACTGCTGATGAAAGGAAAGCAGATAACGTTGAACTGTGTGTATTAATGTGATTTTCCTTTTTGTTCTTCTTTCTTTCAGGAGAGAAATAGAAACAAACAATAACTATACGGAGATGTCCTGCTAGAATTACAACACTAATGATGTAGACTCTGGAAATGCCTAATATGTCTAAGAAGACGTTATTAAAGCTTTTTTTCTGCTTAAGGTGACATCTTTGAACACTTTAACACAAAATTGACTCTTCTTGTAATGGTTCTCATCAGTGCATCTGCCCTTATACTCTCTCACCAAACACACTTGAGAACTGTACCTTCGTCAAGCACTTTCTGTCCTGAAGCTTTTACCAGTATCTGCTGTCTTTTGTATTTATGCATCCTAGCTAAGGCACAGGAGACCGAACGAATGAAAGGATTCATTAACTCTTTGAATTTGTTAAATACTAACATTTAACCATTAGAAGTGGTTCAATGATGTGAGATTCACATGGCTTCAACTTAATTTTTTTTTTCTTCTTCTTCTTCTTTGTTGTAGTTTTTTTTTTTTTAATTGTCAGTTTTTAGCTATTCAACAGATTAAAAAGCAAATCATGCCATATTTAGTCCTGGAGTAAAACTCGAGTCTAAATGTTCATGTGAAAATTATTGTAGTAATCTTTTAATATGGCAAAGCAACTTTAAGCTGCAGTTTAGCCAAATGGAACGTAACATAAAATGATATTAGAATGACATTTCCCTTGTTTCAAACTGTTTGGTGTAAGAGAATATTAATATGCAGCTTGGTGGACACCACCAGTTAATGCACATTTCTTTATTTTATTTTTTTCTGTAACATGTATACTGAAAAAAGTGCATTTGTCTGAGGAACTGTTTGTTTGCTACCACTCAATGAATCTCAGTTTTGAGTAAATGTACCTCAGTCTAAATCAGACTTTTTATGACCTTTATAACTACATTTAAAATAATCTTTAATTCCTATTTCTGGGTGTTTGCAAGCCTGACAGATTGCTATCATGAAAGTGAAAATTTACTCCTCTAGGTGATTCACTAGCTAAATAAACATAATTCTTGTTTAGCAAGCATATACTCTGTTTCTCAAATGTTTTTTGTTTCATTGTCCCAGCATCGAGGTGTTTTTTTTTCCCCCCTATTGCGAAATATTTTGAGAAAAATCCTTTGATCCATGGAGGTGACATATTCATAGCCACATTAACGTGATTTTTTTGTTGTTGTTAGAACCGTGCAACAAGAATTTTAGAATAGAAACTGGGTAATTCTCTACTAGTTTTTTAACTTCTAAAAGAAAATCTCTCTTTTGTTTCAGTTTATAGAGCAGCACATTCTATCTGCTGGAAGAGAATATTAAAAAAAAACCAACTAAGCGGGTGTATTGACTGTACAAAATCCTGAACAGCCTGTACCAAACTCCAGGGATAGCTTTCTCTTTTTAGAACGGCAATGCAGATACGTTAGAGCTTAAAATAGCAATACCACGTATTATTTGAACATGTTTCATGTCTTACTGTCCAACACAGATGTTTATATTGTGTTTCGAGTCCTTCATGTGCAGATTCTGGCAATCAAAGGTTCTGGAGCTTAAGTGGCAAAGGTTTGTTTTGAATACAGACTATTTTGCTGTGTTTTCCTTTCTCTCTTCTTAAGCCCCTTGCACTCTTCTAACCCTGCAAACACAAGAAGTTCACTTAGACGCTTACTTCTTGCTCCTTATTTAAAATCCTGTTAAAGACTGCGGGCTAGCAGATGGGAGTCTTCATTTGGGCCGCCAGTTTTCTGGAAGCTCCAAAGGGAAGCCGCTCCCGTGTTTTGGAGAAAAGAAGCAACCTCACTGAAATGCAGATGTTTAACAAACAGCAGGCGGGGTAGGGGAGGGGTGTGCAAAGTACGTATTGTAAGAGGAGACTAGGAGACAAAGGTTTCAAGCCCAAACCCCGTGAAATTTGGCTTGAGCCCCGAAATTGCTGCTTCCACGCGGATCTGTTCCATGCTAACAGGTTTTATAGCTATTTGTTTCCCTCTGTTGGCTGATTGATGGATTACTGCCTATTATCCTAACTGCCATTGATCCGTTGAAGTGGCCAAGGTCAGTGTTGTGAGTCCAAAGAATGTAGTCCTTCTGATGATCCTTCCAGGGATCAGCATGTTCCTGCTTCTTTGTTACAAAAACCTCTTAACGAAAACGCACAGAAGTTTCCAGTGACAAGAGAGCTACTGGGTAGAGTCAGGCATTCAGGAAGGGATTGCATGTGCAACCTTAGTTTGCTTCCACTGCAATATCCATATTTTTGCAGGCTTTGCTAGTATTTCCTGCTTCACCCCTCGCCTCTTTTATTCTAATAGCATGAGCGTTGCTCGCAGATTGAATCGGGTTGAGCACAAAATGGGTTCATCGCTCTGCTGTAGACTTTGCAAGCTCGGAAAACGAGATGGGATTGTGAGAGAAGGAGGTGATCGCATTTAGAGAGCTGTGACAGTTCTTCTGCTGTTCCAGGATTGTGAGCAAATCTACAAATAGCAGAGTTTCATTGCTGATGCTGTTAGTCATGTTGCGACCGATTTGCCGACTGCTGAGAGTTTAGTGTGTGCAGCTGAAATTAAAAGGAATTTTATGTGCATATAAAGTACTGTAAAAATAGTATATACCATTGTAAAACCAGCTCTGGAGTGCTGTACTAGTTAATGGACATGTGAACCTTCTAGCCTTCAGCTTCCTTATGCACGAGTTCTTTTCCTCCAGAAAGAAAAGGAATGGTGCTTTATATCTCAAATAAATGTAGAAATACATTTTTTTTTTGGTCTGATTTTTCAATACAGTCAAGTTGTAATGGCTGCTTGCTAACAGAGGAGTCAGCGGAGCCCCTTTTCTGTTCCTGCTGCCTCCTCCTTTGTGCTGCCAGTGTTTGTTTTCCTGTGATCCAAACTGAGACGTTTGGTGCCGGTTTAACGGTCCGGGCAGTTCTCTGCGAGGTTAGAGGTTTAGAAGGGAGGTGGTGGGAGGGGAAGGAAGGACACTTGTCCTTTCAGAAGCAGGTACCCGCTGTCGAATGCGCTTGGCTCAGCCGTGGGGTGGTGAGCCAGAGGTGCAGCAGGATGATTAAACCTGGGCAAGTCTCCCCAAGAAACAAAAAAAAAGATGAATTCTGTTTGCAGTGTAAGGTTTTGGTTGCATACGGTGAGATGTGGTGTCATCACACACATTTAGTGGTACCAGGAGGAGGGAAGAAATGCCAAGTGTTTCCCATTTAAACTACTTTTTTCGCTTGAAAGGTAATTCACATAGTAAAGTTATTACTGAAAGGCTTGTCCTACCAACACAAGTGGGACAAATGGAAGTTGTATGAGCTTCATTAACCTTGGAGTGTCTCTTGAACTTTGTAACATCAGTGTCTTTAACATAGATCTTCTAATATTTTACCTTGGTAAGGGATAAATCCTGTCAGTTGGATGCCGAGGTTGCTGGCTTAAGGACAACGTGGGCACCGCTTCGTTTTGAGGGACTTGGATTGTGACAGACTTGACAACAACTAGACAAATATCACTGCTTCATGTTTTTTGCTGCTCTAATTTATCAAATACTTGTATTCCGTATATCCTCTTGCTCTGTTTTCCTCTTTTTGGATACTCTGGTGCTTTCATGCTGCGCTGCCGGCAGAATTAAGGTGCCAAAGCCCCTTGCCGAAATGATTCTCGTCCCAAATTGGTGCCACCAAACTAAAGGTAACGTTGAGATCTTGGTCAAGTGAAATATTTAGGAGGAAGCATCTTAAATATTTCTCCCTGTTCAGTCAGAGTTCTATTTTGAAGTTGCTTTCTGTTTCATAGAATAATTTACACATTTTAAATATCTTCCTTGAAGAAGAGGCTTTAAATAAACTATTTTGATGTACAGGTGTCAGTGCATCTTTCCTAGCTGAAACTGGGTTGAAGCAACAGCTTTCTGAATTCTGTAAGTACAGTTACCTTAATTTTTCAAAATTATTGGCAGCTCCTTCACCAGAATGGTATTTACATGCTGCAGCTGATTCCAGTGCAGTGAAAATCCAGCGTGGACAGTTTAAATTTCCTGCAGCACTATCTTTTTTTTTCTTTTTTTAATGAATAATTCTAGACATTCAAATACAAATCAACCTTTTGGATTTTATGTTATTTTCAAAGCCATTTGAACTCATTTTTCTAACCACTTTAAGGGAATACACACAGCTTTTCAGTGTCATGTTTCTCCTTTTTCCAGGTAAGAATCTGTATAATTTACAGAGAAATTAAGAGAGATCAAGAGCAGCTCTTTTCAGTTGCAGCAAAACCTTGGCTTAAATGTTGTGGGTGTTTTTGTGTGCATTACGTGTACGGTAACTTGGATGAGAATTCTTTGGCATGAGAATTGACTGTTTGATCTTATTTAATCTGTTTGAAAGTAACCTGTTCATAACCTTTTATTTATTCTCTTTTCAGCCTGGCACCTCCAACACAGTTTAGCATTGGAGAGGAAAGAATTTCTCTGTGGATCATAGGAATTTGAAGTAAATGAGTTTGGCATCATAAAATTAAAATATTACTATACAGCTGGCATGCTTTCCTCAAAACATCTGTCCTATACTGTCTGTTCTACTTTATGTATTTTAATAAAGTGTGTTTTAATATGATGAATACAGACCTTTGAGTTCACAAAGTTAAATTTGCATCCAGTGCAGGCTTTTGACAATAATTTCTCTTCCCAGAGTAATCCATTCATACTTCCAGTGTCCAGGAAACTCTGGATTATTAA
The DNA here is from genome assembly GCA_013400335.1 of Eurystomus gularis. Taxonomy (NCBI): domain Eukaryota; kingdom Metazoa; phylum Chordata; class Aves; order Coraciiformes; family Coraciidae; genus Eurystomus; species Eurystomus gularis. Next base: position 420,584 of record VZZY01024434.1, on the reverse strand, counting down.
TACTAATAGTAAAACTTGCAGTTTATTAATATAAGGGGATGCTTCACGTTGGTGTTACCTGTTCTTGCCTGACCTTGTCCTTCCCCACAGCAGAAGTCCAACAAGCAGCAGTCATACACCAGCTGGACGGCTCCTCCAAGCCATTTCCCAGCGTTTTTCACCAGGAACCGTGAAACCACGCTGCAAGCGAAGTGCATGTGGTGGGTCTTCAAGGATCTTCCTCCAGAAGTCTGTTGTTGGTCCAGAGCAGCAGTGAATTTGTCGCTCCCATCTAAGTAAGCATTCCTTCCCACTTCCCTGCCCTTCCTGGGAATTCTCCACTCTCATGTCTTTTATCTGCTGCTTCCTTTGGATGCCCAGGAGAGGAGCCTGGCTTTGGATGCTGTGTTCACCATCTACCATCCTGAGTTCGCTTCTTACCTTCCTTGGCCAGAGCTGAGCTTGTCCCAGCCTGTTTGCCACCACATAAATAGACACATTGCTTTGATAACTGATGAATCCAGTCTCCCATGTGGTGCGTGACTTTGTTTAAATTTAATTCCGTGGCGTTTTCATGCAGAAGCTGGAAAGGCACCTGGCTCCACTGGAATTGTAAAGGGCATGCAGCTATTTGACTACAAAGGTCCACTCTGTAAGTGCTCTTCTGAATTCTAGCAGTGGTGATAACCTCTGTGTTAACAGTTTACAAGCTGTTTGCGTATCCTGAGCACATTTGCACTTAATACTGAATTAACTTCCTTTGCTTGTAACATCGGTTTCTCAAGTGCTAACAAACTTTGCTCTTCTTTTTTGTTGTTGTTTTGAATTTCGTCCTCTCAGAGACACCGTCACATTTCCTCTGCCTGCACAAGCTTAACGTGCGTCTTGAGAACGAAGAGGATGTTTGTGTCAGATGAAGCGAGATCCTCCAGACTGATGACTGCGCTTTAAGCTGAGCTTGTGGGCTTTCAGATGAACAAGCTGTCTTGATTTGTGCCCTCGCACGTGAAGCGTTACGCTTTAATCTCAAACTCTGCGTTTCTGCGTCCTTTTCTGCAAACACCTGAAAGAATCTCAGATGTTAAAAAAAGAAATCGTTGCTTTATGCTTAGTCCAGGAATAAAAATTTCCAAACTAAGCATCTCAGCAAAGTAAATGGGGGTTTGGCTTTAGTTTTGAGCTAAGCTGTTATATCTCAGCAAAAGGGTAAGATAAAAGGCTGTGGGTCTTTAATTATCTTCTGTAATTTTTAAAAAATGAAGCTGAAATTTTAGTTTGCAAGTATGAGAATCTGCAGCTGCTGTTCATTATTACCCAAGAATCTTACATCAGTTTGGGTCAGCAGCGATGTAAAACAGAGGCTGAAAGGACCGAGATCTCTTCTTCCAGGAATACAGGATTGTTAAATGGGTTAAAATCCAGATGTTTGTGCCGTGTGAGTGGAGTACCTTGGATGTTAAATCTGTCCCTCCTCTGCTAGTTCTCTGGAAAGCATTGCTACTAAATTCTTACCTTTTAAAAATTTACTATTCTTAAATTAGCTGCCAATTCGTTTTCCCCTGGTTTGCAGCTTAGTTCTCATGAGATGCTTCACTGGGTCTTGTGAGCGCGGTGCTTTGTCAGAGAAATGTGTAAAACTATTTAATTTCTTTAACCTAATTGCTATTAACTTGAGCTGCATTCCATCTGACTTCATACTTTATGCTAACACTTGGTACTGCAGTTGTAGTGCCCCTCTTTAATTCCAAGGGTACCACATGCAGAGCAATTCCAAGAAGTTTTTAGTTCCTGAAATTTGGGCTTCTTTTCAACGTTAATAAATAACTATCATATCTGTTCTTGGGGTTGCTAGTGAGTATCGACAGGTTTTTGGAAAACAAAGTCAAAGGTGGAGACGGGGATATTTCTCCTGGGAAGCAGATGAAATGCTGGAACACCAAAGAGAACTAAACGGCTCTACGAGATGTCCAACAGCCAGGAGACTGGTGGGAGGTTGATTCGTCCAGTTGTAGCCTTCCAGATGCTGGAGGAATCTTTTGAGCAAAGAATTCCAATGAAGTATGTCCATGTAGTCCAGTTGAACTCCTAATTTGATCAGCTTTGGGGGTTTTAGTGTTGTTTGGTGCATAGACCATTCCCCTGCCCCAGGTCTTTGTTGCTGTTTCCTGGACTTCTGCTGCTGCTTTCCTCATCAGTGATTTTTCTGGACTTAACCTATCTTAAGGTGCTTATCTGAGAAGGTTATTTGGTGACTAGTTTTATTTCTGTGAATAAAGGTTAGTCTTTGGAGCATGATAGACTAAGAAGTTGCATCTTTTTTTTATCCTCATACTGAATGAAATGACAAGATAATGAAATATGATTAAGTTCTACTTTAGATTTAAAAAAATACTGAAGGTTTCCCACACAAGCTGCTTTGAACGCTTGCAGTGCTTAACTCTCAGGCAATTTCCACTTGGATTCCTCTGTGCCAAATGTGCCTTAATGGTCTTCAAGACTTTTTAGGTAGACTGAAAAAATCCGCTTAAATGCAGCTTTTCCACAGCATTACACCATGATGGAGCTTCTTGCATAGTGTCCTTAGATCTAGGAGTAAGATGGTGACTGTTGAGTAACTTGAATCTCATTCCATGAGCCTACCTGCTCTTGGCAGCAGAAAATCCAGTTGGAAAGGACACTTTGACTTTCTACCTCCTTGGTCAGTTGGTGTTCTCCTCTCCTTCCTTGCAATTCAATTCATCATACCTGTAGTCTGTGAAAAAAGAACAAGCTGTTGGTTTATTCGGTTGGAAGGAGTGGAGGGATAATGGGAAGTCCCTCAAGAAAATGAGAAGCAGATGGAATTGTGTGCTCCTTCCACCTGCAAGGAGCAAACACATGGACAAAGCCCAAGGTGAAGGACATGAGGAAATGCTGTCCACGTGTACTCTGTTCCACTGTGCGTTAATATGCGCTGGTCCAGTGTGGAGCTACGTTGGTGTTGGTTTGGGGTTTTTAAAATAATTGAAGGTTGATTGAATTGATCTATTGAAGATTGAGCTTAACCCTCCAGGTCTAATGATCACAAAGCTGGTTTTCAGTTGGGCAAAATTCAAAGTTTGAATTTTTTCTTTAAATTTGGAAGGTAGTTGTCAGTCCTTCCCTCCTACTCCATCCTCGGATCCCCCAGAAAGTTCCACAGGCAGTGCAGGAAAAGAGACTTGCCGGAGACCCCAGACGAGGCTGTGAATTAGTGATTTAACAAAGCGGTGGGACAGCAGCAGTGGAGGATACAGAACAGAACAGCTGCTTATTGTGCTGTACCTCAGTGTGGAAAGGTTTAGTGAAACAGCTAGTTTTTCTCAAATCCTGGTTTCAATGCTGGAGAGAAGTTGTTATTCATTTGGTGGTCAGGAGGTAATCTTGAATGTGATGTTTGCAAAGTTTATTTCTGCAAATGTCAGTGTGCACAAATGTATCCGCTTTGTAATTTTAGAGAAACATCAAGTAGAACGTGCAATGGGATGCGGGAATTATCCCATGTAGACGTAGTCTACCTTCAGCAGACATCAGCTCATCCATATTTAACCAATAATGTAATAATCCCATTAGAGTAAATCACATTTTCTATAAAGACTTGAAGGACACAGAGAGGTTGTGGAGTCTCCTTCTCTGGAGAGATTCCAGACCTGCCTGGACATGATCCTGGGCACCCTGCTCTGGGTGACCTGCTGGAGCAGGGGGCTTGGATAAGATGATCTCCAGAGGTCACATCCAACTGTAGCAGAGGTGTTTCATCAGGCAGGTAGGAGGAAAGAGTTGAGGGTATGGGTGCCCGCTCCCAGGACGGCTGCAGGTCTCTGGTGGCTGCAACTTTCCACACAAAGGTAAGAGCTTGTCCTCAAATGGCTTCTGCCTGAGGTGGGAACTCAAGAGGGAAACCTCCATGCTGGTAAGTGATTTCCTCTCTAACCTGCTAGATCAATTGAAAGAGGGAGGAGCTCTGCAGCTCATCAAAGACAAGAAGTGCTGAGTCTTGAGGGAGGCTACACCTCTGAGTATGAAATGTTGCAGGAGGGTTGTAAGACAGTTTTAGTCTTCCTCTGCCCTCCAGATCAAATCACGAGTAATAAAAGGCTCGTTCTTGGCCAATTTGGAGCCAATTTTGTAGTTCTTACAATCTGTATCATGTAGCAGAAAGTTCTGGGACCATGTTTTGTTTAAGCGCAAAGCTTCACAGACTTAAGTCTAGCCCAAAGTCCTTGGTCAGTGAGGTCACCAAGGCCAATAATCCAGAACTAGAACCTTACTGTCATGTAAACCCAAAAATCCATGTAAGAGTCTTCTTCCCCACTAACTAGAGAAATGAACCGAACTGGGATGTAAAAAAGATGTATTAAATTGCCCTTGGTTAATTTTTTTCCCTCTGTTTCGAAATCAAAATACTTTTAAACACTTTCATGTGCCGTAGTATCATAACATTGTGCTCCAAAAAGGATCCCCAAAAGAAATACATCAAATATGTAAATAAAACTGAATTTAATTTTATTGCCTGAATGGGGATCCAGAAAGCAGAAGATCCTTCAGTCCGAAGCCTTCACAAGTTCATGAAGTTGGCTGCAAAAATAGTTGGGAGTTTGAACTCAGCCCTTTTTGCAGCTGTTTTACAACCAAAATCTCCCCACAAATTGTGTTGTGGAAGAACGGATACGCCAGTTAAACCAGAGATCTGGCTGATCCCATACCCTGCTCCTGACCACAACTGGTGGTGGGTGGCAAGGAAAGCAGGAGCTGCCTCCAGCATCCTCTCTGAGCCTCCAGCCAGCTGGGACCTTCTAAATCAGGACCTTTTCTGGATTTTTACCTGAATGAATTTGTTCAGTTGCTTTATGATTTGGGAGCCATATACATAGCTCAGTGCAACTTGAACAGACTCAGAAAGCCTTTGAAAGGAGGACAATTCAATAGCAAAACATCAAATATTCTCCTTTTTTTAATTATTAATATATCTGCAGCAGAACCATGACTCATTTGACAGCCAAGAACAAAAGAGCCCATTGAGAACTATCTCTAAAGGACTCGGTGAAGCATGGATTTGCTCTGTTAAAAAGAAAATTTTAACCAAAAATTACCCAGGTGGTAAATGGGATGTTATTCTACAGGCAAAAAATATTTACCTTGCAAAATTAGACCTATACAGCACATGGCAGAAATCACAGAATTGTTTTGGTTGGACAACACCTTTAAGGTCATTGAGTCCAACCATTCCCCCAGTGCTGCCAGGGCACCACTAACCCATGTCCCTCAGCACCACATCTCCACGGCTTGGAAACCCCTCCAGGGATGGGGACTCCACCACTGCCCTGGGCAGCCTGGCACAGCCCTTGACAACTCTTTCCATGAAGAACTATCCAACCTAAGCATAGAATTTTAGAATTGTTTTGATTTATAGAATCATTTTTGGAATGCAGTTGGAAAGTTTCAGTTCCTATGTGTGTCTAGGACAACCCACAGACTCTCCATACACTTTTCCCCTGGGAAAAACACCTCAGAGCTGCAGCAGTTAGTTACCTTTGGAGAGTGTTTGGTCGAAGTTTCCACCTTTCCATGTCCTTGGTATTCCAGAGGAATCCTACTAGAGCAACCCACAGGAGAACTAAATATGGGCATTGGCTGGGGGCAGGTGCTGTACTCCCGCTGCAGCAAGAGCTGCTGCCCTGCACCAAGACAAAGAGTGCTTGATGTTGGGTTGGTTACTGGCTGCATGAGTTGGTTACTCATGCTCAGGTCAGGGCTGGTGGGAATTAGGAAAACCCATTCCCAGGTGGAAGCTGGGAATGGCACATAGACCAGCTTTTCCTTCCAGGAACTCCTGTTCCCGGAACAAGGATGAGATATTGTTGGATATTACCTCTTACGTTCTACAGATTTTAACCTGCTTTTTCAGCCTTCGTTGCAGAGGTAGAGCCCTGTGGTAAGAGGTTGAATTTCAAGTGTACCATCATTTACCCAGAGCCCAGATTATTCTAATTCTAGTATAAAGATAGATATAAAGATAGAATTCTTTGATATAAAGATAGAATTCTTCCATCCCTGTAGAAAAGGTGGGGACGGGCCTGGATTTTTCCTGTTTTGGTGCCTTAACATCAAACATCCTTTGATCTTCATGCCTTGGTTTCATGTCAGTCATGTGGGCACTCCTTGGTCTAGCTGTGTGGGAGAATAAATTCATTGAGGATGCAAGTGCTGTAGGAGAAGTTTCCTGAACTTCTTCTGTTTCAGACTTTCTGACACTCAGTTGTCCCAAGTCGGGATAATTCTTCCAGCTCTGTAGGCAGCGTTTGGAATGGACACCAGAGGAGCTTTGGGAGGCTCTGCTCTCAGAGGATGGGCTCGCTCACTGCTTGCCTTAACTGATTGTGTTCCTCTTGCATCGGCTGTATCGAAGGGGCAGGTGTAAGAGAGCCAAAGACTTTTTTACCTTTGTAACATCAGCGATTCTTGCATGAAAATTTGCTCCTTCCAAGCCTGCCAGTCAGGGAAGTCTCACCAGGAAGCCAGTTGGCTCCTTCCACTGGTGCTTGTCTCTAGTATCTCCCTCTAATAAGCTGATTAAGTCATTTGTACTTGCAGGCTAGGCTAATAAGACCAGGCTTGAATTCATTTGATACGGGCTTGTGTCAAGAACCACGGTTGTTTGGAAGATTCTAAATATGGGGCTATCTTAGTATTACTTAGGCGTGTTTCACTTGAAATAATTCAAAAGCTCCTTTAGGTTTTTTTTTTTGGATGAGGGTATCATAGAATCGTAGAATGTTAAGGGTTGGAAGGGACCTCTGGAGATCTTCGAGTCCAACCCCCAGCCTAAATCTATGATGTCAGAAGTATTATCTGTATTTGGAGGGGTGGAATTTAAAGGGTGAGTAAAAGGAGAGAGTGAAGCCATTTCACACTAAGAGGATGTTAGTAAATAAATTCGAGTGTTTGTATCGCTTTACAGAGAATCACAGAGTCACCTAGAATGGAAAAGACCTTTAAGATCATTGAGTCCAATCATTAACCTAACGCTGACAAGGCCAAATAAAAAATAATTAGAATAAAAAAATTAGAATAAAAAAAATTAGAATAAAAATAATTAGAATAGAAAATAATCAGAATAGAAAATAATTAGAATTTTAAAAATAATTAGAATAAATTAGATTTGCTTCTTGATGGTAAATTAGGCTACCATGATGGTACAAACATACTGGGAAAAAATTAAAACACAATTTGAAATCCAGAGGATGGTTTTAGCTCTGCCATGGACATGGGAAGAGTTGAAGAATGATGGTTTTTAGCGTATTTCCTTGGAACATCCAGCGATCTCGGTGCCACCACCAGATGAGCGAGATGACCACTGGCTATTTAAGTGTGGACACCTAAGAATGGTCTGGACAGGGCACCCCAAATGCACCAAGGAGGCTGATGTGGAGACCCGACAGAGAAGGGTTACGGCTGGTCCTGGGCCTGACAAACTGCTTAATTTAGAACCATGAGACCATCAGATGTTGCAGCGTGCGAGGGGTAAATATAGCTCCTGGGTTGGGAGGTATCGGGTTCGGAGTGGAAGGAAGACGGAAGCAAGCGGGGCAAATTCTGTGACTTGTATGGAAATATCGCTGGGAATAAATGACATCTGCCAGAGTTCTTTCTTTGTTCAAGTCGGGGAGGACAGTTTTTTGGGTCCGGTTGTTTGGGGTTTTTCTGAGGGACCTGTTGACTTCTATGGCGTGGAGATAGGTCTCTGATGGAGCGCTTGTTGCTAAGCTTCCTACCATGGTGTTGAGAGACAGACAAGTCCTCTTCTGTTTGGCAAAATGCTTTGATATTGCTGCTTTGCTACTCACCTGTGCCAGGTAACTTTATCGTCACTTCACTTCCATCTTCTGTCTCCCAGGGCTGGCAAAGAGTGAGGCAAAATCCTTCCAGAAGTAACGTAGCTCTCCAGCTTCCTCTAATTGCTTGTGGAGTGGTTTTAAGGTGTAGGAGAAACATGTTCTGTCTCTAGGACTGTTCCCATAGCTTGGAAATTTGTGTTTTTCTTTGATACGGTTGGTTCATGCAAAGTGACGTGGCTTCTTTAGAGACAAAAATCCATCTCTCTGTCTGCACCTAAATCCAGCTCGACCCCAAAGCTGAAGATGAGGATGGTAAAATATTCATAAATATTTTTTGCCTGATACTCTGTAGCTGCCGTGCAAGGGGTACAGGTATTTAGCTACACTTTGAGGAATTTCCTTTCAGATAAAGGGCTTCAAAACTGTGTGATGTGTGAAAATACCAGATATTCATGGACTGGGGAAGGGGGGAGGAATATTTACAAATACAGTGAAAGTTCTAAGACATGACAGCAGAGGGAGCCATTGAGGTTTGGTTTGTTTGCTTCTCTTTTAAAGGGGAAAAAAAAAACCTGGGGCTTCAAGTTGTAGAAATCTTTTTTCCCCTTCACACTTAACTGAAAAGGCAGATGAGAGTTTGGGAGGAAAAATAAAATCCATGTTAATTCAATACATTTTAGACTAATGTCACTTGCAGCTTTGGGACGCTGCAGGTATTTTACTGTATTAGCTTCCCAAATAACTTCTGAGCATGTAACTTTGTGGAGCAATTAATGACATTAATTTGTCACACACACAGTCTCTACAAGAACACGCAATATGGTTTATCAAATTCTGTGCTATAAAGCCGTGTTATTTTTAACCTGTGTTTATTCCCAGCCTGATTTTGATACCTACTAATAATTCTCTCCCTGGTTTGTGTTTGCTCCGGTCTCTACTCCCGTACGTTTGTGCAGTGCCTGGAGCTGGGTGGGCTTTGCGAGGACGTTAACAGAAGTTTCCAAAAGCAAGTTGTGTGTACCCCAAAACGTGTTCCCATGTTGTTCAAAAGAACTTATTAACGGAGAGGCTGCGGCAAACAGGTAAGACGAAAAAGGCTTTAAAATACTTATTGATTCTTCTTATGAGCTGCTAGAAGCCACAATGAAAACGTGCCAGCTCGTCGTGCCACGCGACGTCTCCACAAACGGAGATATCGATGCGGGCTCCCTGAATCAAACAGTGCGGCATAAACGGGGGTGGGAGGAGAAAGTGGAGGTGGGAAAATGGAATTAGCTGCCTAAAGCAGATCTGTTGAGATTTTACTCCAGGTGTCGTAGCTCCTGTAAGGAGGTAAATGTTAGAAATACCCTGGAGGGGTTTCCAAGCCGTGGAGATGTGGTGCTGAGGGACATGGGTTAGTGGTGCTCTGGCAGTGCTGGGGGAATGGTTGGACTCCACGATCTTAAAGATCTCTTCCAACCAAAACAATTCTACGATGCTAGGAGCAGTGGTTAGTACGCTTCATGCACTTTGCATCAGGACTCTATCATGAGATACCTAGTTTTGAATGCTAGCAGCAGAGAACCTCGTCTACTCTTCATCATGGTTCCTGTTTACTTACATCCTGAACCCCATTCCAGTTCTCCAGTAGTTTCTTGTCTTTCTTGAACTGGGAAGCCCAGAACTGGACACAACACTCCAGATGTGGTCTCACTAGGGCAGAGTAGAGAGGGAGGAGAACCTCACTCGACCTGCTGGCCAAGAAGCAGAACAAGGGATTTCTGGATATAGTGTGAACCAAAGGGTTAATGTCAGCATTCAGATAAGGTGCTGGAGGAAGATACCAAAATGGTTTTCAGTTGTAAATGATAAGCAACACAACTGCACAGCCCCCGTCTCTGGTAGGGCTGGTGGCTACCCAAGAAAAGTGAATAAACAGGTTGATGTCCTGTGCGAGCGGTAGGAGTGGAAGTCCCACTTGTAAAAAAAACCAAACTAACAAAAAAAAAAAAAATGCAGAAAATTGTGACCAGGGGAAGCCGAGTGCTTGGTTTGATGCTGATGTGGGGGATGTCTCGGCTGAGAAGCCCCAATGTGATCTTGCATGTATTATGTGCATCTAAATTAACTTCACCTCCTGTCACATAAAGAGATTCTAAAGTGGACATTTTAGTCATGGGCAGTCAAAGTAACTCAGAATTCCAGTTCTGTGTTAACCAATCTCTGGCGAAGGGAAGAAATTCCTACTTCCCAACAGCATTCCAATACAATTAATTAAATTTTGCTTGTTGGGTATGATCCTGTCACGTTCCCGTACCCACAAACCACGGTCACTTTCTTTAAACAGAAACGATAGAAATTCTTCTGGTTTTGAGAAATCTATTCGTCTTTGCTCTAAAGAGCAAAGTGATGCTTCCAGGAAGAAATCTGTACGTGTAGGGCTCTGTAAAGAAAACACAGGCAATGAAAAGCAAGATTCGGGGCATTCAGAGTCTTAGGTTACTATAAGCACTTGCTCTGACTTAAAAGCAAAATCTTTTTTTTTTGCCTGGATTTGGATATTTGCTCTGAAATCCGAGCATCAAAACATGGCCTTGTTCTTGCTTTTTGAATAATTTGAAAGATTGAATTAACATCTAATTTTGTGAGATCTAGGCTTATCAAAATTGAGAGCTGAGCAGAACGAGCATTCTCTTCATTTTTAATTTTTTTAAAAAATTCAATAACTCTGCCACAGCGGTAATTTGATGGAATTTTGCCTTGGACAGCAAGGAAGGAGCAGTAAGCTTCTGTCCTTTAAAATCCTGCTCCTTCTGAAATCTAATAGCAACAATTGATCTGCCTTAACAGATTTTCCACTGCTGTTGATGCAAATGGATGTGCAGAGGTCTGGCGACATTAGGTTAAAGAATTCATAAATTTCTTTTAACTCCAGTTTAAGACCCTGTTTGAATCAAAATTAAGGTTTTCATTCAGTAATTATATTTCAAATCCTGTTATACCAGCTAATTCTTTAATTGAGATTATTGATGTTTTACTTAAACGTGTAACGCCTGAACTGGAAGTACCGTTTAAGAAGCGTATTTTCTCTCTTTTTTCAGTAGGTTGCCAAGACCTTTTACGAGTCAAGTTCCAGATATTCCCAATCCTAATCTCCTTGATGGCCATGTTATCGTCATCCTCGTAGAAGAATTATGGCCACCATTTGTCATCTATGGGGTTTTTACGGTTGGTTTGAAACAGCTCCTGAGTTGAAAATGCAAAAATCTCACAACCTGAAGTTCTAAGAGCTTGCAATTTAATTGGAAGCGGACAAGTTAAAAAAAAAAAAAAGCAGAACAAAACCCACAGAAAATACTTCAAAGAAATCATGAATAAGGAGAAAAGTAGAGGAACGCTGATGATTATTTTAAACAACATCTAGGCTAATGCACAGGTTTCCAGTGTACGACAGCAGAATTAACCTTTCTTTTTCCTTCAGCAGTTTTGTTGATATCATTCTGGGCTTTTTTTTCTGCAAACTAATCATGCCACTCTTAATTCCTAGACAGAGCATCTGATAAAAGCTGGGACACTCTGGCATCTCTGTCCATTATAATTACTACTTAAGATTTTTTAAATTTTTTTTTTCTTGGTGACAGGTTGACCTTGTTAGATTCCAGCTGTCGTGTAGTAATATACATGCCAACATGGTGTCGTACGCTGCAACGACCTTCATCTTCCCATACGTAATTGTCCTTCCTTATTGCCGTTTGCGTGTCTAGAGAGTTTTCAGTTACGGCTGCTAAAATTATGAAGTTGATGCTGAAACTCTGTCACTTCTTGCAAATGTAACGTCTGACCTTCATCGCTGAGTTCTGCCATTGGGGCCCAGAGATAAACAACTCATCTCGTTGGCACTTTTATTCCCGTGGGCAGATGTACGCTCATGAGATCATCAGGTTGGAAGCCACTTGATGAACTTTGACAATGTAGCTGCTTATCAGCAAAGCAGGAAAAAGAGAAGCAAAGAAAGAACTGAACCAACCAACTTGTGGCTATGTTCAGAATAATATTGACGGGTGTCAGACATGGAAAATATCCATCCATTCTGGAGCCTGGTCCCTCATGGAAGTAGTCCATGGTCCATAAACCTTAGTCCCCTGTTGTAGATACTGAGCTGCTGTAGTTTGCTCTTAGGTCTTTGAGCCAGATCTGAAATAGAATATTCCTCTGATGCTGTCTCATGTTGCTCCTCAGAAGGGCTGAGATCTCACCTGCAGCAGTGGCATCAAAGGTTGCTGATGCCTACCGCTAGATTTCTCAGAGGCTTTGGCCTTGTGATCTTTATTATCCTTCAACTTTAATATATTAAGGCTGAATACTACTCCAATTCCAGATGCAGTTGCGTGAAGTTTGTGTCTGTTTACTTCTCCCAGAGGCTGCTACTAGTTTCAGTGTTGAAATATTTGGTTACAGTCAAGTTTGGTTTAGTTCATTCTGTCTTTAAAAAACTCTCAGTTTTTTGAAACTGGATCATCTTATGACCATTTGTAGACCCCCCCCCCCCCCCCCCCCCCAAAAAAAAAGAGCAGGAAATAAATTTCTCATCAAAGTCAGATTTTCCCCTTGGCCAAGCACAGTAAGAGACTTTTTGCCTTCAGAAATTTGTTTTCTTTCCCTGATTAACTACAAACAGTAGGTCTTAAACCAGTTACTACTGAAGAGTTTATCATGTTACTTATTGAGAAGGTACTTGCTGTGGTAGATGTCTCATGTCATTCACTTGAAGAAGGACACTGATGGTACGCAGTTGGGTTAGCTGCTTTCGGAATACTTAATCCAGGGACCTTTTACTGGAATATTGAAGTCCTACTTTTCAAAAAGTGGGGTGGAAGAGCTGCAGTCAGTTGTGTCACGGTGGATGTCAGGTTAGATACTCCAATGGACAGAGTAGAAGCAGAAGCATTGTGAGAATAACAAGTGATAGGACAAGAGGAAATGGCCTCACCTTGGTTTACTTTTGGGCATAGACCTTAGGGGCATGAGTGGACAACAAGTGAGATACAGTCCCCTGAAGTTACACAAAGAAAAAGGAACTGCACAAAGGGGGGGGG